>LR738714.1:749385571-749398619 GCA_902687465.1 Secale cereale
CCCCGGGCCCAATGCAGCGCCTCCCTCCGTCAAGCAGCCGGCGACGCCCATCAACGCCGGCGAGCAATCCGCGGACAGGTACCCTCCCACCCCACCTCCCCGCGTCTGCGTGGCAAGTCAGAAAATCTTCGGCTATATGAGGAATTAAACTGATGCAAATCTGTATTTGAGCAGCCGGCCACCTTACGTAATGCATATGGGAATCCTTGATCCATAGCAGATTCTAAAATTTGAACTTGAGTTGCAGCATGATTTAGTTTGCATGGTTCTGCACCTGCAGATTCTAGGTGATTTTTAAACGGTTTGTGTGATTCATTTTCACATTTAGTATCCTGTCGACAAAATTATTTGCTGCATTCCAGACTATGTCCAACTAAATTCAGTACAACGCTCTGAAATGTCTAGACTATGTTCAGTTATATTCAGATTTTGTTAAGCTATATGTTCACTAAATTTATTCAATTCAAACTATGGTATACACTTTCTTTGTTCAGACCTTGTCGGAGTCGGGCTGTCCAGTTTTGGTACAAAATATATTATCAATGAAATGTTGAACATACGTTGGAGTTGTCCAGGATGAAGAAAGAAACTCACGCACACACACATGGTCAAGCTCTATGCAGAGCACTCCTGCCACAGCCACTTCCAATGCGTACCATTACTGTCAACACATAGTCAGATAGCTCAATTGCTGGACATTCAATTGCCATGCAATGTGGCAGCAAACTGAATTTTCCATGACAAATTAGCATAGTCAGATTACATACCACTTCTAGTTCTCATCGACTTGTCTACAAATTAGTACTCAATTGCCTACATATACGTCATGAAAGCATACACAACTGCTGTGATGAAACACATAAATATAACAAACTACATAACATTCCTCTTCTTCTGCACTTGTAAGTCAACAGTCTTCTCCAGCAGCAGCTCATCCTTCTGCACAACAATTCGTACAGCAGCAGTTTAAACTTGCCGAGGATGCCATCTGCTTGAACTGGCTCCACAAGTCGCTGTCGCCGTCACTTGGTCTCATTGGTCAAGAGCGCAGCCTGCCGTGCCCAAGAATGCAGCAGACAGCAGACAGCCACCGCCCCGCCTGGGTCGCCATCGGGCCAGATTGCTGCAGGCTAAATCGCCGCCGCCGCCCGCTCTGTTTTGTGAGTGAGAAAGGGGATTGAGAAAATGTGTGTGTGTGTGTGAGAGAGAGAGAGAGAGAGAGAGAGAGAGAGAGTGAGAGCCGGCATGGTGCCCGCTGGTAGTCAAAACCAGGCTACATGGCCCATTTTAGTCAAAACCAGGGTCCACGTCATACTAAAACCACCTTAAGCGTTACCAGGGTTGAAAAGTATCCGGTTTAATTAGTTGAGAGACTGAGTTTTGGTGGTTTTGGAGTTGAGGGACGATTTGTGAACTTTCGCTAGAGTTCAGGGATGAAAAATATACTTATCCCCTTTTTTGGTACATGGAGTGAGTCGAATATCTTGATTCCACTTTCTGTATTTTGTTAACCGACTGCAGAGGGAAGGATGCTACTGGTGAGGAATTAGTCAAGCCTTATACTCCGACTACACTGGATTCTGATATTGGATACTTTGAGCTTGTTTTAAAGGTAATTTATCATACACATGTTCCAACCCCACTGAATGTGTCTTATCATTGAGTGTCTTGTCATTGATTCTGATGGTAAAAAGACTATGTGACCACTTGACTAGAATAATTAGCTTCATTGTACACCATATTATTAATTCACTTTCTGCCGACATTGTGCAAATTCTTAAACTTTTGTAAATATTTCTCCATATTCTTCAGGTGACCCGAAGTGGCAGGCAACTACAAGTTGGTCTGCTGAGAAGATCAAACGCGCTAAGAAGATTAAGCAGGCAGAGAAAAAATTCCGTGGTTCTAGATTCTCAGGCGGGGCAGAGAAGACTGATGGTAGGCTGGGTGTGCTTGTCTGTACGAAAAACATAGTAGATTTAATGGTAGCTGACCATGTAGTAAAAATATCATACGTTGAAGACATGTGGGAGGTTGAAGATGATGTTCGATGAGTTCTTGGCTTTCATGAATATGCAGTCATTTCTTTGGTTATTGTAATTGAACACATGCATGTGTGTGTCTGCTTGTGTGCTGCTATTAGCACCCTCCCTTAGGTTCTCTGCTTTAGTCTGTTGTGGCCAGCTATTAGCCCCCTCCTATAATTCAGACTTCTTTTACAACAAATCAGAGAAGGGTAGGTAATATTCTTTGTTTCTTTAATGAAATGTGCCTGTGCAAATTTGCATCAATCCATAATGTGGTGAGATTCTTGGTAAAATGGTGGATTAATTGACATTACGAAGATGCTGAAGAGTTAAAAAAAGTATGAGAATTTAGTAAAACTGATCGATTAATTAATCATTCTTACTGTTTTTTATTGATGCTCGGCTCATGTTGCTAATCATTCTTACTGTTTCTGAATGATGCAAATCATTCTAACATGCATCAGAAATAACCAACCAGTGGCATGGACTGCTGCGTGAGAAAACAGTGGTTTGGGCTGGTGCAACATATGCAATGCAAAAATAGTAAAAGCCAAAATTTAGTATGCGGGCATTAAAGGAACCTTTCATCTAAAAATTGAGCAACAACTCAAAGTTGAAAGCCTATTATTGCAAATATAGTCTCATAATAGTCACTTGAATGAAGTGATTTTTGGTTCGAAAATAACATGAACACTACTTGGGACAATAATTCAGCTCTAAAGCTTGAAATTGTAGAAAAACCACAAGCCTACTAAAGAGGCTCGTCACTGCTGCCGAAATCCAATGCCTTCTTCGGGTTGTTATATGCAAGTTTCTTCCTTTTGGTCTTACTCGTTGTGGACGGCTCGTAGCGTTAGCATTTCCGGATGACCCATTGTGCTAAAAGGGATGAGAGAATTCATTATTTAACACTGCCTTAAAAAATTATGCCCTATTTGACACCAGAAAACTTTTTCTTCCTTATCTAACAACAATGGTAAAATGTGTTCCCTTTGTGACACTTCCGTCTATTTTGAGTACTAACGGTGTGAAATGGCACATGAAAATACAATTTTACCCCTGATGCAACTTGTGTCCAAAAACATTCACATGAGAACAAATAACTTTTTCCTGTTATTAATTGTAAAATTGTGCAGAACCTCCCCTAAAAACATGCACAAATTTCATATCTCCTGCACACAAGTTTCTGAAAAGGATGTACTGTATTGCTGCTACTTGCTACTAGCCTACTACCAACTGAGCTGCGCCCATGTAGCCCACAACTAGGGTTAGGGAGAAAGGGGGTGAGAGGAGAAGACCATCGGGTCGAGTCGGGAGAGAAGATAGAGGCCACTCGGTCAGGGTGCAATTTTTTTCTCATCCTTATGGACAGGGGCAATTTCGTCCGACTAACAAAAACTGGCATGAGTCAATGCTGACTTTAACGACGTGGGCTAACAGAACTGACAGAAACATTAGATAAGGCAAAATATTTACACTTGGTGTTTGATAAGGAAGATTTTTTTTGTAGTGTTAAATATTTACGAGGAGTACTTGAAGTGATATTGGTGGGACCGCCCAGCTGGCCACCAAGTGAACATAGTTTTTGGTTCGGGATACACATACTATTGATTGCCAACTGTTGTCATGAGAATTGGTCTTACTCGTTGGGGACGGCTCATGGCGTTAGCATTTCCGGATGACCCATTGTGCTAAAAGGGATCCAGGGATCAACAGTGGTACTCGTAGTATCAGAGGACTCGTGGTGGCAGTGATGTATCCGGAGGACCCGTAGTACTAGACGTGAAGGGCCATGGTCGTAGTACTACTTGTAGTGGATGGCCCACAACTACCGGCCTTACTCGTTCGGACTCAGCATTAATGGTAGTCCAAGTCCGAATCACCGATAACTACATGTAGTCGAGGTCCAGACGAGGAGTACTTGAAGTGATATTGGTGGGACCGCCCGGCTGGCCACCATGTGAACATAGTTTTTGGTTCGGGATACACATACTGTTGATCGCCAACCGTTGTCATGAGAATTGGTCTTACTCGTTGGGGACGGCTCGTGGCGTTAGCATTTCCGGATGACCCATTGTGCTAAAAGGGATCCATGGATCAACAGTGGTACTGGTAGTATCAGACGACTCGTGGTGGCAGCCCTGTTCAAGAATTCGTCCGATTAACCAGTTAACTTGCCGATTAATCCCAACTCGTACGGTCGCCGAGTAACCAATAAATTTATAACTCATCCGATTAATTGATTAAATGGCCGATTAACTTGTCGATTAGCCTATTAATCCCCTACTCACCAGCCAACCGAGCAGCTACCAGTTAACGATTTCCTTAACAATGGGTGGCAGTGATGTATCCGGAGGACCCGTAGTACTAGACGTGAAGAGCCAAAGAGAACTCAATCGGTTTTCCTCTGGCGGCTGAAACCCTAGCCGCCGCCAGGGGGCCAATCTTCTAGCGTCGTCCTCCGGCGGCTCCCCTCCGCCGGCGACCTCGGTCGTCGGTGGTAAGGGGGGTCGCCGGATCCGCGCGCGTGGATCGCTTTTACTCTTTCGTAGTCTAGTTTTTTAGGTTCTTCATCGTCCTGGCTTCGGTGGCGACGATGACAGCGTTGAATAAAGATTCTTCGGATCCATCGTTGACGAGGCCATCGGTCCTATGGTTGGGGATGAATTTGGAAACCAGTATGTTCAAGCAAGGATGGCGTGACGGCGGCGGCATCCTCGCGGTGGACCTGTGTCCTCGGGCTCCGCCGTTGCGACGGCGTCTGCTCTAGCATCGGCGCGGAGCTTGGGAGGTAGTCCAGGAGCGGATGCAGATTGTGATCTGCATCGACGACATTTGAAAGACGGAATATGTGCTGGGTTCGTGGTTCGTGGATGACAGGTATGGTTTCCTCCTTTGGCGTCTTAGTCGTGGTGGGGTGCCAGATCTGGAGTTCGATTGCGTGTCCGGGGTGTTGCCCCGGTCTGATTCGTTCAACGGTAAGGGCTTCACTTTTGGTGAGCCACCTTGGAGGTCCGCAAAGCTGCATATCAGCGATGGAGCCGCGTCGAGCTCGGGTGAGGAGGTGACCCGTCATTCTTTTCTTGGGTGGCTGCTATGGTGGTGCTGGAGGCAGGTGACGGGCGTTGGTGTCAAACTCAGAGATGTTCTACTATCTTTTCAGTTTTGTCATGTCGGTCATTATGTGACTTGTACTTTTTTTTTGTTGAGTGGGGAAGCCTTTCGATGATTTATTGCTTTGTCAACAGGGTTACATCGTGTAAAAAATAAGGCAATAAAAAGGATGGTGGATCACCCTCCCAGCTAAACTCTAACTGATTATCATAAGCATGTTTTGCAAGATGATGAGCCACCTGATTAGCTTCCCTGGGACAAAACTCAAAAGAGATACCATCAATCGTCTGGGCTTTCGCAAAGCATTCCACCAAGGTTGCAGTATATGGACTGAACATATCAACCTCCCCCTTGCATGCATTTATCAATTCCAGCGAGTCAGATTCAATGATAATATTTGTGCAACCCAACCTCTCCAGCAGCTCGAGCCCCTTCAACATTGCCAAAGCTTCTGCTGAGGTGGCATCAAGAGTAGACACAAATAGACAAGTTGTACCAACAACCGCTTCACCGATGCTATTTCGCAAGACAATCCCTACTGCACATGTACCATTATAATGTGAATGAGACACGTATTACCATGCCAAAAGAAAGAGATCGCTTAAGCCCGCGCACAGGCTAGAAACAGACGTTTATTAACAAAAATGTTTTTAGATACAGAAAAAAATAACAGCCAGGAGGATACTCTAACTGAGCTTCAGAGCATTAATCTGATAGAAGATAGGATGAAGTGAGCTGGGACGAGGAAGAAAAAGATTACTTGTTTATGACTCCTACCAGAGCTGCCGGGATGAGCACGTCGCACTCTTCCGTGAGCAGCGAGGTCGGGTCGACGGCGTCGCCTTTTGTCGGAGCCCTTGATCCCACGGTTCTCTGCCGAGTGCTTCGTCAGCTTGGCCATGTCAATGCCATTGGAGTTCTTGACAGCCCTGTGACATCTCTGATGGAGACCACCTTGCCACCAGCTTCAGTGATCAATTGGGCATCCCAAGAGCCAACATTGCCAAATACCTGAAAAAGGCAAGAAGACAATAATTGCTCATCTGTGCAAATGTAGGCGCAGAAACATAGTTCTGGCCTTGCTCCACAATGTATGGCACCATTCTACACAACGATGATTACTTGCATTGTGTAGGCATGCTTGTATATATTTGGCAGAATATATTACTTGTGGGTGCTCATTGTTTGCTCCTTTCCCCTTTAATTTCAGCGCGTGAGGTGGGAGATTAGAAAGATACTGACAGATCAGGCACAGAACTTTGGAATTACCATTGATGGTGTCTCCATTGTAAGCCTAAGCTTTCACAAGATGCTTGTCTCTAAATTATAAATGGGGAACACCTTAGCTTTGTGTGAAAATTAAAGAGATTGGCAAAAAAATTCTGGCATTTTTAATGCGCAAAAGACCAAAGAAAAGGCAAATAATATTAGTGAGTTCAGATACAGCAGAGAATTACCTTAAGAAGAGGCAAATAATATCTTGAGATTACACTAAAATTTAAAGCTGGATGGTCAATCTAGTCGCAGAACAACAACCATCTTTTGGCAATTGAAACATCGGCTTACAAATTTTAAGTTTTAGGAAGCAGCCATGGATTTCACCTGGAAAAGAACATCAAAGAGAAAAAACAACGTCCAACAACTGCACCATCGGACACCGATGTGCAGAATAAAGGGATATGTTGTATGTTGTTCCCTCCGTCTAAACAATTTCTGAAAACTGTCACTTTCCTAAACCAGAAGGGTTGCAGTAGCAAATTTCTACTTAGTGAGCAAGTGTAGATGATTTTGGTCCTTCTGTCTTGTTTCAATCAGGTGTTTGACAAAAACAATGCATAAACTGATATTACACTTGGGATACCAGACAAGTATTACTTCACTTTCCCCTCGATCAAATCATCATATTTGTGCACATAGCTTACTATTTGTGAACCATAAGAAAACAGGGACATTTAGGAATGAAAAGGTGGTCTTGGCATCAACAAGTATAAGTAGCTTTTACTTAACATCGACTCAAAGATCAACTCCGACAGTGAGGTTTAGATCTACTTCAGTACATAAAAAAGTTTTAGATGTAGTTCATTACCTAAAAATATTCATATGTTATTAAACAACAATATTCAGATCAAGATTGATAGTGACCAAATCAGAATCTTGCATACCAGGTTGAGGTCGGTTTCATCTTCAAAATGTTCAAGCATGTGAGAGATGTCGTTCGCATACCAGGTTAAGTTGCTTCAGCCACAGGAGCATGGACTTATGCTTGATAGACTCCCTCTCAGCGTCTTGGAGCACAACGTCCACCGACTCCAGCGTCATCTTCATGTTCTCCAGATCGTTCCTCATATTCCTGTGCAGCTTGATCTCGGCTGAAATGGTAGAATTCAAGTTTCCAATTGCCACCTTGATGACTGCGGAGGCGAGTATGCCCCTGAGTGCCTGTCGACATGGCTAGTTGGGCTGTGTGCTGAATAGTAGATTCGTCATTGAAGCTCCGGCCCTTATCAATCTAACAAAGCATTGGAAGCAAAAAAAAATGAATCAGCAACTGTAGAATTAGTCATGACCTGTTTTACATACTCCCTCCATTTTTATATACAAGGCCACTATGAAATATACGTTTTGCATCTATACAAGGCCACCAACAGTAATCGAGGCAAAATTAATGATATTTTCTCGTACTAGCAACCTCCTTAATAATTACATGCATGTAATCATAATGACAATCAGCTACTTCCTCCACTCAGAGTTCTTGCATGCATGTGTGGTATTAATAATCCCAGTAAATGGAAAGAAAAGCTAACTTGCAAAGTAGGCATTAAATTTTACATTGGTACCTGTAATTTGAGTTTGTGGCCTTGTATATAAAAATGGAGGGAGTAATACAGATATCACAGACTTGCAAAATCTTAGACAAAAGGGAGTTGCCCACCTGCTTCATTAAGCATAACGAAGCAACATTCAGAATTTAATTACATGGCCACTGTGGAAAGCACATTTGCTTCGTCAGATACTTTTACAGTTTCCAACTACTAACCAGGACTGAAGAGCAATGGAAGCCGTGAACTTGCAATGAATAAGGTAGAGTAAGAGATATGGACCTGTAGATGGTGCTGCGCCGGGCTCTCCACAGATCCGGCCTGGATTACGCCGGCAGAAGCGTGATCTGGCAAGGGCAAGTGCCTCTTGGACGCCCATCGGTCCACCATCGCGCGCTACACGACGAGGCGGCGACCTCCTCGACCTTCACGGGGCCACCGGTGCCCTTTCTCTCCGCCCTCTCCGTGACGCCATGGCCGAACCGTCGCAGGGTGTTTGTCCTCTTCCTCCGGACGGCTACACCGCCATGAGCTCGATCTAGCTCTTGACGGCGAGGAACCACGGCTGCATCAGACGTCGGTCCCCGAGCCCCTGGGACCTATCCTCCTCCGCCACCGCCGGGGTCATCGTCTCCGCCTCCTCGCCCCATCGGCCATCATCGCCAACCCCCTCTACCGCCGCCACCGCCGGGGTCATCGGCTCCGCCTCCTCGCCCCAGCGGCCATCCTCGCCAACCCCCTCTGCCGCTGCCACCGGCACCGCCGGGGTCACCGGCGGCTACGCCCTGCTGCTTCGAACAGATAGGGATCGAACAAGTTTTGTACGGGAAGAGTGGAGGACCGACCCAGATTTTTTTTTTTTGAATCAGGAGCAACCCAGATGTGTCGGGCCACATAGCGAGGGTGCGAACAAGATTTGGCCTGACTAAAATTGGACGGAACTACCCTTTTAGAAAATGACTAGCCCCATCCTAGTTTTGTATTCATCTGTAAACTAATATAAGAGTGTTTAGATTACTACTTTAGTGATCTAAACGCTCTTATATTTCTTTACGGAGGGAGTAACTCTTTATAATTTCATGTAATTTTAGTCTCGTAACTCTTTGTAACTCTAGTTTCTCCACCGTTTGATTGCAGTGGGTGGACGGCCCGTAAAATCGCCAATCACCGTAACAGTTGTATTATGAAATATATCAATACGGTCCTGATACTTGACAATACGGACTCAATACAGCCCCCAAACTTGGAGCACCGGTCCTGAGAAAAGATCGTCATCCAGAAGCTAACCATCTGAGCCGTCACTGCTTCCAATATATTTTTGATTTTACACTCAAATGATCAAATTGATGTGGCCGTATGGTACGGTGTACGATGGCCAACGCACGTAGGTAAGAAATGCTGCTGAATGTATTCCGCGGAAGACACGCACGTACATGCGAATGCGAAGCTAGCGACCGACCGTATGCGGCGGGCACAAAACACATGCGGGCGACAGTTTGGATGGTGACATGTGCGTGTTCTAAGTGCATGTTTAGTAGTAGTACGTTACACACATAAATACTCCCTCCGTTCCTAAATATAAATCTTTGGAGAAATTCCACTATGGACCGCATACGGAGCAAAACAAGTGAATCTACACTCTAAAATGCATCTATATACATTCGTATGTGTTTTATCTATTTATTGACCAGGATCTGAATTTGTTTTATTAATTACTAGAGCTGTTTTCTACTATAACAATATGTCAATGGGTGTCTAGCTATCCTACATGGGACTTTTTTATGTCACATTTTTTTATATAATGGAGCTCTTTCCTTCTTTTTTAAGATTGCTGAGAAGCACAACTTTTTGATCTTCGAAGACCGCAAGTTTGCTGACATTGGTAACACAGTAACTATGCAATATGAAGGGTGAGAAAGGGCACTATAAACTATCTTCTCTTTCTGTTTGCATATGTATGCAGTATGCTTAGATTTTATTTTTTACTTTATTTCAGAGGAATATTCCGCATATTAGAATGGGCTGATATTGTTAACGCCCATGTAATTCCTGGGCCTGGAATTGTTGACGGCTTGAAGCTTAAGGTATAGTACACTTTAAATGTCCTATATAAACAGTAAATATTATAGAAGTTAATGTTGCAGCTTCGAATAGCTTGTGTGTTGTAGTGGTCACTGTAACTATTGTGTTGTGGTATTGAAGGGTTTACCGAAAGGAAGAGGGCTACTTCTGCTTGCTGAAATGAGCTCGGCTGGAAACCTTGCTCAAGGAGATTACACTGCAGCAGCTGTAAAGATTGCTGAGCAACATTCTGATTTTGTGATTGGATTTATATCAGTAAATCCCGCATCGTGGTCGGTGGCACCATCAAGCCCAGCGTTCATCCATGCCACCCCTGGAGTGCAGATGGTTTCTGGAGGAGATGCTCTTGGGCAACAGTACACCACTCCTTTTTCTGTGAGTTTAACCTTGTCATTACAAAGTGCTTTCTTCACATATGTCAATGCATTCAAGTTTTCGAGGAGCTTTCATAGATTTGACTTTAGCAGTATTATTTTTCTATGTGCTATACTGCAGCTGAGTTTTGTTATCATGCTGTCTTCTGGTTAATATAATAAATTGCAAAGCTTGAAGGTGACATGTGTCTTTGGATTATATACTTGCCATATGTATCAAATATCTGGCAGTTGTTGAGAATTTTCTGGAAATAGGGCGCACCAGTGTGCTGGTTGGTATGGAGTATTGACTGACGTTGAAATAATAATCCAGTATGTTAGCTATCTTATACAGTAGCTTGTCTGTACTTTTCTCATGCTCACAGGAATACCATAACAAGCAAAATTCGCCTCTGTACTCGGTTTGGTGTTGTTACGAAATTCCTTGGAAGATATTGAGTAGCATTTGATTTTGAGTTGTCATGCAGCAGAATACGAATACTAGTAGTATTTCGTAGCCAGACATGTTCTTGGGAGTTATTCAGAATTTAAGTGTTTGTTCCTTGTCGGACTGTTGCAGTCTGCCTATTATCTGCTGCTGTGTCTCACCTGCAACTTGGTTGTGCCCTACAGGTCATAAACGACAGAGGCAGCGACATAATCATAGTGGGGCGCGGGATCATCAAGGCGAGCGACCCCGAGCAGACGGCGAGGGAGTACCGCGTCCAAGGGTGGCAGGCGTACCTGTCCAGCTTGTGAGGAAAGCTGCTGCTCAAACGCAAATGCCTCTCTCAGTGTGTAAAACCCAAACGAAATGCGCTGGCGTTGGTGCCATCGGTCGATCAATGTAATAAGAGTGCCTCCTGTCGGCGCTGAGTGATTTCCCCCTTGTGCCTCGTGTCGGCGGCACGCGCTGTTTTGGGGAAATAATTTCGAAATCGCGGTAATAGAAACCAGAACGTTCCCATGGACACGGCTTGCTTGCTCCTTGTTGATCATGCCCTGTGCCTGTTTGCGGCTTTGGTCTTGTGATGCTTTTGCTTTGTCATCAACTAAAGATGTTTCCAGGTAGGAGCTTGTTTGAGATGGAATCAGGTAAGATTTTAGACAAAATTTACTGTTAGATGGCAATCCTCTTTCAAATTTACACTGCTGCAGCTCAGGCGGAGTGTACGCTCGCATGATAAGGGAGTGGGCCTTCAACGAGTTGGGCCTATAGAAGCCGAAGCCAACAAAGAGGGCCAGAGCATCTGACAACCTGCGAACCGCATACTTTGTCTGAAGGAGCAACTAGTTGGCGAGCGCTCCTTCGGGAGCTTTCCAACGATTACTTGGGGTGGGCTGAGAGCGTGTCACTGTTGCCACCATTGGGTGCTTCCTTTGTTTTTTTTCATGTGTTTTCAGCATTTTAAAGGCTTTTTCCTGTTTTTTTGTTTTCCAACGGTCTTCCTTAGTTTTTGGAAAAAAATTGCAGGAAATAGTTTTTTGCGGGAAAAATCATGTTTTTTTCACAAGAGGCATGATTTTGCTTTTGCGAGAGGCATGGTCATGCCTGTGAAATGATAAAAACATGTTTTTTCCCATGAGAGGCACGGTTTTGCTTCGACGTGTGTTTTTTGTTTTTTTTCCGCAAGAGGCATTGGTTATGCCTTGGAAACGAAAAAAATGCATTTTCTGTTTTTTTTTTCGTGAGAGGTACGGTTTTACTTCCGCCAGCGGCACGGTTGTGTTTTCGCAAGAGGCACAACAGTGCCTCTCGAAAACGAAAAAAAATGTGTTTATTGTTTTTTCTTTCGTGAGAGGCACAATTTTGCTTTCGTGAGAGGCACAGTTGTGCTGGCACAGTCATGCCTCTCGGAAACGAAAAAACGCGGTCTATGTTTTTTTTCCTTTCGCTATAGACACGGTTTTGCTTCCGCGTGTCTCTTTCGGAAAGGGACAAATGTGCTTCCGGTTCTGTTTTTTTGTCTGTTTATTTTGTGAAAAAGAAAGTTCATCAAAATCTATAAACATGGGATCTACTCCATTCGTCTCAAAATAAGTGACTCAAATTTGTACTAACTTTGTAGTAAGGTTAGTTCAAAGTTGAGTAATTTATTTTGGGACGAAGAGAGTAGTTTTAAAGATCTCGACGCGAAGAATTCAATGATGAAAACGGTTTGAAATTTGAACGCGCTGTTTTTAAGAGGTAAAACGTTTTAAATAAATAGATGTATAAAAAAGAGAAAAGTGCGGCACTTATCGCAAATCTTTGAAAGGAGTGTTACTTAATTAGTGATTTCCCTGTCTTGGTCGTCACTCTTCTGTGTATCAGCCGAGGCCTATTAAGGTGGGCCCACGGCTTGCTCCCCTGCATCGCCGCCACCTAGCCTTCTCTTTTCCCTAAAAAAAGGGAGAGAGAATATCGACGACGGGAGGGCCCAGCAGCTGGCGATGTAGAATGAGCTGGGCGTCTACGGCCTGCTGGCCGAGCTGTGGCGGCTGAAGTGACGCGACGACTTCATCGGGAGTATGCGTATGCGGTTGTCTACGCAAGACAGCCGGAAGATGAAGCATCTTGTGTTGGGTCTGTGATCGAAGGTAGACAATTCTGGTTTCCTTCTTCGACGTCGTCGTCATGCGAGGGTGTCAGTTCTGAAATTCGATGACGTGT
>LR738714.1:749406677-749426146 GCA_902687465.1 Secale cereale
AACGAGTTGGGCCTATAGAAGCCGAAGCCAACAAAGAGGGCCAGAGCATCTGACAACCTGCGAACCGCATACTTTGTCTGAAGGAGCAACTAGTTGGCGAGCGCTCCTTCGGGAGCTTTCCAACGATTACTTGGGGTGGGCTGAGAGCGTGTCACTGTTGCCACCATTGGGTGCTTCCTTTGTTTTTTTTCATGTGTTTTCAGCATTTTAAAGGCTTTTTCCTGTTTTTTTGTTTTCCAACGGTCTTCCTTAGTTTTTGGAAAAAAATTGCAGGAAATAGTTTTTTGCGGGAAAAATCATGTTTTTTTCACAAGAGGCATGATTTTGCTTTTGCGAGAGGCATGGTCATGCCTGTGAAATGATAAAAACATGTTTTTTCCCATGAGAGGCACGGTTTTGCTTCGACGTGTGTTTTTTGTTTTTTTTCCGCAAGAGGCATTGGTTATGCCTTGGAAACGAAAAAAATGCATTTTCTGTTTTTTTTTTCGTGAGAGGTACGGTTTTACTTCCGCCAGCGGCACGGTTGTGTTTTCGCAAGAGGCACAACAGTGCCTCTCGAAAACGAAAAAAAATGTGTTTATTGTTTTTTCTTTCGTGAGAGGCACAATTTTGCTTTCGTGAGAGGCACAGTTGTGCTGGCACAGTCATGCCTCTCGGAAACGAAAAAACGCGGTCTATGTTTTTTTTCCTTTCGCTATAGACACGGTTTTGCTTCCGCGTGTCTCTTTCGGAAAGGGACAAATGTGCTTCCGGTTCTGTTTTTTTGTCTGTTTATTTTGTGAAAAAGAAAGTTCATCAAAATCTATAAACATGGGATCTACTCCATTCGTCTCAAAATAAGTGACTCAAATTTGTACTAACTTTGTAGTAAGGTTAGTTCAAAGTTGAGTAATTTATTTTGGGACGAAGAGAGTAGTTTTAAAGATCTCGACGCGAAGAATTCAATGATGAAAACGGTTTGAAATTTGAACGCGCTGTTTTTAAGAGGTAAAACGTTTTAAATAAATAGATGTATAAAAAAGAGAAAAGTGCGGCACTTATCGCAAATCTTTGAAAGGAGTGTTACTTAATTAGTGATTTCCCTGTCTTGGTCGTCACTCTTCTGTGTATCAGCCGAGGCCTATTAAGGTGGGCCCACGGCTTGCTCCCCTGCATCGCCGCCACCTAGCCTTCTCTTTTCCCTAAAAAAAGGGAGAGAGAATATCGACGACGGGAGGGCCCAGCAGCTGGCGATGTAGAATGAGCTGGGCGTCTACGGCCTGCTGGCCGAGCTGTGGCGGCTGAAGTGACGCGACGACTTCATCGGGAGTATGCGTATGCGGTTGTCTACGCAAGACAGCCGGAAGATGAAGCATCTTGTGTTGGGTCTGTGATCGAAGGTAGACAATTCTGGTTTCCTTCTTCGACGTCGTCGTCATGCGAGGGTGTCAGTTCTGAAATTCGATGACGTGTCCGGGGACATGTTGCCCTAGTCTGATTCTTTCAACGGCTATGATTTTGCTTTTGGCAAACTATTTTGGAGGTCCGTAAAGTTGCTGATCAGCAATGGAGCCGCGTCGAGCTTGGGCGAAGAGGTGATCTATGTTTTAACCCTTTGGTGACCGCTTCGGTGGTGTCGAAGAAAAGGAACAGACGCTGGTATTTTACATAGAATTTTCCTATTTTTTCAGTCATGTATAATCGGTGCTTACGTGCCTTATAACTTGATCTTTATTCTATATAAATAAGACATGTATTACCATGAAAAAAATGACGCGACCGCTTCGCTAAGGGAGGAACCGGTCTGGCCTGACGATGTGTCCGGCTTTTTTTAGCGTCCTTTTTTTGAAGGGCGGCTCCAGCGTCAGAATGGTAACAAGTCCCCACCATCCTAGGATTTGCCTCTCGTCGCAGGTTTGTAACAATTTGACGAGACGCGGTCTTGGTTCCCCTGGCGGCTCCCGTCTAGGGTTTGAGATACCTCCGGTGGCGACACCGTGAGGCCGATCCGAAATCTACCACCAATCCAAACCCTCCCCGGCTAGGTTCTCGGGCTGATTTAGGGGATAGCCTCGCTATTCCTGGCCTTGGTTCCTGCAGAGGGTCGCTAGGGTTTTGGTGGCTCGACGACGAAAATCGCTAGGGTTTCTGATGGCGGAATCGGGCTCGCAATCATCAGCAGGAAGTACGACCCCGGATGGTAAGCCAATCGGGGTTGAGGAGATGATCGGGAAACTCAAGTTACAAGAGCGGGAGGAGGATGATCTGATCTTCGAAGAGGAGTTCCCGGATGAGATCGAGGAAGCGGAATTCATGGCGCTGGCGACGGTGCACACGAACAAGCCTTTTAGTAGGGGGTCGTTCTATGATACGATGCGGCTCGCCTGGAGTCTAGCACAAGGAGTAACCTTCAAACCCCTGGGCGAAAACCTGTTTTCTCTGACGGTAAATTGTCTAGGGGACTGGAAGAGGGTCATAGAGGAGGGCCCGTGGTTGTTTCGTGATCATGGTGTGCTTATCGAGAAGTATGATGGCTACACCAGGTATGATGAGGTAGTCTTGGATAAAATGGCTGTCTGGATTCAGATAGTCGACCTCCCTCCACTACTCAGGAAGGATCATGTGGTTAGATCTCTAGCAAAGAAAGTGGGGGAGGTGGAAAGAGTAATGTTAAACCCTAGATGGGGTGAAGGAAGGATTGTAAGAATCAGAGTCAAGCTTGACATTCATGAGCCACTGATGAGATATGTATCCATTACCAAGGGTGGGAAGAAAGTGTACTACTCAGTGCTATACGAGAAGATGCCGGTCTTCTGCTATGTGTGTGGGCACATGGGCCATACTTACCTTGAACATGGTAATGGGAAACATGATCAACAGTCCATGGAGTGGGGAGCATTCATGCTAGCACCACGTCCGGGAGAGAGGAGACAGCCAAGACAGAGTTCGAGGGGGTTCAGAGGGATAGAGAAACATCTGCAAGGACGAATCCGGACCCGGAGGACGTTGATCTGAAGGACACGGGGATGAGTCCTATAAAACCACTGGGAGGGCTGACCGGGGACAAGTTCATAGGGCGGAAGAGACTAACATTTGATGAGGCGAATACAGACCCAGTGTCTCATGCAAGTTTACTGCCGGGTCAGGCCCATGACACCCCGATCGACTTGTCGACTGCAATGGTGGTTCACTCACAGAGCAAGCTGACCACAGAGAAGGAAGGGGAGGACGGCGATACATCATCGCATGACTCAAAGAGGTCGAAGACGGACAATACGGCTGTGATGGATGCCAGCGACAATTTATCGGCGAGCTCCGAGAAGGGGCTCGACCGGTCACAATGAAAATCCTCATGTGGAACTGCCGCGGGATGCGTAAGCCTGCGGCAGTTCGGGCGCTCTTGGGGATCCAAGAGCGAATAAAACCAGATGTGTTGTTCCTGTCTGAAACACACCTGGATAAGGCTAAGGCAGGAAAGTTGAGAAGGCGGTTAGGGTTTGATGAGATGGAGGTTTCGGAAAGTGACGGCAGAAGCGGGGGATTGATCATGCTTTGGCATACAGTACTGGGAGTTTCCTCTCGAGATGCCCACTCAAATTACATAGATATACGGATCAAGGAGACATCAGCAGAGGGATGACGTTTCACAGGCTTCTACGGCGAGCCAAGCAGTGACCGAAAGCATCTTTCGTGGGATTACTTGCGAGATCTGCACGCTACGACCAACTTGCCATGGCTAGTGGCAGGTGATTTTAACGAAATTTTGCAAGCTAGCGAGAAGGAAGGAGGGGCTGTACGCCCTCAAAGATGTATGCAAGCCTTCAGCAGTGTCTTAAGTGACTGTGAGCTCGACGATCTCGGCTACTCGGGCGACATCTTCAGCTGGCGTAGAGGGCGAATTCGAGAACGTCTAGACAGAGCAGTGTCAAACAGCTCTTGGGCTGATCTCTTTCCGGCTTACGGGGTTGTGAACGAACCTTTCAATAAATCGGACCACCGACCAATTCTAATTGACACTGATTTTCAGCTTGGTTTACAGCCCAGGGGACCGCCGGGACCGAGGAAATTTGAGGCTAGGTGGCTAGCGGAAGAGGATGTGGAGGTGATAGTTCAAGCTGCCTGGGACCGTGCAAAAGCCAATGGAACCGAGCCCTATTCCCAGGTCACAGGGGATATTCATGCAGCTCTACATACTTGGGATAGAGAGACACTAAAAGGGCCCAGGACTCGTTTGAGGAAACTACAGAAACAATTAAACGAGGTGCTTTCGGGGCCCTTGACGGACGAGGCTGTGGCTCTTCAACACGATCTCCACATGCAAATTGAAAAACTGCTTGAGCAAGAGGAGGTATATTGGATGCAGAGGGGACGTGCCGACTGGCTTTGTCGGGGTGATCAAAACATGGACTTCTTTCACCATGCTGCTACTGGAAGGTGCAAGAAAAACTTCATTAAGAAATTGAAAGGAGCGTCAGGGGACTGGATTGAGGAGGAGAGCCAACTCAAGGGCCATGTGGCGCCATATATTTTTAGGGATTGTTTTCCTCGTAAGTGCAAGAACCAGACCCAGCTGTTTTCGACAAGATTAAGGCTCGGGTATCTGCTGAGATGAATGAGGAATTAACAAAACCTTACTCCAGGGATGAAGTGAAGAGAGCTATGTATAACATCGGGGATCTTAAAGCACTAGGGCCTGATGGCTTACACGCGGTGTTTTATAAAAGGTTCTGGCATATAATTGGAGAGGATCTTATCGATGAAGTTCTGATGGCAGTTAACAACAGGAAGATACCTGAAGGATGGAACAACACTACAATAGTTCTCATCCCAAAGGTGGAAAACCCAGAAGTAATAACACAGTTTCGCCCAATTAGCCTATGCAATGTGGTGTACAAGGTGATTTCGAAATTGCCAGCTAACAGGCTGAAAAATCTGTTGCCGGAGCTTATTTCTCCTAATCAAAGTGCTTTCGTCCCCGGGCGTTTGATTACGGATAATTTCTTAGTTGCTTTTGAGACGTATCATGCCATAAAGAGAAAGAGAACCGGGAAGTTCGGAATCTGTGCGGTGAAACTTGACATGCACAAGGCCTATGACAGGGTCGAGTGGGTGTTCCTCGAGAGAGTCATGCTTCAGATGGGATTCACAGCGGACTGGGTGTCGCTCATTATGGAGTGTGTACGGTCAGTCAAGTATCAAGTTCGTTTTAATAACTCTCTAACAGATTTCTTTGTTCCCTCTCGAGGCCTCCGCCAAGGAGACCTGCTATCACCTTATCTTTTTTTGCTTTGTGCGGAGGGCCTCTCTAGTCTGCTAACCCATGAGGAGGAGATGGGCAATTTGATAGGGGTGAGAGTATGCCGGGATGCACCGGCCGTATCTCACCTCCTCTTCGCGGACGATTCCCTCATCATGATGCGAGCAGACGCAAACAATGCAACAAGTCTTCGCCGAGCCCTTGATGATTATTGTGCTGCTTCGGGGCAACTAGTCAGCGAGGCGAAATCGAGCATTTTCTTCAGCCCCTGTACGGCAGTGGAAGTATGGGCTGAGGTTTGCACAACATTGAACATTATGGCAGAGGCAATTACTGATAAGTACTTGGGACTGCCCCCGATTGTTGGGGTGGAGAGGACTGTCTGTTTCCAACATATTGTTGATAGAATCTTGAACAGGATCAGAGGTTGGAAGGAGAAAAAGCTCTCCTTTGGAGGGAGAGAAGTGTTGCTGAAGGCCATCATCCAAGCTATTCCTTCATATGCTATGCAATGTTTCAAGCTTCCAAAACAAATTTGCAATGCTATAACAACAGCTATGTCTCAGTACTGGTGGGGAGATGAGGATGAGAAGAAACATATGCACTGGTTCGCGTGGTGGAAGATGTGCGTACCAAAGAGCAATGGAGGTATGGGTTTTAGAGACGTACACTGCTTTAACCTGGCTCTCCTAGCTAAGCAGTGCTGGATATTGCTAGCAGAACCCGATTCTTTATGTGCCAGGGTTCCGAGAGCTAAGTATTTTCCGGACGGCGACTTACTAAATTGCGCCCTCAAGAAAGGTAGCTCTTATACATGGCAGAGCTTGTGGAGTGGTATTCAGACCTTCAAAAAAGGCTATATATGGAGAGTGGGAGATGGCACACAAATAAGCATTTGGAGTGACCATAGGTGCCCAGCAGCCCAAGTAGGAAGGTTATGATGCCACGAGGTAATACCTTACTCACAAAAGTTTCTAAACTTATGTACGTGGATAATGGATGTTGGGATGAGCAACTCATCAGACATATATTTTGGCCCATTGATGCAAATCGCATTTTAAACATACCCCTGGCTACGGGGATGATGGAGGATTTTGTTTCTTGGCACTACAACAAGACTGGCATTTTCTCGGTCAGGACGGCTTATCACATGGAGTGGGATTATCAACATGGACGAAAGTTGAGACAAACGAATTCGGTATTGTCATCAAGTACTAGTCCAGTTTGGCGCATTCTATGGAAGCTTCGAGTACCGACAAAAATTAAAGTGCATGTATGGCGAGCTCTATATGGCGCAATTCCGTGCCGAGAGGTGTTGGCTAACCGACATATGATCACAACATCGGACTGCCCAGTTTGTGAAGCAGACTGTGAAAGTGTTCGCCATTCGTTCTTCAGATACAACAGGGTAAAAGAGATTTGGACAAAGCTTGGGTTGATCTCTACGATAAATGAGCTATGTGAAACTGAATTGGAGGGCTCGTCGGTTCTAGGAGACCTGTTGCTAATGCCCAACACCGCCATTCCATCGCTCCCGGGTGTTAATAGGAAGGAGCTTGTGGCGGTGGCTGTGTGGTATATCTGGTGGGAACGTCGGGGCTTTACCCACGGCGAGGCCCTGCGGGAGCCGGCTCGGTCGGCCCAAGCTATTGCCACTCTCACAAAAAACTTCATGAGATCAAGGAAGCAAGGGGTGATGCGGACAAAACGGCATGGATGGACTAGACCATCTGAGGGGTTTGTCAGTCTAAATGTTGATGCTTCCTTTGATGTAGACAGCGGAACTGGAGGAACAGGAGCCATCATTAGAGACTTCACGGGAGCGTTCATTGCGGCGTCGGCGAGCAGTATCCCTTTTGCTGAAGACGCAGCAACGACAGAGGCTAGAGGTCTCAAAGATGGCTTGATCCTGGCGAACAACATTGGGTGCAACAACGTGGAGATCCAAGCTGACTGCATGGAGATGATTGAAACCATGCAACAAGGAGGGAATTCGCTAGGCCCAGCGGCGGCCATATATGAAGAGTGTGCCTTTTTATGTCGTAATTTTACTTCTGTTAAGTTCTGTCATTGTCCTAGGGAGGCCAATATGGCGGCGGATTTGTTGGCTACAAAGTGGGAGCCCTCGAAAACTATAGTGTGGCAGACCGAGGCTCCAGACTTTATGCTTGATGTACTCTCAAATGATGTAGCCTTGTTTTCGCATGAAATATAAACCGCCATGATGGCATTTCCCTCAAAAAAAATTGACGAGATCAAAGTTTGAGTTCACCCGGAGGCGCCTCATTGTGGTTATGAGGTGTATGTGGAAATGCCACAACGCTGCTTGCATGTGTATTGCAGTTGCAGGCAAAGAGGGGAGAGTGTAAGAGCATCTCTAGCAAACCCCTTAGATCGCCAATCTTTAAAGTCCGAAAGGCTCACACCTAGCCCCTATTTTTTTTTCTGTCCGTCCTGTTCTTCACGCCAATTTGAAATTGACACATACTGTAGGTCAAGGCGGCCGGCGGCGGACATGCGGACGAGGAAGACGCGGGGCGGCCGGGGCGGCACGGGTGGAGGCCGGACTCCTCCGTTCGCCGTAGCTAGCTAAGGTAACCGTCGGGAGAGACACGCATCAATTCAGCTAGACGGAGCTAGCCGCGGGCGGGCGCGACAACCGTCGATCGGCGGGCACGGCGTCTGGGGACGGACGGACGGATGGAAGCAAGCCATGAAGTTTCAATGGCAGTTGGACTTCTGTCAATGGTCTTTCGCATATAC
This sequence comes from Secale cereale, assembly GCA_902687465.1. Classification (NCBI taxonomy): domain Eukaryota; kingdom Viridiplantae; phylum Streptophyta; class Magnoliopsida; order Poales; family Poaceae; genus Secale; species Secale cereale. The sequence continues at coordinate 749,414,677 of LR738714.1, forward strand.
ATGTCACCATCAAATTGGCTCCCAAACCCTTATTTTCACGGTGGGGATGTTTTTTGCGCCCTTTAAAAAAATTACAGATCGGAGTCGTTTACGGGTTCTATTCGGGTCGTTTTTTGGGCCCAAAATTGTAAATCGGCGGTTATTTTACAGTTTTGTGCATTCTAAAGGGTCTGCTACAGATGCTCTAAGGATTTCCAAATGTTTATTTTCATTAGTCTAGCGCACCTGAGCAATTTTTCTGGCATGCCGCTCCTGGTCCCGGCATGACGCCAAGCCTTGGAGAACAAGTTCATCACGGTAATCCAAGATGCACTCCAGATTGCCAAATCTGACGATCTGGCCCAGAGCATAGTTCTCGACCTGGCTGATGTGGCCGACTGGGTCGGCAACAAAGAGTTGACCCGACACATAGATTGTGCTGGCGTCCATCGGAGATCCTATCCGACCTCTATGTTCACCACGCGGGGCCTGTATGGGTCATCGTTGTTGGAGCTGATTCCAGCAGATCCCTCAGTTGGTCATTCCGACATGGGAATAAGGTCAGAGGAGAAACATGAGATAAATTTATCTCGGTCCATGCCCTCCTTATATAAGGTAAAACTTTACTCTTACTCGTGTATATTATGATTAGGGTGTACAAAGTACAGGTATAACCGATAGCCTATAATTGTTCTATCGACTAGTTCAGGCCCGGCTTATATAAGATACCGCCCCCTAGGGTTACACAACCCAGTCATCTATGTTGGTGTGGAGTGGAGTCCTTCATAGGTCCGGCTTAATTGTCTTGGATGACAAAGCCTAGGGGGCCTCGGGTCGATGTACATACACTAGTAGAAAACAAGGCTTTGGATCGGGCCTGGCAAGCCCATTAGTCCCGGTTCACTCACAAACCGGGACCCATGGGGCATACGTCCCGGTTCGTGTGCCCGGGGGCCGGCCGGGCCTCGTGGGCCATCTGTCTCGGTTGGTTAGGACCCATTTGTCCCGGTTCGAGGCACGAACCGGGACCAATGGGCCTCGCTCCTGGCCCACACCCATTGGTCTCGGTTCTTGTCTGGAACCGGACAGAAGGGTGGCCTTTAGACCCGGTTCCTGTCACAAATCGGGACCAATGAGTTTCCTATATATAACCCCTCGCCCAACACTCCACTGCTCTGTTTTTTCTGGCCGGCCAGGGGGGAGCTTTGTGGTGCTCTAGCTAGTTCACCTCCTATGCACATGAGGTGTTCGATGAAATGCTCGAGCCACACTAGGTAAGCTTTTCTCCTCTCGAAGCTCGAACTCCAAGCTCCATTTTCTCCGAGATTTGTCTAGGTTTAGCGGTCCGTCATGTCCCGTCCCCGTCTTCACCGCCGTCGATAGCCCCCGCCGACCTCGTCACCGACACCATCGTGGTGAGCCTCTTGTTCTGTCTATGCTTTTCTTACTTCTATTATTGCTTGTTATTATTGCTTTAGATAGATATTTGTATAATTTTCTTACGTTTATTATTGCTTGTTATTATATAGTGCGATGGTTTTGATATCCGCCCACGTCGGCCCTCGTCCTGTCTACGATTCAGATGTGGTATATTATCTTTAATTTATAACTATTTGTTTTAGTGTTTATGACAATTATTCCGACCAACCTGACACAAATGTTTTTATATGTCTAGGAGGTAGTTGAACCGGAAATTCCAACCGACCCTCTTGTGGAGAGGTTAAATTTATTTGAAAAGGAAAACATTTCCTTGAAGAAAAAATTGGAAAAAACGGAGGAGGAGGAGATGGAATTGGAGTTGCATGTTGCGGAAGTCGTCGATGATCACAAGATCAAGATAGACCCTATTGTTAAGAGGTTAAATTTAGTTGAAGAAGAAAACAATTACTTGAAGGAAAAACTAAAAAAAATTGAGGAGGAGAAGATGATATTGGAGTTGCATGTTGTGGATATCGTTGATGATCACAAGATCAAGATGGATGCCATGCGTTTGAAGATTAGAAAGATTAGAAAATATGCCATTCATACCGAGGCTTGGTATCATTATGCCGTTGGATCAATTGTTACCTTGGTTGCGATTATGATCGCATTTGTTGTTGCGTTGAAATGTTCTACATAGTTTCAATGTATGGTTTAATTAGATGCTCTAGAGATATGCATGTACTTTGAATGGCATGTGATGATGAACATATATTAATTTGATCACTTATCTATCCATGATGTTCTGTAATGGTTTTTGACACGCTTAATTATATATCATGGGAGTGGAGGGCAAGACAGCCATTCAGAGTCTTATAGCTCAAAAAATTCAGGGTCTTATAGCTCAAAAAATCCAGTAAATGCATGAAAAATAGCAAATGAAGTAAGAATGGTTGAAAATTGATGATGTGGCTTTGAATGGTGCATTTGGAACACAGAAAAAGTCTGTACTTCAAAAAAGTTCAAAAAATGAAATCCTTTTGTAACAGACGAGTTTTCATCTGAAACCCTGATACCTCGAAAGAGATTGTCCGTTTTGTATACGAAGTGCATCCAGTTTTTGCCGTAACCCTCTCTACTTTTGTGCACATGCTTTGTGGGTGAAATGATGATACCATGCCAACTTTCTACCTTTTCAGAGTTCATTTGAAATGTTTTTCAATTTCAGGGTCTTATAGCTCAAAAAATTCAGTAAATGCATGAAAAATAGCAAATGAAGTCAAAAATGGTTGAAAATTGATGATGTGGCTTTGAATGGTGCATTTTGAACACAGAAAAAGTCTATCGTTCAAATAAGTTCAAAAAAATGGAATCCCTTTGTAACAGACGAGTATTCGTTTGAAACCCTGATACCTAGAAAGAGATTGTCTGTTTTTGTACACAAAGTGCATCCAGTTTTTGCCGTAACCCTCTCTACTTTTGTGCACATGCTTTGTGGGTGAAATGATGATACCATGCCAACTTTCTACCTTTTCAGAGGTCATTTGAAATGCTACTCTAATAGCAAAAATAAAATAAATAAGTAGAATAATTTATGCAACTAAAATTATCAAAGTATGTTCTGTTCAATACATTAAAAGGAAAAAGAATTTTCATAAAATAAATAAAAAAGTAAAAAATAAAATAAAATAAATAAGTAGAATAAAAATAAAATAAATAAGTAGAAACAAAATAAACTTTAATAAAGTAAAATAAACAAACTTTAATAAAATAAACAGAAATAGCAACAGTAAGTATTTTGTTGAAAGTAGAAACAAAACTAAAAAAATAAAGCAGCAAAGAAAAAAAATGGAAAAAAAACCGCCACCTACTGGGCCACCACGACCTGAATACGACTAGAAACCCAACAGTGGGCCAGGATTCAGGCCCGCAGAAGGCCCAGTAGGCCCACAGGCATAGCAGTGTCAAATTAGGCCCGTAAGCCTACAATCGAGAGGAGCTCGAGAGGGGTGCGGCAGTGGTGCTTATAAACCACTACACTCCCCTCTCAACTAGCGAGGTGGGACTAAACATTTTGGCCATCCGCGGGCAGCATGGGGCCATTGGTCCCGGTTGGTTGCACGAACCGATACCAATTTGGTATCGGTTCGTGCAACCAACCGGGACCAATGCCCCTCTTTAGTCCCAGTTGGTGGCACCAACCGGGACCAAAGGCCTCTGTTTCCCGCCCTTTGGGCTATTGAAAACTGGCCTTTTGTCCCGGTTGGTGGCACAAACCGGGACTAAAGTGGGCATTGGTCTCGGTTGGTGTCACGAACCGAGACCAAATCCTTTGTTATATAAGCAACACTTGAGAAATTTTCAGATTTACATAGTTAGTTGCCCTCGACGCCGCCAGGCTGCTCGCCGTCGACGCTGTCGCCGCCTCTGCCCTGACCTCGCACCTCTACCGGACCTTGCCGTCGCCATGCCTCGTCGTCGCCATCCCCGCAGCCGTCGCCGTCCCCGCGCCCGTCGTTGCCGCGCCGTCTGCCCCCGCCGACGTCCCCGTGCCCGTCGTCGCCGCCGTCTGCCCCCGCGGCCGTCCCCGCGCCGCCCCTGCTCCGACGCCGTCGCCCTGCCTCGTTGTCACCGTCCTCGCTGTGAGCGCCACCGGCCCCCGATCCCCTCCTCTCCTGTCATATATATGATGTATATATAGATGTAATTTTAGATTTAGTTATACAAATGTTAGATGTATTTTAAAAATGTTACTTAGTTATATATACAAATGTTAGATGAATTTTCTGTTTTTATAGTTTTAGTCATAGAATGTAGTTTTTTTTAGTAAGAACTACTTTATTTTTAGTAAGAACTAGTTCATTTTTATTTATAGTAAGTGCTTATTAGTTGAACTAGTTGAATTAATAGAACTAGTTTATTTTTAGTAAAACTAGATTATTTTTAGTAAGTACTAGTTCATTTTTATTTATACTAAGTGCTTATTAGTTGAACTATAGTTGAATTAATATAGAACTAGTTTATTCTTTTAGTTCAAGCAATTATTCCCGCATCGACGTCGACGATGCCTATCCCGCATCCTCGTCGTCGACTCAACGGAGGCCTGCTTGATCAAAGGGGTCATGTTGGGAGAGGGGTCATCCTCGTCATCATAAGAACAGAGTAACGCCTTAAGCAAGATGACATGATGTAGAGGGATAAACTAAAGCAATATGATATAAACCCCATCTTTTTATCCTCGATGGCAACAATACAATACGTGCCTTGCTGCCCCTACTGTCACTGGGAAAGGACACCGCAAGACTGAACCAAAAGCCAAGCACTTCTCCCATTGCAAGAACTATAGATCTAGTAGGCCAAACCAAACCAATAATTCGAAGAGACTTGCAAGGATATTATGAGCACACATAAAGAGTTAAGAGAAGAACCAAAAATTTCTCATAGATAATCTTGATCATAAACTCAAAATTCATCGGATCTCGACAAACACACCGCAAAAAGAGATTACATCGAATAGATCTCCTCCAAGACCGAGGAGAACTTTGTATTGAGATCCAGAGAGAGAGAAAAAGCCATCTAGATACTAGCTATGGACCTGAAGGTCTGTGGTAAACTACTCACAACTCATGGTGAGGATGATGATGATGATGTAGAAGCACTCCGTGATGGATCCCCCCTTCGGCGGAGCTCCGGAACATGCTCCAAGATGGGATCTCACGGGAACAGAAGGTTACGGCGGTGGAATTAGGGTTTTCTCCCTGTTGCTGATGGTTTCGGGATACGTAGACTTATATAGGAGGAAGGATGACACCGAGGGACTCACGAGGGCCTCACGAGGCAGGGGGGCGCCCCCCACCCTCGTGGGCACCTCGTGGCTCCCCTCCCGTGGTTCTCAAGTCTCCCGTGCGTGATTTTCTCCAAAATTGTCTCTCCTGAAGGTTTCATTCCATTTGGACTCCGTTTGATATTCCTTTTCTGCAAAACCCTGAAACAGGCAAAAAACAGCAATCTGGACTGGGCCTTTGGGTTAGTAGGTTAGTCCCAAAAATGATATAAAAATGTATGACAAAACCCATTAAACATCCAAGACATCATTAATAATAGCATGGACCAATAAAAAATTATAGATACGTTGGAGACGTATCAAGCATCCCCAAGCTTAATTCCTGCTCGTCCTCGAGTAGGTAAATGATAAAAACAGAATTTTTGATGTGGAATGCTAACCAACATAGTTTTTCAATGTAATTCTCTTAATTGTGGCATGAATATTCAGATCTGAAAGATTCAAGATAAAAGTCCATATTGACATAAGAAATAATAATACTTCAAGCATACTAACAAAGCAGTCATGTTTTCTCAAAATACTATGGCTAAAGGAAGTTATCCCTACAAAATCATATAGTCTGGCTATGCTCCCTCTTCATCACACAAAATATTCATATCATGCACAACCCCGATTTCAGCCAAGTACTTGTTTTCATACTCTATTCTTTCAAACCTTTCAACTTTCACGCAATACATGAGCGTGAGCCATGGACATAGCACTATGGGTGGAATAGAGAGGTGGTTGTGGAGAAGACAAAAAGGAGGGAGATAGTCTACATCAACTAGGCGTGTCAACGGGCTATGGAGATGCCCATCAATAGATATCAATGTGAGTGAGTAGGGATTGCCATGCAACGGATGCACTAGAGCTAAACATGTACGAAAGCTCAACAAAAGAAACTAGTGGGTGTGCATCCAACTTGCTTGCTCACGAATACCTCATGCTCTAACTTCGTCACATAGCGGTTCACCATACATGCATGCTACGGGAATCACTAACCTTAACACAAGCATTTCTCAATTTCATAATAACTCCACTAGCATGACTCTAATATCACTATCCTCATATCTCAAAACAATTATCAAGCATCCAACATCTCATCATATTCAATGCACTTAGTGTGAAATTTTTACTACATTGATATTGGATGTCTATCAGGTGAAGACTAGTTTTATAGCTGCTACCTCTTGAGCTTGCGTTTTATTCCCTCGAAGAGGAAAGGGAGATGCAGCACAGTAGCGTAAGCATTCCTTCAGTTTTTGAGAACCAAGGTATCAATCCAGTAGGAGACCACGCGCGAGTCCCTCCCACCTGCACAAACAAATAAGAACTTCGCAGCCAACGCGATAAGGGGTTGTCAATCCCTTTACGGTCACTTACGAAAGTGAGATCTGATAGAGATGATAGTTTATATTTTTGGTATTTTTAGTTTAATAAAACAGCAAATAAAAGCGGTAAACGTAAAGTAGATGTAGATTGATATGTTGAGGATAGACCCGGGGGCCATAGTTTTCTCTAGTGGCTTCTCTCATGATAGCGATATTCTACGGCGGGTAAACAAATTACTGTCGAGCAATTGATAGAAAAGCAAATAATTATGAGACTATCTAGGCATGATCATTGTATATAGGCATCACGTCCGAGACAAGTAGACCAACTCCTGCCTGCATCTACTACTATTACTCCACACATCGACCGCTATCCAGCATGCATCTAGTGTATTGAGTTCATAAGAATAGATTAACACCTTAAGCAAGATGGCATGATGTACAGGGATAAAATCAAGCAATATGATGTAAACCCCATCTTTTTATCCTCGATGGCAACAATACAATACGTGCCTTGCTGCCCCTACTGTCACTGGGAAAGGATACCGCAAGATTGAACCCAAAGCCAAGCAGTTCTCCCATTGCAAGAACTATAGATCTAGTAGGACAAACCAAACAAATAATTCGAAGAGACTTGCAAGGATATTATGAGCACACATAAAAAGTTCAGAGAAGAACCAAATATCTTTCATAGATAACCTTGATCATAAACTCACAATTCATCGGATCTCGACAAACACACAGCAAAAAGAGATTACATCGAATAGATCTCTTCGAAGACCGAGGAGAACTTTGTATTGAGATCCGGAGAGAGAGAAGAAGCCATCTAGATACTAGCTATGGAACCGAAGGTCAGTGGTAAACTACTCACAACTCATGGTGAGGGCGATGATGATGATTATGAAGGCCTCCGTGATGGATCCCCCTCCGGTGGAGCTCCGGAACAGGCTCCAAGATGGGATCTCCACGGGAACAGAAGGTACGGCGGTGGAATTAGGGTTTTCTCTCTGTTCACGGGGTTTCTGGGGTACGTGGACTTATATAGGAAGAAAAAGGGCACAAGGGGCCACTCGAGGAGGCCTCGAGGCAGGGGGGCGCGCCCCCACCCTCGAGGGCGGCTCCTCGATCCTCTGACGTGGTTCTCAAGCTTCCTGTGCGTGATTTTCTCCAAAAATATCTCTCGTGAAGGTTTCATTCCGTTTGGACTCTGTTTGATATTCTTATTCTGCAAAACCCTGAAATAGGCAAAAAAAATAGCAATCTGGACTAGGCCTTTGGGTTAGTAGGTTTGTGATAGCCTGGCTTATTAGGGATGATAGACTACTCATATCAATAAGGAATTCCTTCTTTTCCGGGAGCCCATTCGGATAGAACTCCAAAGTTAAGCGTGCTCATCTTGGAGTAGTTTCAGGATGGCTGACCGACCGGGATGTTTCTCCCGGGTGCGCACGAGTGAGGACAAAGTGCGCAGAAAAGACTAGTATTGATATGTGGGGCCAGTCTAGATCCTGCCAGGAGTAAGGACCACCGGCGGGTGTGTCTGGGGTGTTACATGTTGGTATCAAAGCCGACCCTCGCGATTACACGGATGTTTGCGGACATGTGCTCGGTCATGTTGTTCATGACGTTTGTGACCCGTCGTGGCACACGGCATGGCACATGTATCGGACTGGATGCACAGACAGTTGTGCCAAGAGGGAACGCTCTTGTGGACTGACGAGGACGTCGATTCCTCTGAGTGGGGGTGTATGTGATTGCCTGGCTTATTAGGGATGATAGACTACTCATATCAATAAGGAATTCCTTCTTTTCTGGGAGTCCATTCGGATAGAACTCCAAAGTTAAGCGTGCTCAGCTTGGAGTAGTTTCAGGATGGGTGACCGGCCGGGAAGTTTCTCCCGGGTGCGCATGAGTGAGGACAAAGTGCGCAGAAAAGACTAGTATTGATATGTGGGGCCAGTCTAGATCCTGCCAGGAGTAACGACCACCGGCGGGTGTGTTCGGGGCGTTACAAGGTTAGTCCCAAAAATGATATAAAAGTGAATGATAAAGCCCATTAAACATCCAAGACTTCATAAATAATAGCATGGAACAATCAAAAATTATAGATACGTTGGAGACGTATCAAGCATCCCCAAGCTTAATTCCTGCTCGTCCTCGAGTAGGTAAATGATAAAGAAATAATTTTTGATGTGGAATGCTAACCAATATAGTTTTTCAATGTAATTCTCTTAATTGTGGCATGAATGTTCAGATCTGAAAGATTCAAGATAAAAGTCTATATTGACATAAGAAATAATAATACTTCAAGCAATACTAACAAGGCAATCATGTCTTCTCAAAATACTATGGCTAAAGAAAGTTATGCCTACAAAATCATATAGTGTTGGCTATGCTCCCTCGTTATCACACAAAAATATTCATATCATGCACAACCCCGATTTCAACCAAGCATTTGTTTTCATACTCTATCTTTTCAAACCTTTCAAATTTCACGCAATACATGAGCGTGAGCCATGGACATAGCACTATGGGTGGAATAGAGGTGGTTGTGGAGAAGACAAAAAGGACGGATATAGTCTCACATAGACTAGGCATATCAACGGGCTATGGAGATGCCCATCAATATATATCAATGTGAGTGAGTAGGGATTGCCATGCAACGGATGCACTAGAGCTAAATATGAATGAAAGCTCAACAAAAGAAACTAGTGGGTGTGCATCCAACTTGCTTGCTCACGAAGACCTAGGGCATTTGAGGAAGCCCATCATTGGAATATACAAGCCAAGTTCTATAATGAAAATTCCCACTAGTATATGAAAGTGACTAAACATGAGACTCTCTACAATGAAGAACATGGTGCTACTTTGAAGCACAAGTGTGGAAAAAAATAGTAGCAATTGTCCCTTTTCCTTTTCTTTTTTTTGGGCCTTTTTTTTCGTTGGCCTTTCCTTTTTTTTTCTTTTTTTTTGCAAAGGGGCTTCATAGATTTAGCCTTTCCTCCCATGGGACAATGCTCTAATAATGATGATCATCACACTTTCATTACAACTCGATATTACAACTCGATACTACAACAACAAAGTATGACTCTATATGAATGCCTCCGGCGATGTACCGGTATGTGCAATGAAACAAGAGTGACATGTATAAAAATTATGCATGGTGGCTTTGCCACAAATACGATGTCAACTACATGATCATGCAATGGCAATATGACAATATGATGCGTGTCATATGAACGGAACGGTGGAAAGTTGCATGGCAATATATCTCGGAATGGCTGTGGAAATGCCATGATAGGTAGGTATGGTGGCTGTTTTGAGGAACAATATGGTGGCTGTTTTGAGGAAGGATATATAATGGGTTTATGGCACCGGCGAAAGTTGCGCGGTACAAGAGAGGCTAGCAATGGTGGAAGGGTGAGAGTGCGTATAATCCATGGACTCACCATTAGTCATAAGAACTCATATACTTATTGCAAAAATCTACGAGTCATCAAAACAAAGCAATCAATGCATGCTCCTAGGGGGGGGGGGAGGTTGGTAGGAGTTAACCATCACGCGCCCCCGACCTCCACACAAAGGTTGACACTCTACAAATACCTCATGCTCTAACCTAGTCACATAGCGGTTCACCATACGTGCATGCTATGGGAATCACTAACCTTAACACAAGTATTTCTCAATTTCATAATAACTCCACTAGCATGACTCTAATATCACTATCCTCATGTCTCAAAACAATTATCAAGCATCCAACATCTCATCATATTCAATGCACTTAGTGTGAATTTTTTTACTACATTGACATTGGATGTCTATCATGTGAAGACTAGTTTCTTTAGCCTAAACACATTACCATGATGTTTTAATAGACTCTCAAAAGGATATAAGTGAAGCATAAGAGTTCAACAATTTCTACAAAATATTACCACCACCGTGCTCTAAAAGATATAAGTGAAGCACTAGAGCAAAAACTATTCAACTCAAAAGATATAAGTGAAGCACATAGAGTGTTCTAATAATTTCTAGGCCATATTTAACTCTCTAAAATAGGTGTGTCCAGCAAGTATGATTGTGGCAAACTAACAAGCAAAGACTCAAACTAGACAAGACGCTCCAAGCAAAACACATAACATGTTGCGAATAAAAATATAGCTCCAAGTATAGTTACCGATGGATGAAGACGAAAGAGGGGATGCCTTCCCGGGGCATCCCCAAGCTTAGCCTTTTGATTATCTTGAATTTACTTGGGGTGCCATGGGAATCCCCAAGCTTAGGCCTTTGCTACTCCTTGTTCCATAGTCCATCAAAGCAATACTCAAAACTTGAAAACTTCACAACACAAAACTTAGACAAAAATTCTCGTGAGCTCCGTTAGTATAAGAAAGCAAACCACTACTCGAAGGTACATCAATTAATTCATTCTTTGTTTATATTGGTGTTAAACCTACTGTACTCCAACTTCTCCATGGTTCATATCGTCCAATACTACTCACAGATGCATCGAAATAAGCAAACAACACACGAAAAACAAAATCTGTCAAAAACAGAACAGTCTGTAGTAATCTGCAGGTTTCGCCTACTTCTGGAACTCCAAAAAATTCAAACTAAATAGGTAAATTTTCTTAATTTGTCTACCAATCATCTTCAAAAAGAATCAACTAAAAATCACGCTCCGGTAAAATTTGAGGACTACTTTAGCGAGCGCTAACGATTCTGTTTTTCACAGCAAGATCACATAAACTTCACACAAGTCTTCCCAAAGGTTCTACTTGGCACAAACACTAAACAAAACACGAAACCACATCTAATCAGAGGCTAGATGCAATATTTATTCCCTAACAGCAACAAAAACAAAAAACATAAAATTGGGTTGCCTCCCAACAAGCTCTTTCTTTATAGCCATTAAGAT
>LR738714.1:749436192-749516251 GCA_902687465.1 Secale cereale
AAGGCCCACTCCCTTATCATGCGAGCGTACACTCCGCCTGAGCTGCAGCAGTGTAAATTTGAAAGAGGATTGCCATCTAACAGTAAATTTTGTCTAAAATCTTACCTGATTCCATCTCAAACAAGCTCCTACCTGGAAACATCTTTAGTTGATGACAAAGCAAAAGCATCACAAGACCAAAGCCGCAAACAGGCACAGGGCATGATCAACAAGGAGCAAGCAAGCCGTGTCCATGGGAACGTTCTGGTTTCTATTACCGCGATTTCGAAATTATTTCCCCAAAACAGCGCGTGCCGCCGACACGAGGCACAAGGGGGAAATCACTCAGCGCCGACAGGAGGCACTCTTATTACATTGATCGACCGATGGCACCAACGCCAGCGCATTTCGTTTGGGTTTTACACACTGAGAGAGGCATTTGCGTTTGAGCAGCAGCTTTCCTCACAAGCTGGACAGGTACGCCTGCCACCCTTGGACGCGGTACTCCCTCGCCGTCTGCTCGGGGTCGCTCGCCTTGATGATCCCGCGCCCCACTATGATTATGTCGCTGCCTCTGTCGTTTATGACCTGTAGGGCACAACCAAGTTGCAGGTGAGACACAGCAGCAGATAATAGGCAGACTGCAACAGTCCGACAAGGAACAAACACTTAAATTCTGAATAACTCCCAAGAACATGTCTGGCTACGAAATACTACTAGTATTCGTATTCTGCTGCATGACAACTCAAAATCAAATGCTACTCAATATCTTCCAAGGAATTTCGTAACAACACCAAACCGAGTACAGAGGCGAATTTTGCTTGTTATGGTATTCCTGTGAGCATGAGAAAAGTACAGACAAGCTACTGTATAAGATAGCTAACATACTGGATTATTATTTCAACGTCAGTCAATACTCCATACCAACCAGCACACTGGTGCGCCCTATTTCCAGAAAATTCTCAACAACTGCCAGATATTTGATACATATGGCAAGTATATAATCCAAAGACACATGTCACCTTCAAGCTTTGCAATTTATTATATTAACCAGAAGACAGCATGATAACAAAACTCAGCTGCAGTATAGCACATAGAAAAATAATACTGCTAAAGTCAAATCTATGAAAGCTCCTCGAAAACTTGAATGCATTGACATATGTGAAGAAAGCACTTTGTAATGACAAGGTTAAACTCACAGAAAAAGGAGTGGTGTACTGTTGCCCAAGAGCATCTCCTCCAGAAACCATCTGCACTCCAGGGGTGGCATGGATGAACGCTGGGCTTGATGGTGCCACCGACCACGATGCGGGATTTACTGATATAAATCCAATCACAAAATCAGAATGTTGCTCAGCAATCTTTACAGCTGCTGCAGTGTAATCTCCTTGAGCAAGGTTTCCAGCCGAGCTCATTTCAGCAAGCAGAAGTAGCCCTCTTCCTTTCGGTAAACCCTTCAATACCACAACACAATAGTTACAGTGACCACTACAACACACAAGCTATTCGAAGCTGCAACATTAACTTCTATAATATTTACTGTTTATATAGGACATTTAAAGTGTACTATACCTTAAGCTTCAAGCCGTCAACAATTCCAGGCCCAGGAATTACATGGGCGTTAACAATATCAGCCCATTCTAATATGCGGAATATTCCTCTGAAATAAAGTAAAAAATAAAATCTAAGCATACTGCATACATATGCAAACAGAAAGAGAAGATAGTTTATAGTGCCATTTCTCACCCTTCATATTGCATAGTTACTGTGTTACCAATGTCAGCAAACTTGCGGTCTTCGAATATCAAAAAGTTGTGCTTCTCGGCAATCTTAAAAAAGAAGGAAAGAGCTCGATTATATAAAAAAATGTGACATCAAAAGGTCCCACGTAGGATAGCTGGATAGCGATTGACATATTGTTATAGTAGAAAACAGCTCTAGTAATTAATAAAACAAATTCAGGTCCTGGTCAATAAATAGATAAAACAAAACCAGATCCGAGAATAAACTGCCTTTGGTATCATAATGGTTACAGGTCGATTATGTCCAAATGAGAGAAACATGGAGGACATTAGAATGACAGTACGTAATGGATTAAACAAACGAACCTCTAATAAATACACAAATCAAACATGCTCCCAAACAGAACAGTATGGAGAAAGGAATTCCATTCTGATTGACATGAAGATGCTACATCAGATTACTGACAAACGAAATGAGAAGACTATTGTGGACACTGGCATTTTACTAGTAAACACAAAGATCCAAAGGTACCATCTGAGAGAGAGAAGCATTATTATCATTCAAAATAAAAGACGGGATTGCATCATCAGAGAGCATACCGAGCGAAGCTTGGTGCCAAAGTCAGGTGTAAAATCTGACAAGATATCGACATGGGTTTTCAGCATGCAAATCTCAGAGCCAACCTGCATAAAAATTATAGAAAGATGGGTTAAACCTTGTGTTAAGGATAAGTTCTTGTGATGTCACTACACAGCAGCATCCAAGCGCAGAAAACATCATACAAAATGCAACTGAAAATGTTGTTATGATGTCACCAGTCGTGCAACAAGTCAATGCTTTCACTCCTGAAGGACTGCAGTCATGCACACCAAATAGATCTGTTTCCTACCTAATTCAGGAGACTCTGCTAACTAACACAAGTCCTGTCTTAATACTATTAACAAATTCAAGAAATGGCATGTCTATTCCAGGATTCCATCGCAAAAGATAATTTAACTTGCTGAAGCAAACATGGTGAAATCTAGCCCCAAGAATTGACCTACACAAGTACTCAACAAACTGTACTGCCATACCTTGCTGAAATGGTCAATTCTGTCAATGTCAGAAAGCATAATAATTATATAACCTCCTGATTTAGAAGTGCATAAATCTAACCCATCAACTGACTTGACACCAAAACATAACAAATTGTATTGTGTTATACCTTATCGGCGAGCTCAAGGAGCTCCTTGGCTGTCCCAACATCCGCGGAGACGCAGAGGTTGCTCTGCTTGGCCTCCATCACTTCAAACAGCTTCTTCCCCATGGGGTTCTTGGCCAAGGCCGCCCTCTCAGGGAACCCCTTCCTGGCCACCTTGGGCTTTGCCGCGGCAGCCGCAGCGCCCGGCACGGTGACCTTCCTGTTGGCATCGAGAAACTGCTTCACCTCGGCGGCCTTCTCCTCAGTAACCTTGCCGTGCCGGAGCAGCACGGCGAGCACCTCAGTAAGCGTCATGAGCGAGTGCAGCGTGATGCCGTTGGCGGCCAGGTTCTCCCTGCCGCCCTGCTCGCGGTCAACGACGACGAACGCGTCGGCCACGACGAGCCCCTCGGCGCGGAGGGGCGCGGCGGTCTCGAGCACGGAGGCGCCGCTGGTGACGAGGTCCTCGATGATGAGCACGGTGTCGCCGGCGCGGAAGGAGCCCTCGATGGCCTTGGCGGTGCCGTGCGTCTTGACCTCCTTGCGGCGCATGAGCATGGGCAGGCCGCGGTCGACGGAGAGCACGGAGGCGATGGGCAGCGCCGTGTAGGGCACCCCGCAGAGGATGGCGTAGGGGCGGGTGGCCGGGAGGGAGGAGAGGAGGGAGGCGATGGCGGCCAGCAGGCGCGGGTGCGAGACGAGCGCGCGCAGGTCGAGGTAGATCGGGGAGGTGATCCCCGACTTGAGCACGAAGGCGCCGAACTTGACCGCCTCGATGGCGTGCAGGTCGAGGATGAGGGTTTCGAGGGCGGCGGCGTCCATGGCGGCGGCGGCGGCGGGTGGGGTGGGGTGGGGCGGGGCGGCGGCGGCTAGGGTTTTGGGCGGGGGTTTGGGGTGGGTGGGAGGGGATGGGGGATGGGGACACGGCGGCGGGGGGCGGGGGAATGGAAAGGGGAGGTCGGGGATGAAGGAAATTTATTGACCGGCCGAGTCGAGTATCAACGTCGCTTCCATCACTGTCCCACCCTTTATTTAATTCCACATTCCGAACGGATGGCATTGGGAAACGCTTTAGCGTGGCCGTGTGTAACTTTTATTTTTCTTCAGTTGGCTTTCAGGGTATTGAAAGGGAAATAAATTTACCATCCAACTCAAGCTTCATTTGCTACAATTTTTTTGGTTTTTCTAATGTGTTGAACACTTTAATCTAATCCTTGGCATCAGATGGTAGTCTCTGCTTCAACGAGCTCTTGGGTTTTATAGATAGTTTGCTCTGCCGAGGCGGAGGCCTAAAGGGGACGGTGGACGCAGGAGGGAGAAGAGGACTTCGACATCATCAAAATTATAAATGTATCTCTTTTTCTGTAAGGATGTGATTGCAAAGACATGTGAAACTTGATTGTACATAACTTTTGCCTTTTTGCAAAAGAAGAAGAAGGCTAGTAAAATTGTACTAGTTGAATTTGATCATGGTCACATTGCAATCCACAACTCCCCTTCGCCTTTAACCTCTAGCCGCTCCGACTAGTATCCCCTGCAATCTCTCATGTCACCTCGCCACCCCGCCTCAACAAATTGTCACACACTGCTGGTATATGTCACCCACCCCTCTGACCGTGCTGAGCCCCGACCATTTTCTCCCTCGCCACCTGACCCTTGAATTGCAAAGTTTTCTCCTCTCCCCGCATCGGCGTCACCTTCTAAAACCACACGATAATCTTCATTAAAAAAATATCCAAGTTGACCCCTACAACTTTATTTTCATGGAAAGAAATCTCTTGCAAAGCAATCAACGAAAGTCAAATAATTGCCGGTATCACAATATCTCTTTCAGGCAAACAAAAAAAAAATCAACTCACCTAGTTGTACGAACACAATCTCAATCACATCATATTTTTCCCTTGTCTTTGCCAATGTATTCCTTCCCCGTAGCATATCTCAATCTCAACCCAACAAAAAAAAATCCTCACATTGAACCAGTATAACAAATTTGCCCCCGTTACAACGCACAGGTATTTAGCTAGTACTATCAACTACTTCCCCCATTCCTAAATATAAGTCTTTTTAGATATTTCACTACAAACGGCATACGGATATATATAGACATATTTTAGAGTGTAGATTCACTCATTTTGCTCCGTAAATAGTAGAATTTCTAAAAAAAACTTATTTTTAGGAACGGAAGGAGTAGTTTTGAGTGATACGCAGACAGTCGCACGATACGCACAAATTCAACCCTCTGTTCCATGACTCTATTCCGTGACTCAACACTCCACTGAGCACTTGGATACAAATCTAGTCCTTCTATATGCATTATTACACTTTCCTTTTTACAGGCTAGAGGAGTCTACATCATTGAGTATCTCCCAGTCCCAGTGGAATAAAAGTGCAAGAGAGTCCTAACGAGAATTTTCTATGTGTAGATAACATTCTTTTTCTCACAATATGACGTTGTGGTATGTGCCCCGTATAATTTACTCCCTTCATTCCTAAAAATAAGTCTTTCTAGATATTCCACCAAGTGATTACATACGAAGTGAAATGAGCGAATCTACATTCTAAAATATGTCTATATACATCTGTATGTTGTATTCCATTTGAAATGTCTAAAATGACTTATATTTAGGAACGGAGGAAGTATAACATAAAGCCTTTAAGCCTCTACCTTCAAAATTCTTAGTTCTTTCCCTACAAACCATCCTTCTCATACCAGATGTGCGCATTGCATTGTTTTTCTTATCTTATCTTGAGTATACAGAAATTTTCTCGGGCGATGCGGACCTTTTAGATTTTTATTTCCATACGAAACATGTGCCTTTGTGTTTGAGTATCAAGGCATTTTGTATTTGAAAGCGTGAGGAGTTACTAGTTGTCGAATAGTTATTCATCCTCTCCGCAAGGGAATAATGGTTGTTTGTTTAAAATTTGAAGTGGTTTTTAGATTCCTTTGTTCATGAAAGAAATGGGCATGGTGTGGATCATGACTTCATTTGCCATGGTGACAGCAGCAGCACATGAGAAACACGACAACAATTATCATGTGCACATGAGAAAACAAGAGGAAGAAGAAAATAGCATAGAAAGGTAAAACTGCATTTGTAGAACCCCATAAAATCGAACGACAATACAAACCATGCTCACCAAAACAGCATTCTCAAAAAACAGCATTCTCAACCTGAGTCAGGACAAAACCATGCTCACAAAAACTGCATTCTCAGCTCTTGTAATGACAGAAAAGTCCAGCCCCGCCGCAGCACTACAAATCGACGAACCAACGTACAAGAAAACTCATAAGAATTGCAATGATATAGAGTTTCTATTTGGTCTACTTGGAGACATATGGAACTGGAACAGGCAGTCATGCTAGAATGACCCCTCCACTTTACTGGACAAATTACAGGTCACATTATGTCTCTTCCTTCTAACTTTACATAGTATAAACTTTTTACAGAAAAGCCGTGGACGTGATTGGGATCCGAGGTACTCACAGTAACCACACAAGCAAGTCTCAGGTGTTCTGTAAGGAAATTCTTCATGGGACCATGTTGGTAACAGGGTGCTACAGCAACACATTTCCACGGAACACGGCTATTGCGTGAGCGGGACGCACTCGAGCTCCATCTCGAGGTGGCCACGCTCGACGTTCTGAAGCCTGACGGTCACCTCCTGCTTAACCTTGTTGTCGATGATGGAGATGGCGCTGTCCCTTGGGATCCAGATGCCGTCTTTCGCCAGCCATTTGTTGAGCTCGACGGTGTCGGTGATGGACTTGGTTTCATAGGCTCTGGCTGCAGCAACCAGTGGCTGAATGTTAATCTCAGCCTCCCCCATCCGGTCGTCAGTGGTAAACGTGTCCTTGTCATAGACTTGCTGCCACGAGATTTTAAGGCAAATGTTACCCGGAGAAAAAATGACTTAAACCCTACCACTGGCACTGCAAATTTTACTGATTATTTTCATTGCCCTTGTAAGTAAGACATATTTACCACTTTTAGCAGTGGAACGGGATCGGGTATCGATAGCAGAAGTCTTTCATTCCATACAGGATTCAGGCTGCTCTTTATCACCTTCGTTTTCATCGACTACAAGAGCGAAAAGGGGAACTGGATCGTCACAAAACAAGGAACTTCACAGTTCACACAACTAAGTAAGTTACAATGCATATGAATGGAGTTGCTCACCTGGTGTCCTAGGTTTAGGATAACATATGGGTCGCTTGACATCACATCACGAATAGCTAGATTTGTGCCTCTTATGATATTGACCTTAATCAATCCAACGAACTCTACCATACCCACCTCCACCTAATACAGAATAAGTTCAAATAAGAAACAATATTTCAAGTTAAGAGTATAAACTGAGCTATGGATTTGGGATGATTGATCATACAGTTGCAGGTTTCTTTACTGCTTTGTCGTCTTTTCTCCTCCAGCTGTTCCTGAAAGCATGGCCTATACCATATCGATTTGAGCTACCATGCTGCTGCTGGTAATAATTTTTGCCATTGTTTTGTGAAGAGCATGAAAGCTGTTGGTCAGACAAAAACTGTTGAAACTCATATTTTCGCCTGCACATATGCGAGTAAGGAGAAACATCATTCATCGGTAGAGCTGTGTTGGGCAAATATGAAAGAGACCTGTTATACTAGTGGCAGGCGTCTCAGAGAATAAGAACTTGCTACTTCGGTATACCTTATAAAATCATTTCGGTCATCCGCTGAGCAATCTGGCCTTGGCTTTGTGTAATTGCCAAGAAATGCCTCATACGTACTGTTTACTGCGGCATTTCCACCCGAATCGGTCAAAAAATCAACTTGTTCATCTGTCCATTCATCTAGCTTCACTGAGACTATCTGAAATAAACAGGGTTCTACTCAAACACCAGAAATGGATAGTTGAACCACCAAACATTATATCTGCACCGGTCAACTGACATTACTCTCACTTATCGGGTGTATTTCAAGGCAAAATTTTGTATACTAAGTAAGAATGTTAGCAAAAGTAATATTATCTCGAGGGGAAGGAGAATAATATTGGGAATGTCAAACTTATATGTGCCTGGTATCTTCCTTAAAAAGCCTATGATCTAATTATGTTTGTCAAAGACGCTTGCTTATGAATTTATTTATTTATTGCTAATGCATGGGCGTGGCTCTATGCAGGTGTTTCTCAAGTTAGAAAAAGCTGTACATCCTAGAAAAGTATAGTTGAAACTTGAAACATATGCTGTACTGTCTAATGTCTGACAACCTTGCAGGTGTTGCTCTGCAGACTGGGACAGTAGCAATCCCTAGGACAATCAAAATATCAAGCAGTCCCTACAAGCTCTAAAGTAAGTGTCAGATCTCAGCGAAAATGGCTGAATGGTTGCACTGCCTAGTTTCACAAGGGGCTAGCGAATAAAAGCCTAACTATATAACTGAAAGGTTTAATCCATTTTGAGCCAACATCTCCTATGGCTGAATCAAAAATTATTCTGAAAATGGAAGGACACTGATGACAAATAGCTAATAATACATAGATATCGTGGCTACCTTAGAAATGTGCACCCCGAGGCTTCTATGAGCTCCAGAACACTTGATACAGATGAACGCACCAAAAGTTAATGATCTGCAAAGACCACAATATGCAAAGAGTGAGAATAATGCGAAACACTCAGTCTCAGATACTGTGCCAGTTAAAAGTGTACTCCCTCCGATTCATATTAATTGTCACTGATATGGATCAGAGGGACTATCTTATCCCATAAGAAAATAAGAAATACACATAGCGCTGTAACTTAAACCTTCGTCCAAACACATGGGTGATATTACACAATTCAATATCATCTACAAACGCGATATTTCTGTAAGATGCGGAGTGATTTGTATACAGCGCAAGAAAAAGGAAAGGAACATCTTACAGGTCAAGAATACTTACACCCATTTTGGATCTGGAGCACCACAGTCGGCACAACATTTGTTTCCTGGTTGACTTAAAAGACGATCTAATCTGTCCGTTGTAGCAAGTTGCCCTGGCAGTGATCATGGAAGCAAATTCATTCAATGCAGCAAACAGCGGATGAATATGCAGCAACACAATCTAATTGTTTATATGGTGCATCATGGGATTTAGCTCAAGAAAGGCTAAGTTGTTTCAGGGACACATCATCTTCAAGATGGCGATCGAAACTAATATTTCCAATGCAGTCAGGGACAAAAACTAAAAATTGCATGATCATTCGTGATTGGCAGCTCATATTTGTTAGTAGATCTTGTGGCTCTTGTCCAAATTATTTGTTATCCAAGCCATCAAGGCAAATTGCTACTGTGCATTGTACTATAACAAAGGCTGCATTTGCATCAAAATGGAGAAGCACGAAACAGGCTAATGCCTGCATATTTCACAGCTTTGAATTGGGACAATTAACGGGGCTGCGATGTTCCGGATGAAATCCACAACGATTTCGCCCTGCGTTTCTGCAATAGCGCGATTACAAAGGGCAGAGGGGGCAAGCAAACCTGGTTGATGGGCTTGGTCGCCGGCGCGCATCTTGGTACTTGGCGGGCTGGCTTGGTCGCCGGCGCGCATCTTGGCACTTGGTGGGCTGGCTTGGTCGCCGGCGCGCATCTTGGCACTTGGCGGGCTGGCCTGGTCGCCGGCGCGCAACTTGGAACTTGGCGGGCTGGCTTGGTCGCCGGCGCGCATCTTGGCACCTGGCGGGCTGGCTTGGTCGCCGGCGCGCATCTTGGAACTTGGCGGGCTGGCTTGGTCGCCGGCGCGCAACTTGGCACCTGGCGGACTGGGTTGGTCGCCGCTGGTGCCCGCCTTGGGGGGGCAAGGTAGATTGGGAAAGTCCCCGCCGGCGCCCGCCTTGGTGCCCCCCAGTTGACAGACCTGGTCTCCGCCGGCGCCCGCCTTGGCGCCTAGCGGACAGGCCTGGTCTCCGCCGGCGCCCATCTTGGCCGACGTCCCACCCTGTTTCCTTCACGAATCGAAGAAGGCGATGCAAATTAGGCGATTTCCGCGACGAAATCGGCAGAATTCGCGGCCCGATCCGCGCAAGAACACGCACGCACGCACGCATTGCCTGGTACGTACCTTCGATTGTGCTTTTGCCCCTCCATCCCTCCTCCGCCTCCGCCGCCGCCTCCCCCCTGTGCCGTGCGTGCCGACGCTCTTATCCTCCTCCTCCTACGCCTACGCCCACACCATCCTCCTCGCCGCGGGGACGAGAATGTGGCGGCCCATCACCGCAATAAACAATTCGGGATCTGGGGGGCAGGCGTGCGGGCGTGCGCTCCGACGGAGCGATTAGAAAAATGGCGCAAGTCGCCGGCCGGCGATCTGCCGCCGAGGCAATAGCTGGTTTCGTCCAATTTAGTATCTTTTTTTTTCTTCTTCAGAGAGTTGTGTTGAATGGGCGAAAGCATTTATTTTTGGTTATTATTAGGGGGGTGGTTGCGGTCGTGGCTGGACAGCGCGCAGGTGAAAAGGGAGAGTCTTTGCCGTCCTGTCTTCCCTTCAGAAAATTCAGACAGAACAAAAATTGAGATCTTCCTGCCAGCAGACAAGCATTTTCACAAGTTTAGAGATTTTTGTTTGTGTGAAAATGTTTAGAAATGTATAAGGGCATTCATAAGGCCTCATTTAGCGCGAGTGGGTTGAGAAGAAATCGCAATGCAAATGTGGGAAGCATACCATCCTAAATAGCCAACATGATGGTGTGTGTTTTAATCATATATATATATACACATATTGATTAATTATCTTCTCTCATCTTCATCATCTAATAGTGTAGTGTGTGTTGAAATGCAGATATGTATCCAAAAGGGTCCCCAAAGTATAATCTCATGAAAGCAAGTGGGAAAAAAAGCTTCACACGGTGCGGAGAAGCCATCACCCAAAATTAAAAAGACACCTCCAAGAGGTATTTGGTCTACTTAATCTCCATTTCTCGTATCTTGCAAATTAAGTTATGTGCTTGATGTTATGTTTGGTGAATGATAGTTCATGTAGCTTGTCATGATCTTAATCTTATTTTGTTTCTACTTAATCTTATTTTGTTTCTCTAATCTTTCGGTACTACATGTAGCTCACCATGCTGTTTTTTTTAACACCATCTTATATTAATTAACCAACCACACCAGTACACTCATTCGATACAATATTCACCTCACAGGGCGGTACATCATTAACAAGAATACCATCTAATATATTGTCAAAGTTATACTTAGCGATTAAATGTGCCACCATATTGGCCGAACGACTAATCTTTGACAGTTGAAGATTGTGGATCAACTTCGAGATGCTCACCGCTTTCATCTTCAGGTCACGCATAGCAGACCTGTCATAGTTCCCTGATGCAAGAGACGCTACCACAAAAGCGCAATCAGTCTCTAAAATTATATGATTATGAAGAGAAATACCTATGTATAGACCGCCAATGCAAGCCCTAAGCTCCGCTTCCTCCACGCTTTGACAAGCATCAATGAAATCCCACGACGAAACAATAACTTCCCCCTCCTCGTCCCTGACCACCACCCCCACACTGGCTTTTCTAATGGACTCCACGAAGCTAGCATCGACATTAATCTTGAACCAACCTGCAGGAGGCGGGGACCAACCACTACTCACCTCCAAAGAATTAGGAACTCTGCTAATCTGGACCAACGACCCTTTTCCCTTATTTTGAACATCCACCGGCATCGGAGAATGATATGCACGAAATGACGCCCAATAGTTTTCCACAAAGCAAGCAGAAGCTGAAACTGATTCCTTTCCTTTACCAAAGATCAAATCATTTCTCAAATGCCAGGCCCTCCAGAATAAGAATATAATTTTGTCTCGCATTACGAGGTCTAATTGACTCAGGAGAACAATAAACCAATCATACCCCGTATAGCTGAAAACCTCCTCAACAGGAAGAGCCCAAATGTTCCTCATGGCCATGCGAAGCGCACGCGCCTTCGGGCACAAGACAAGTGCATGAAAGGTATTTTCATCCTCCATGCCACTAATAGAGCACGTACTAATGGAGTCTTGATGATGCGCCACTCTATTAACCTGTACAGCCAAGCTATTGGAAGCAACCCTCCATGCAAAAATACGAATCTTCCGAGGAATGTTTGCCATCCAAATAATATCCCAAATTTTCCTCTCCATCCCTACCGCCTCACTGGTTTGCCCCTCATCCTCTTTTTTATCCTTAAGGGTGAGTGCTAACTTGTACACACTCTTAACTGAGAACATCCCTGACTTTTCATAATGCCAAGCAACAAAATCTGCCTCCCCATTTGATTGGATCCGCAACCTCAAAATCTCATCGGCATCATAAGGGTAAAATAAATGCCTAACCAGCTCCTCATCCCATCTCCTTTCTCCACTCATGAACAATTCCTCAACCCATTTGACTCTAGTCCTATTCTTCCTTGCAGAGATTTTAAGACCAGAAGCTCTAGGAAGCCAATTATCTCTCCAAATATGTATATTAGCCCCATCACATACTCTCCAAATAACTCCAGATTTAAGCAGCTCCAACCCATGAAGAATACCTTGCCAAGTGAGAGAAGCCGACTGCAGGAAAGCTGTGTCTAAAATATGCCCATGTGGATAATATTTTGCCTTGATCACCCTGACACACAGAGATTTCGGATTCACAACCAACCTCCATGCCTGCTTCGCTAAGAGAGCTTGGTTAAATAATCTGAGATCCCGAAAACCCATACCATCCTCCGCTTTAGGCTTTGTCATCTTACCCCACGCCAACCAGTGAGTCTTTTTTCTGTTTTCCTCACCCCCCACCAGAAATTCCTTATAATCTGAGATAATTCCTCGCACAAAGACGCCGGGAATTTAAAAATACCCATAGCGTACATCGGAAGAGCTTGCAGAACAGATTTAATCAACGTTTCTTTCGCCCCATAAGAAGCATATTTCTCTATCCAGTCCGACAGAATTTTGAGAGCTTTGTCCTTAGTGGATTGAAATTTGCCCGCCTTCATTCGACCTTGAGGCACCGGTAAACCAAGATATTTGTCCTCAAATCCTTCTGCGGTAATGCACAAAATTACCATAACAGCCACTTGAACTTCCATACTACATTTTTTGCCAAACATGATAGAGCAAACAATAGATGTGATATCTGATAATGCGCTTATTGCGTTTGAGTGTATGCACTCTTTGAGCACTCTTAAGGATGGGCGGGGTGAGTTTTGTGCGTATAAACTTGATCTAGCTAAGGCTTATGATAGAGTGGATTGGAACTTTCTGAAGTGTATGTTGAGTGCGCTCGGGTTTGCGAGAGGATGGATAAAGTGGATTATATCATGTGTTACCTCCGTGAAATTCTCTGTTCGATTCAACGGCCAACTCTTGGAGACATTTACGCCTTCATGTGGTATCAGGCAAGGAGACCCTCTATCTCCTTATTTATTCTTGTTCGTGGTTGAGGCTCTCTCTGTGTTGTTACATGATGCGTGTAATAGAGGAGCTCTGCTGGAATTCAAGGTGAACAGGCAAGCGCCGGGTAATCACATTTATTGTTTGCAGATGACTGTCTTTTATTTTTCAAGGAAGCCATTGATCAAGCGTTGACAATTAAAAATATTATTTCAACCTATGAGAAAGGGACTGGCCAATTGTTGAGCCCAGATAAATGCTCACCATGATCTTCTGGATGCCAATACTTGTTGCATTAATATTTTTCATCTTGAATATTAGCTAGCTTATGATAGTTTATCACTATTTGTTTTCAAATTGAATGATAGTAACTCCTCTTATCATGTTGAGCATTAAGTTTGAACAATGTTAAATTTGTGTTGGTGTAGTTAAAAAGCCAAGAGCTCAATGGAACCCAGCTTTGAGAAAGGGTTTGGTGGAGATACTTCAGCAGCACAACACTCCATACCATGGGGGACAAAATGGCTGGTCAACTGAAGCGTGGAATAGGATGAAAGATTTATTTCATGAAAGATATGGCCACACAAATTTTACAAAACTACGGATTCAGGAAAAACGGAAAGACTTGAAAGCTCAATGCATACTTCTTAAGGATGCCCACAAACAGAGCGGTGTTAGCCGGAACTATCATACACACGTGATAGATGCTGACGCACATCTTTGGCAAAACATGATGAATGTAAGTTCTAGTGTAGTGCATTTTGTCTTTGCAAAACTTGATGACTTGTATTCCATGCTTTTGTAATCAATCTTGTTTTCGAGCAATCTAAGTTTGATAAATCATTTTCTTTATATATACAGTCGTGGCCAGAAATAGCTAAGTTCTAGAATAAGCCATTTCCCCTCTATGATAAGCTTGGTGATCTCTATGATGGTGAGTTCCTGAGTTGAATGGATTTTCATTTCCTCTCTTTTTGTTGACCTTTATAATTAATTTTCATTGCTATGTGGCCTTTAACGATAACTTGGGTATTTGTGCAGGACATATAGCAGAAGGTAACTTCAATTTCACATCAATTGAGGTTACACAGTTAGTGATGGTGATCCCGAAGTTGAAAGAGAGCAGCCTGCCTTCTCTTTTGACATGAATCAATACGATGATGATGTGCTGATACGTCCAAAACGTATCTATAATTTCTGCTTGCTCCATGCCTCTTTTGGGTGATATTGCTATGTTATTTATACACTTCCATACACTTTTGATCATATTTGGACTAACCTATTAACTCAGTGCACCCCAGTGCCAGTTTCTGTTTTCTGTTGTTTTTGTATTTCAGGTTTTCCCATTACGAGAACTGCCAGAAAAATCCCGGAAAAATTATATAAAAAATCAGCGTTCCAGAAGCTTCCCGGTAGCCAAAGTACAGCCGGGGGGGGCCTCCAGGGCTCCAGGCGCCCTGGTGGCGCGCCCCCCAGGGCTCCGCTGATGCCCCCCTTTGGCATATATTTATATCGTGTCCCGAAACCCTCGAGACGGGAACTCTTTTTCGCGATCTCATCTCTGTTCCGCCGCCGCCGCCGCTTCCAAGATCGGGAGCACCAGGAGAACTCTTCCCGGCACCCTGCCGGAGGGGAGGATCACCACCGGGAGCCTCTCCACCACCATGGACGCCTCCCGGATGAGTTGTGAGTAGTCTCCCTTGGACCATGGGTCCATGACCAGTAGCTATGTGATGTTCTCCTCCCGTTCTTGTGCTTCACTAATTAGTCCTCGTGAGCTGCCCTACATGATCGAGGCACATATGTAATCCTTATGCTGTTGCTATGATGAGTTTGCTGGGATCCGATGGATTGTGAGATTATGTTCAGATTGTGTTTGAGTAATATATTTGATCTACCTCTTTTATATTTATGTTCGTAAGTAATTCTTGCATGTTCTCCGTTGTTATTTATTGCTTTGGCCAAGTAGTAGGTAGTGACTCCAAGAGGGTACGTTATGCTTGATTGTGGGTTCATGCCCCTCGATGACTAGCTTGAGTGACAGAAACATGAGTCTAGGGGATGTGCTGTTGCCACAAGGGGGAAAACAACGGTGCTTGTGCCCGCGGGTGCAAGGATTGTTTACTTTACGCAAAGTTCTTTTAATGCAGTTGTCTGTTGCTTTGAGTTTACACTATGGGTGGGACTCGCAACTTAATACCAGCGAGATGTTCTGGATAGATATCTCAAGGTGGATGATTAGTAGTAGATGCAGATGGATTTCGGTCTACTTGCCTTGGCGTACCGCCCATGCTTTGAACCTCTACCTTTCTTGCAACATAGTTAGCATTGGTTTGCGCACATAATTCTGTCAATTGCCCAGCTGTAATTCGTTTACCTCACATAGCTGTTTTATCGTCTTTTGGGAGAGAGACATCACTAGTGAACATCATGGGACTCCGGTCCATATTACCATCACTGATCACATCCGCTATTTACTTTACGCTTTTACTTACTATTTGCAGCAATACCTATCACTATTACCACTTGCGTTAGATCCTTTGTAAACTACAATGCCGGAGGGATTGACAACCTCTCTGTACTCGTTGGGAGCAAAGTTATTTGTATCTGTGTGCAGGTCCACGTTGATTGCTAATATCTGGCACCGTTAGCAGTTGACACCTTCTTGTTGAAACTGGGAGTCTCAGGGAAATCGATCCTTGGTATCTTTGCCAAGGGAAAACTTCCGCTACAGTGCATCTCAAACCTTCCACTTGGGGTAACCAACGAGGGGCGAGAAGCCATCAAGCAAAGTTTTCTGGCGCCGTTGCCGAGGACTCCACTCTTCAGGATAGGGGAGTTGCACGCTATCTTTTACCTTTGCTTTTAGTCTTGTTAGTTTACCTTTCAGTTTTTGCTTTAGTATCTTTTATCGAAAATCACAAAAATAGTTATCTCATTCTTTAGTTGTCATTATGTCTGGTCCTTTTGTCTTTGGCGAGGCAGAAGTTCTCACCTTTAAACAAAGAGGTGGGGAAAGTTTGAAAGATGCTTGGTATAGAATTAATGATTCTCAAAAAAGAGCCACCAAGAAGCAACCTACTATGATAAAAGATAGGAAATATGCCTCTACTAGACTAGCTCATTGATCATGATAATAAAGATGTTATTTGTATTTCCTTATATCATGATAAATGTCTTTTATTCATGCTAGAATTGTATTAACCGGAAACTTAGTACATGTGTGAATACATAGACAAAACAGAGTGTCCCTAGTATGCCTCTACTAGACTAGCTCATTGATCAAAGATGGTTATGTTTCCTAACCATAGACATGAGTTGTCATTTGATCAACGGGATCACATCATTAGGAGAATGATGTGATGGACTAGACCTATCCGTTAGCATAGCTCTATGATCGTTTAGTTTTATTGCTATTGCTTTCTTCATGACTTATACATGTTCCTATGACTATGAGATTATGCAACTCCCGAATACCGTAGGAACACCTTGTGTGCTATCAAACGTCACAACGTAACTGGGTGATCATAAAGATGCTCTACAGGTGTCTCCAAAAGTATTCGTGGTGTTGGCATAGATCAAGATTAGGATTTGTCACTCCGAGTGTCGGAGAGGTATCTCTGGGCCCTCTCGGTAACACACATCACAATAAGCCTTGCAAGCAAAAGACTAATGAGTTAGTCACGAGATGATGTGTTACAGAATGAGTAAAGAGACTTGCTGGTAACGAGATTGAACTAGGTATGGAGATACCGACGATCGAATCTCGGGCAAGTAACATACCGATGACAAAAGGAACAACGTATGTTGTTATGCGGTTTTGACCGATAAAAGATCTTCGTAGAATATGTAGGAGCCAATATGAACATCCAGGTTCCGCTATTGGTTATTGACCGGAGATGAGTCTCGGTCATGTCTACATAGTTCTCGAACCCGTAGGGTCCGCACGCTTAACGTTTGATGACAATCGGTATTATGAGTTTATGAGTTTTGATGTACCGAAGGTAGTTCGGAGTCCCGGATGAGATCACGGACATGACGAGGAGCCTCGAAATGTCCGAGACATAAAGATTGATATATTGGACGACTATATTCGGACACCGGAAGTGTTCCGGAAAAGTTTCGGATTTAACTGGATTGCCGGAGGGGGTTACCGGAACCCCCTACGAGGGGGGATGGTCCATAGTGGGCCTTGAGGAAAGGAGAGAGGCAGCCCATAGAGGCTGGCCGGCGCCCCACCTAGGGATCCTAGTTGGACTAGGATTGGGGGGGCGCCACCTCTCCCTCTTTTCCTTTCCCTCTCTTCCTTCTTGATGGACTCCTACTAGGAATATGATTGCAATCCTATTCCTAGTAGGATTGCCCTAGCCGCACCATAGGAGGCCGGCCGGCCCTCCCCTCTTGCTCCTTTATATACGGGGGCAGGGGGGCACCCAAAGACACACAAGTTGAATTGTTCCAGCCGTGTGCGGTGCCCCCCTCCACAGAAACACACCTCGGTCATACCATTGCAGTGCTTAAGCGAAGCCCTGCGCCGGTAAATACATCATATCCGTCACCACGCCGTCGTGCTGACGAAACTCTCCTGTGAAGCTGAACTGGATCAAGAGCTCGTGGGACGTCATCAAGCTGAACGTGTGCTGAACGCGGAGGTGCCGTACGTTCGGTGCTTGATCGGTTAAATCGCGAAGAAGTTCGACTACATCAACCGCGTCACTTGACGCTTCCGCTTCCGGTCTACGAGGGTACGTAGACACACTCTTCCCTCTCGTTGCTATGCATCTGGTAGATAGATCTTGCGTGATCGTAGGAAAATTTTAAAATACTACGTTCCCCAACAGTGGTATCAGAGCCAGGTCTATGCGTAGATGATATGCACGAGTAGAACACAATGAGTTGTGGGCGATACTAGTCATACTCTTTACCAGCATGTCATACTTTGTTTCGGCGGTATTGTGAGATGAAGCGGCCCGGACCGACATTACGCGTACGCTTACGCGAGACTGGTTTCACCGTTATGAGCACTCGTTGCTTAAAGGTGACTGGCGGGTGTCTGTCTCTCTCACTTTAGTTGAATCAAGTGTGGCTACGCCCGGTCCTTGTGAAGGTTAAAACAGCACATACTTGACGAAACATCGTTGTGGTTTTGTATGCGTAGGTAAGAACGGTTCTTGCTAAGCCCGTAGCAGCCACGTAAAACTTGCAACAACAAAGTAGAGAACGTCTAACTTGTTTTTGCAGGGCATGTTGTGATGTGATATGGTCAAGACATGATGAGTTATACGGTTTTGTATGAGATGATCATGTTTTGTAATGTTATCGGCAACTGGCAGGAGCCATATGGTTGTCGCTTTATTGTATGAAATGCAATCGCCATGTAATTGCTTTAATTTATCACTAAGCGGTAGCGATAGTCGTAGAAGCAATAGTTGGCGAGACGACAACGATGCTACGATGGAGATCAAGGTGTCGCGCCGGTGACGAAGGTGATCATGACGGTGCTTTGGAGATGGAGATCAAAAGCACAAGATGATGATGGCCATATCATGTCACATATTTCGATTGCATGTGATGTTTATCTTATTATGCTTCTTATTTTGCTTAGAACGACGGTAGCATTATAAGATGATCCCTTACAAAATTTCAAGGTATAAGTGTTAACCCTGAGTATGCACCGTTGCGAAAGTTCGTCGTGCTGAGACACCACGTGATGATCGGGTGTGATAAGCTCTACGTTCAAATACAACGGGTGTAAGCCAGTTTTGCAAACGCATAATACTCGGGTTAAACTTGACGAGCCTAGCATATGCAGATATGGCCTCAGAACACTGGAGACCGAAAGGTCGAGCGTGAATCATATAGTAGATATGATCAACATAAGATGTTCACCATTGATACTACTCCATCTCACGTGATGATCGGACATGGTTTAGTTGATTTGGATCACATGATCATTTAGATGACCGGAGGGATGTCTATCTAAGTGGGAGTTCTTAAGTAATATGATTTAATTGAACTTTAATTTATCATGAACTTAGTCCTGGTAGTATTAGCATATCTATGTTGTAGATCAATAGCTCGCGATGTTGCTCCACATTTATTTTTTAGAGAAAATCAAGTTGAAAGATGTTAGTAGCAATGATGCGGAATTGTTTCGTGATCTGAGGATTATCCTCATTGCTGCACAGAAGAATTATGTCCTTGATGCATGATACGTCTCAAACGTATCTACTTTTCCAAACACTTTTGATATTGTTTTGACCTCATTCTTGCATGATTTGGACTAAACTAACCCGGACTGACGCTGTTTTCAGCAGAGCTGCCTGTATGGTTTATTTGTGTGCAGGAAAACAGATTTTTAAGCATCTTAGAAAAATCCACGAAAAATCACGAAAAATCCACGCACCCGAAGAAACAAAATGCCAGAAGTGGGGCCAGAGGGGGGCTAGGGGGTGCCCAGGCGCCCTGTGGACGCGCCCCCCCTGGGCCGCGCCGGGGGGGCGCCTGGGTGGGCCCCACACCCCCTGGTGCCCTACTTTAGCCCGTATTTTTCCTCCCGACGCGGAAACCCCAGATCGGAAGTTCTTTCGCTGTTTTTCGTCGCGGAGCCGCCGCCACCCTCTGTTCTTCTTCGGGAGGGCTAATCTGGAGGCTGATTTGGCCTCCGGAGAGGGGAGATCGTCGCCATCGTCATCATCATCACCACTCCATCATCCCTCCATGACTTCCCCCTTCATGTGTGAGTAATTCCCTTGCTGTAGGCGAAGGGGATGGTAGGGATTGGATGAGTTAGATCATGTAATAGTTCGTCAGATTGTTGGTGGCATGTTGCCTATCATCTAGTATGGTGTTTATCCTCTTTGCTACAACTTGTTATTCTTAATGCTTGACACTTAGGGCCCGGGTGCCATGATTTCAGATCTGAACCATATGTGTTTGCATGAATATATTTGTGTTCTTGATCCTATCTATGAGTTGTATGCACCTGTTATGGTTCGGAACCGGCGATCCCAAAAGTGACAGCTTGGGACACCAAAGGGGATGGTCCGTAGTTTGAGGATTACATGTATCCATTGAGTTCATTGCTTTGTTCCGGTGCTCTTTGACAGGAGCACCTTAATATCCATTAGTTCCTTTTGGCCCCGTTCGTAGCGGGATGGTAGGACAAAAGATGTTGTGCAAGTTCTTATTGCAAGCACGTACAACTACCTACGGGATACATGCCTAATGTTTGATATTTGCCTAGATGATCATTACTTTTCCGTGTGCCGTGCCCCAAGTTAGAATCTATCTCATCCATGCAACGCCCAACCATCCATCTCCCTAGCCTACAGTATTTTAAACCTTGCCTGTCACTAGTTGCTACTTCTGCCATTTACTACTGCTATTTACTATTGCTGTTTACTTTTACTATTACTATCATCACTATCATATCACTGTTACCACTTATCTTTTGTTGCAAGTTAGTATATTTCAGGTGCGGTTGAATTGACAACTCAACTGTTAAAGCTTATAAATACTCCTTGGCTCCCCGTGTGTCGAATCAATAAATTGGGTTATTCTTACCCGCGAAGACTATCTCGATCCCTTACGGTTGAGGGTTATCAAGTACTGTTTTCTGGCGCCGTTGCCGGGGAGCATAGCAATATTTACAAGTCTACTTGAGGTATCCTACCTGCTGCACTTTATTCACTATGGGTAAGAAAGGTGACCCCAAGGTTCCGATCTTACGATCCACTACAAGAAGAGGTACTGCTCTAAGCACTAGTGCTACGCTTGATTCACCTTCTGTTATGAGTAAGTTTGCCTCACCACCACTACATGATGCTCCTACTGAATCTGTTACTATGTCTGATACTCTTGATGATGCTTCTACTACTTTTGATGATGATATTAGTTCGCTTGGTTATGCTCTTGAGAAACAAATTACTGCTGCTGCTGAAAAATATGGAATTGAACTTCCTGTTACTCGCTACCCTATTGGTGAAACTTATGATTATCCTGATTTGAGTAAACTCCAGGAGAGGCTTCTTGATGATGATTACTATATACTTGATGAGGATTTATGCAGGGAACTGACAGAGTTTGCCGGCTCTGACCCTGAAACTATTAATGAAATATTTGAAAAACACTCTTTGAAAAACAAAACCGTTCCTAATCCTGAGTTTGCTACATCTCCTATATGCATTGATGATCCTGACTTTGATTTCTCTGTTGATCTTTCACTTATACCTATGGTTGAAGCTGACCCCTTTTATGGCAGAGAAAATGATGATGCTATTGCACACCTAACTAAACTTGGCGAACTAGGTAGCCTGTTTACCACCGATGAGAAGATACGCTACTTTTATGTGACCAAGCTTCTTCCTTTCTCCTTGAAGGAAGGTGCTAAAGCATGGTATGATTCACTCACATGCGGTTCTATTAAGAGCCCTCAGGACTTAGCTCACTCTTTTGTTGATAAGTACTTTCCTGCTCACATGCAACATGCTGCTTTACAAAGAATTTATAATTTTAAACAGTTGCAGGATGAGTCCCTCCCTAAAGCTTGGGGGAGGTACTACGGTTTGATTCAGGCTAGACCAGGACATGGAGTTCCTAAGAATGAATTAATTGATATATTCTATGCTGGTCTAACTGATGAATCTAGGTCCTATCTGGACAGTTGTGCTGGTTGTGTTTTCAGGAAAAGAACACCGGACGACGCGGGAGACTTAATGGGCAGGATTGCCAAAAACCATGAAGATTGGTCCGTCCCTGAACCACCTCCACCAACAAAGAAGAGGGGCATGTTTGTTCTAAGCCCCGAAGATATGCGAGAAGCAAAGAAGTCTATTAAAGAGAAAGGTATTAAAGCTGAAGACGTGAAGAATCTACCCCCTATTGAGAAGCTGTGTGAGCCTACCACTCACCCTCCTATGGTAGAGGTACACTCTCTTTTAGATTTCAACGCAAGTGACATCCCTCATGGTAAGCCTCCTGATCAATGTTTAGATGAGTTTGATAACTTTATTATGAAACATAATCATTTTAATGAGAGGATAGAAAGTCAGTTGCATGATAATTCCCTTGCTATCAAAAAGTTGCTTGGTGTTTTAGATAGAACAGTTAATGATGTTCAATGTCTTGTGAAGCATTTTCATATGGTTCAAACTCAGCTTGATCAAATTTCTAATGTGCAAAGAGATTTGCTTGCTAACAATGCCAAACAAGATAAATTGCAGGCTTTTGGGATTAAGACCCGAGGAGGAACTAGTACTCAAGATCCTCTTTATCCAGAGGGACATCCGAAGAGAATCGAGCAAGATTCTCAAATGCAGGAAGAAGAAATTGTTGTCTCTCCAAATAAGAAAAAGAAACATAAAGAGACTGACAATTCTAATGATCCTATTGCAGATGAAGAGCCAGCTATTGATCCCAACAGTGTATCTATTTCCGATGCTGAGACTGAAGACAGTGCTGAACCTGAAGGTAATAATAATGAGAAGAATGATCCACCTGAAGTTCGAGAAGAAGAAGCACCTGACAAACGTAAGAGGTACACTAAAGAAGACTTCATCGCAAGGAAACATGGGAAGGAGAAAGAACCATGGGTACAGAAACCCATGCCCTTTCCAGGTAAGTCCATCAAATCTAAAGAAGAAGAGCATTACAATAAGTTTTGTGAATGGATTAAACCTCTTTTTCTTCAAATTCCTTTGACTGATGCTATTAAGTTACTTCCTTATTCAAAATATATGAAAGATATTGTCACTAACAAAAGAAAAGTTCCTAATGATGCAATATCTACTATGCTTGCTAACTATTCTTTCAGTGGAAAGATTCCTGAGAAGCTCGGTGATCCAGGTATACCCACCATCCCTTGCTCCATAAAGAATAATTATGTCAAAACTGCTTTATGTGATCTTGGAGCGGGAGTGAGTGTTATGCCTCTCTCTCTTTACGAGAGGCTTTGTTTAGAGAAACTAATTCCTACAGATATCTCCCTTCAGATGGCTGACAAGTCAACCGCTGTTCCGATAGGTATTTGTGAGGATGTTCCAGTTGAAGTTGCTAATTCTTTAATTCTTACTGATTTTGTTGTGCTTGACATGCCCGAGGATGGGAGCATGTCCATTATTCTTGGTAGACCTTTCCTTAACACCGCAGGTGCTATTATTGATTGCAACAAAGGGAAGGTTACCTTTCATGTGAATGATAAAGAACACACGGTATATTTTCCGAAGAAGACCGACAGGAGGCATGCCCTCAACTCTATAGAGAATATCGAGACCGTGAAAATTGGAGAATGGGACTGTCCACTACATGTGCCTCACAAATACAAAACTATCATGGTAGGGACAATGTCCATGAAGGTAAAAGTTCAGTGATTACTTCGTAGGAGGTGAGACTTTTTGTTCTATATACCGCTTGTTTGTTGGTAAGACTTGATCAACCTTACTAGTGAACGTGTTATATATGGATAAAAAGTTGAGCTTTCTATGTATTTATTTGTTTTTAGTGTTGTCATACTTGCTGTACCAAGTATCTATGTTTTTGAAGCTTCACAATACTACTAACTGGTTCAAGTTTTCAGAGAGTTTCGCAGCTTTTTGAACTTCGAAAAAATTTCAACAGTGAAGTTTTCAGAAAAATTATATTAAAAATTTCCACAATGGGAGAGACCCGGAAAGTCCTGGGGCCAGCCGGGGGGGGGGGGGCCACCAGTGGCCCAGGCGGCCAGCTGGCGCGGCCCAGCCCCTGGCCGCGCCCACAGGGCGCCTGGGGCCCACGGGACCCCCCTCCAGGTACTTCTTCTTCCCCTCTCTCTCTCTTTTTCCAGAAACCCGAGTTCTGGTCGTGTTCTTCTTATTCTTGCTGTTCTTGGGGGCGATTCTTCGATCTCTCTCTACAGCCCATCATTTGAGCTGAAATTTTGAGCAAATACTCCCTGGTATGTGACTCCTCCACCCCTCCAATTAGATTTTTGATTGGTGGCCTCATTTGTGAGTATTTAGTAGTTCTTGGTGCTGTAGAGATGAGCTTGCATGCATGTGTAGAAAGTTGTTTTCCAAGTTTTGATGCAAGTTTATGCCTTGGGCAAGTGAGTTGAGTAGTTTGCCTTAGCTCACTTTGTTTTAATCCTCGTTTTTGTAAATTGTAAAAAATTTCAGAAATGAGTTTGTTAGGAAGGGCAAAAGGATGGCTTGAGAAGAGCAGGCCCGCACACTCCGATCGAGTCACTAGAGCCGCAGCTTCACCATCGACTGCTAGGGTGAGCTATAATGAAGATCATGTGCCCCCGGAGTTGTTGGAAGACACAAGTCCAGCACGTGCGATGACATTTCCATGTGATGAATTCATGGAAGCTGCGGGAATCAAGGATGAGTTTTATAATCTTTGTGCTAATGCAGGTTTGACACGACTCGTGTTACTCAGTATCAGAAACTCACCTCCGGTTTCATTAACAGTTTTAGATATAATCCTGATTCAGGTGCTATTGAGTTTAAAATTTATAATGATCTTATCACCATGACTCTGGGAAATTTTTGTGAAGTAATAGGTGTGCCGAACGTTGGGAGGACGGCAAGGATGGCCACTCAGCCCTCCGAGCTGAAAACCATCATCAACTCTCTCTGCAGCATGGGTACGAGGGATATTCATCGGTCGAAGATCTCCAGTATCTTGTTTCCTCACCTCAGGTATTTTGCATATTATATTGCTAGAGGGGTGTTAACTCGTGACAACACGAGCAACATTTCTGCTCCGTATATTGCTATCCTGGCAGCAGCCCTCTCAGGGAGGTCTGATTATAATATTGGTACCTTAATTGCTCGACGCCTTGCTATGAACGGTAACAAGGGGGACTTATATGGTGGCATTTATGCCACGCTTATCTTAGAGCATCTTGGAGGCACCCCACACCCCGATGATACTCCTTTTACTTATTTAAGCTTTGATCTTGCTGCTATGAAAAGGCATAAGTTTGTTACCATGGGTTCTGAGCTTGATAACCTTGTTTATATCTTGCGTTTCGGAACTACCGCGGAACGCGAGATCCGTATACCTGCACCTCTTTTGTTTGATTTTTCTCGCAGGAACGGATGGTCCTTTGATGTTGTCCAGTTCGATGAGTTCATGGTCCAGCATCAGTTCCATAACCCCATGGAGGGGGTTGTGCCCGACGAGGAGAGGCACGGTGAGATACCACATTTTCAGGATGAGACCGCCACCGAGTTTGGTGAAGGGTCTTCCTTTGTTTGGCGCTCGAAACCTTCCTCGTGGGAGACTCCGAGGAGTTCGGTATACGCGCCTTCATCCTTCTACGACCCTTGGTCTCACCACCATACCCCTGGAGCAGGAGGCTCCTGGGGGCAGTAGCTGCTACCAACTTAGGCCAAAAGCCTAAGCTTGGGGGAGTACGTGCCCTTCTCACTTTTTCATTGTATTATCCGTTTTATTCGCTTTGATCTTTTCGAAGTTTTTACCCATTCTTCTTTATTCCTCTATTTGCAAAAACAACAAAAATATTTTCTCTTTCTTTTGCTTTTTATTCAACTTTTGAAAAAACTCAAAAAAAAGATTTCCTTTCTCTCTTTAGTTTGCTTTGTTTTCAGAGATCAGCTCGAGTCCGTGATGGCATTTGATTATATTTCCTACGTTCGATCGTGCAAGTGACAAGCAGTAATGACGAAGATTGACAGAAAGGAAGCAACAAGGAAGACCGGTATGAACTCTTATTGTTTCTACTTTTGTACATATGCCTGTACTTATGATCTAGAGACCAGCTTGTAGCGACATAGTGCTATGTTTACAATGCTCTTCCAGTGGTTCATGCTTTCCTTGTGGCTAGTCTCCAATAACTAGAGTATATAATGTGTTATTGAAATGATCTACATGCATCGCACTGTTCATAGTCTGGCATACTAGGGTGGTATTTCCCTTTAGAGAATTTTTGGATTGACTTGGCACATGCTTACACATGTTTAAGACTAAAAAGTCTACTTTGCCTTGATGATCTTTGAGTTTTAGAATAGTTATATCACTTTCATGCCCGATTCAATGTAACTTTGACGCTCTGCATGATTATGACCGTTATTGCTCTCTAGTTGGTCGCTTCCCAGTCTTTTGCTAAGCCTCCACTCGTACTAAGCGGAATGACTGCTTGTGCATCCAAAACCTTTAAACCTGTTATGCCATATGAGTCCACTATACCTTCCTATACATGGAATTTACCTGCCATTCCTAACGAAGACTTTCGTGTACCATCTCGAAATTAATCAAAAGCATTTCTCTTTTTGTGCCTATGTTTTAGCTCATGAGGAAGTAGTAGTTAATTCATGATCTCTTTAAGTTGGACAAGTTTCACCCCTGGATTGCATGTATAATGTGCGAACCCCTAATATGAAAAGGAACTGGCGTTGAGTGCGCCCGGCTCAAAAAGATAATATAACAAATGAACCCTCCTTCACGCTTTGTTCATGAGAAATCAGAAAACTTTGGCAGTGATAAACAAAGGAGATTAAGAGGATGTGATCGTCCTCATGCGGGAGCCGTTCCTCGAGACTTGTCTGGCTTAAAAAGTGATTGAGTTATCTACTAGCATTCGTTAACGAAATATGCACCTCTCAAAAACACATTTACTTCTGTTTTTAAAACCAAGAGCTCTGGTACATGTTTAGTTTTTGTTTTCGATCACGGGTTTTCAACTTTGCCAATAAAAGCCACGGTTCGAGAGTCTCATCTTCCTTCTTCAAAGCACTGACTAGGAGAGCATAATTGTCATTCTGAGTGTAATGTGCATTGTCCCAAAGTATTACATTGTCTTCTGCATACTTGTGATATGATTTATTCTGAAATTCTTAGTTCTAGTCTCCTTTAAAACTCTGGAGGAGTCTCTGCATTTATGTTTTGCTTCACTCATGGAGGCTAGCGAGATACCACCTTAATATGCTCAAGCTACGTGCAATGTGATCTTGTCTTGATTTTCAGTAATATATTGTTTACTCTTAATTATTTGTGACTGGTCACTTGGAAGAAGGATTGCTCCTTGCATTGTTCTCATAAGTACTGTATTAATACTTGCTGAACTCTTTTCGTAGTACATGCTTATATACATCTAATGAAGCAAAAGAGTTTGTCAAAGTTTTCTTTGTCGCGTCCAGTTCGTTGAACTGAATTGATTGAGGACAAGCAATATGCTAAGCTTGGGGGAGTTGATACGTCTCAAACGTATCTACTTTTCCAAACACTTTTGATATTGTTTTGACCTCATTCTTGCATGATTTGGACTAAACTAACCCGGACTGACGCTGTTTTCAGCAGAGCTGCCTGTATGGTTTATTTGTGTGCAGGAAAACGGATTTTTAAGCATCTTAGAAAAATCCACGAAAAATCACGAAAAATCCACGCACCCGAAGAAACAAAATGCCAGAAGTGGGGCCAGAGGGGGGCTAGGGGGTGCCCAGGCGCCCTGTGGACGCGCCCCCCCTGGGCCGCGCCGGGGGGGCGCCTGGGTGGGCCCCACACCCCCTGGTGCCCTACTTTAGCCCGTATTTTTCCTCCCGACGCGGAAACCCCAGATCGGAAGTTCTTTCGCTGTTTTTCGTCGCGGAGCCGCCGCCACCCTCTGTTCTTCTTCGGGAGGGCTAATCTGGAGGCTGATTTGGCCTCCGGAGAGGGGAGATCGTCGCCATCGTCATCATCATCACCACTCCATCATCCCTCCATGACTTCCCCCTTCATGTGTGAGTAATTCCCTTGCTGTAGGCGAAGGGGATGGTAGGGATTGGATGAGTTAGATCATGTAATAGTTCGTCAGATTGTTGGTGGCATGTTGCCTATCATCTAGTATGGTGTTTATCATCTTTGCTACAACTTGTTATTCTTAATGCTTGACACTTAGGGCCCGAGTGCCATGATTTCAGATCTGAACCATATGTGTTTGCATGAATATATTTGTGTTCTTGATCCTATCTATGAGTTGTATGCACCTGTTACGGTTCGGAACCGGCGATCCCAAAAGTGACAGCTTGGGACATCAAAGGGGATGGTCCGTAGTTTGAGGATTACATGTATCCATTGAGTTCATTGCTTTGTTCCGGTGCTCTTTGACAGGAGCACCTTAATATCCATTAGTTCCTTTTGGCCCCGTTCGTAGCGGGATGGTAGGACAAAAGATGTTGTGCAAGTTCTTATTGCAAGCACGTACAACTACCTACGGGATACATGCCTAATGTTTGATATTTGCCTAGATGATCATTACTTTTCCGTGTGCCGTGCCCCAAGTTAGAATCTATCTCATCCATGCAACGCCCAACCATCCATCTCCCTAGCCTACAGTATTTTAAACCTTGCCTGTCACTAGTTGCTACTTCTGCCATTTACTACTGCTATTTACTTTTGCTGTTTACTTTTACTATTACTATCATCACTATCATATCACTGTCACCACTTATCTTTTGTTGCAAGTTAGTATATTTAAGGTGCGGTTGAATTGACAACTCAACTGTTAAAGCTTATAAATACTCTTTGGCTCCCCGTGTGTCGAATCAATAAATTGGGTTATTCTTACCCGCGAAGACTATCTCGATCCCTTACGGTTGAGGGTTATCAATGCACCGCTAGGAGACAGACCTTCTGCAGGAGCAGATGTAGACGTTATGAACGTTTTTGACAAAAGCTCGGTATGATGACTACTTGATAGTTTAAGTGCACCATGCTTTACGGCTTAGAACTGGGACTTCAAAAATGTTTTGAACACCACAGAGCATATAAGATGTTCCAAGAGTTGAAATTAGTATTTCATACTCATGCCCGTGTCGAGAGGTATAAGACCTCTGACAGTATTTTGCCTACAAGATGGAGGAGAATAGCTCAACCAGTGAGCATGTGCTCAGATTGTCTGGGTACTACAATTACTTGAATCAAGTGGGATTTTTTCTTCTAGATAAGATAGTAATTGACAAAGTTCTCTAGTCACTATCACCAAGTTAGTAGAACTTCGTGATGAACTATAATATGCAAGGGATGACGAAAGTAATTCCCGAGCTCTTCGCGATCCTGAAATCGGCGAAGGTAGAAATCAAAAAGGAGCATCAAGTGTTGATGGTTAATAAAACCACTTGTTTCAAGTAAAGGGCAAAGGGATAGAAGGGGAACTTCAAAAGGAATGACAAGCAAGTTGTTACACCCGTGAAGAAAACCAAAGCTAAACTCAAGCCTGAAACTAAGTGCTTCTACTGCAAAGGAAAAGGTCACTGGAAGTGGAACTGCCCTAGATATTTGGCGGATAAGAAGAATGGCGAAGTGAACAAAGGTATATTTGATATACAGATTATTGATGTGTATTTTACTAGTGTTCATAGCAACCCCTCGGTATTTGATACTGGTTCAGTTGCTAAAGAGTAGTAACTCGAAATGGGAGTTGCATAATGAATAGAAACTAGTTAAAGGTGAAGTGACGATGTGTGTTGGAAGTGGTTCCAAGATTGATATGATCATCATCGCACACTCCCTATACTTTCGGGATTAGTGTTGAACCTAAATAAGTGTTATTTGGTGTTTGTGTTGAGCATCAATATGATTTGATCATGTTTATTGCAATACGGTTATTCATGTAAGTTAGAGAATAATTGTTGTTCTGTTTACATGAATAAAACCTTCTATGGTCATACACCCAATGAAAATGGTTTGTTGGATCTCGATCGTGCGATACACATATTCATAATATTGAAGCCAAAAGATGCAAGGTTAATGATGATAGTGCAACTTATTTGTGGCACTGCCGTTTAGGTCATATTGGTGTAAAGCGCATGAAGAAACTCCATAGTGATGGACTTTTGGAATCACTTGATTATGAATCACTTGATGCTTGCGAACCATGCCTCATGGGCAAGATGACTAAAACTCCGTTCTCCGGAACAATGGAGCGAGCAACAGATTTGTTGGAGATCATACATACAGATGTATGTGGACCAATGAGTGTTGAAGCTCGCGGCGGGTATCGTTATTTTCTGACCTTCACTGATGATTTGAGCAGATATGGGTATATCTACTTAATGAAGAACAAGTCTGAAACATTTGAAAAGTTCAAAGAATTTTAGAGTGAAGTGGAGAATCATCGTAACAAGAAAATAGGAGTTTCTATGATATGATCGTAGAGGTAAAATATTTGAGTTAGCGAGTTTGGCCTTCAGTAAAAACAATGTGAAATAGTTTCACTACTCATGCCACCT
The DNA here is from genome assembly GCA_902687465.1 of Secale cereale. Lineage (NCBI taxonomy): Eukaryota > Viridiplantae > Streptophyta > Magnoliopsida > Poales > Poaceae > Secale > Secale cereale. Next base: position 749,466,690 of record LR738714.1, read on the forward strand.
GGAACACCACAGTGTAATGGTGTGTCCGAACGTCATAACCGTACTTTATTAGATATGGTGCGATCGATGATGTCTCTTACCGATCTACCACTATCGCTTTTGGGGTTATGTATTAGAGACAGCTACATTCACGTTAAATAGGGCACCATCTAAATCCATGGAGATGACACCGTATGAACTGTGGTTTGACGAGAAACCTAAGCTGTCATTTCTTTAAATTTGGGACTGCGATGCTTATGTGAAAAAGTTTCAACATGATAAGCTCGAACCCAAATCGGAGAAGTAAATCTTCATAGGATACCCAAAAGAAACTGTTGGGTACACCTTCTATCACAGATCCGAAGGCAAGATATTCGTTGCTAAGAATGGATCCTTTCTAGAGAAGGAGTTTCTCTCGAAAGAAGTGAGTGGGAGGAAAGTAGAACTTGATGAGGTAATTGTACCTTCTCCCGAATTGGAAAGTAGTACATCACAGAAAATTGTTCCAGTGATTCCTACACCAATCAGTGAGGAAGTTAATGATGATGATCATGAAACTTCGGATCAAGTTTCTGCTGAACGTCGTAGATCAACCAGAGTACGTTCCGCACCAGAGTGGTATGGCAACCCAGTTCTGGAAATCATGTTACTAGACCATGATGAACCTACGAACTATGAGGAAGCGATGATGAGCCCAGATTCCGCAAAATGGCTTGAGGCCATGAAATCTGAGATGGGATCCATGTATGAGAACAAAGTAGGGACTTTGCTTGACTTGCCCGATGGTCGGCAAGCCATCGAAAATAAATGGATCTTTAAGAGGAAGACTGACGCCGACGGTAATGTTACTGTTTACAAAGCTCGACTTGTTGCGAAAGTTTTTTCAACAAGTTCAAGGAGTTGACTACGATGAGACTTTCTCACCCGTAGCGATGCTTAAGTTTGTCTGAATCATGTTAGCAATTGCCGCATTTTATGAAATCTGGCAAATGGATAACAAAACTGCATTATTTAATGGATTTATTAAAGAAGACTTGTATATGATGCAACCAGAAGGTTTTGTCAATCCTAAAGGTGCTAACAAAATGTGCAAGCTCCAGCGATCCATCTATGGACTGGTGCAAGCATCTCGGAATTGGAATATGCGCTCTGATAAGTTGATCAAAAGCATATAGATTTATACAGACTTGCGGTGAAGCCTGTATTTACAAGAAGTGAGTGGGAGCACTACAACCTTTCTGATAAGTATATGTGAATGACATATTGTCGATCGGAAATGATGTAGAATTTTCTGGAAAGCATAAAGGAGTGTTTGAAAGGAGTTTTTCAAAGAAAGACCTTGGTGAAGCTGCTTACATATTGGGCATCAAGATCTATAGAGATAGATCAAGACGCTTGATAAGACTTTCGATGAGTACATACCTTGATAAGATTTTGAAGTAGTTCAAAATGGATCAGTCAAAGAAGGAGTTCTTGCCTGACTTGTAAGGTGTGAAGTTAAGTAAGACTCAAAGCCAGACCACGGCAGAAAAATATAGAGAGAATGAAAGTCATTCCCTATGCCTCAGCCATAGGTTCTATAAAGTATGCCATGCTGTGTACCAAACATGTTGTGTACCTTGCCATGAGTTTGTCAAGGGGGTACAATAGTGATCCAGGAGTAGATCACTGTACAGCGGTCAAAATTATCCTTAGTAACTGGATGACTAAGGAAATGTTTCTCGATTATGGAGGTGATAAAGAGTTCGTCGTAAAGGGTTACGCCGATGCAAGCTTTGACACTAAATCCAGATGACTCTAAGTATCAATCTGGATGCGTATTGAAAGTGGGAGCAATTAGCTAGAGTAACTCTATGTAGAGCATTGTAGACATAGAAATTTGCGAAATACCTACGGATCTGAATGTGACAGACCCGTTGACTAAACTTCTCTCACAAGCAAAACATGATCACACCTTTTTACTCTTGGGTATTAATCACATAGCGATGTGAACTAGATTATTGACTCTAGTAAACCCTTTGGGTGTTGGTCACATGGCGATGTGAACTATGGGTGTTATTCACATAACGATGTGAACTATCGGTATTAAATCACATGGCGATGTGAGCTAGATTATTGACTCTAGTGCAAGTGGGAGACTGAAGGAAATATGCCCTAGAGGCAATAATAAAGATGTTATTTGTATTTCCTTATATCATGATAAATGTCTTTTATTCATGCTAGAATTGTATTAACCGGAAACTTAGTACATGTGTGAATACATAGACAAAACAGAATGTCCCTAGTATGCCTCTACTAGACTAGCTCATTGATCAAAGATGGTTATATTTCCTAACCATAGACATGAGTTGTCATTTGATCAACGGGACCACATCATTAGGAGAATGATGTGATGGACTAGACCCATCCGTTAGCATAGCTCTATGATCGCTTAGTTTTACTGCTATTGCTTTCTTCATGACTTATACATGTTCCTATGACTATGAGATTATGCAACTCCCGAATACCGTAGGAACACCTTGTGTGCTATCAAACGTCACAACGTAACTGGGTGATCATAAAGATGCTCTACAGGTGTCTCCGAAAGTATTCGTGGTGTTGGCATAGATCAAGATTAGGATTTGTCACTCCGAGTGTCGGAGAGGTATCTCTGGGCCCTCTCGGTAACACACATCACAATAAGCCTTGCAAGCAAAAGACTAATGAGTTAGTCACGAGATGATGTGTTACAGAACGAGTAAAGAGACTTGCCGGTAACGAGATTGAACTAGGTATGGATATACCGACGATTGAATCTCGGGCAAGTAACATACCGATGACAAAAGGAACAACGTATGTTGTTATGCGGTTTTGACCGATAAAAGATCTTCGTAGAATATGTAGGAGCCAATATGAACATCCAGGTTCCGCTATTGGTTATTGACCGGAGATGAGTCTCGGTCATGTCTACATAGTTCTCGAACCCGTAGGGTCCGCACGCTTAACGTTTGATGATGACCGGTATTATGAGTTTATGAGTTTTGATGTACCGAAGGTAGTTCGGAGTCCCGGATGAGATCACAGACATGACGAGGAATCTCGGAATGTCCGAGACATAAAGATTGATATATTGGACGACTATATTCGGACACCGGAAGTGTTCCGGAAAAGTTTCGGATTTAACTGGATTGCCGGAGGGGGTTACCGGAACCCCCTACGAGGGGGGATGGTCCATAGTGGGCCTTGAGGAAAGGAGAGAGGCAGCCCATAGAGGCTGGCCGGCGCCCCACCTAGGGATCCTAGTTGGACTAGGATTGGGGGGTGATAACCCTCAACCGTAAGGGATCGAGATAGTCTTCGCGGGTAAGAATAACCCAATTTATTGATTCGACACACGGGGAGCCAAAGAGTATTTATAAGCTTTAACAGTTGAGTTGTCAATTCAACCGTACCTAAAATATACTAACTTGCAGCAAAAGATAAGTGGTAACAGTGATATGATAGTGATGATAGTAATAGTGAAGATAAACAGCAGAAGTAAATAGCAGTAGTAAATAGCAGAAATAACAACTAGTGACAGGCAAGGTTTAAAATACTGTAGGCTCGGGAGATGGATGGTTGGGCGTTGCATGGATGAGATAGTTTCTAACTCGGGGCACGGCACACGGAAAAGTAATGATCATCTAGGCAAATATCAAACATTAGGCATGTATCCCGTAGGTAGTTGTACGTGCTTGCAATAAGAACTTGCACAACATCTTTTGTCCTACCATCCCGCTAGGAACGGGGCCAAAAGGAACTAATGGATATTAAGGTGCTCCTATCAAAGAGCACCGGAACAAAGCAATGAACTCAATGGATACATGTAATCCTCAAACTACGGACCATCCCCTTTGGTGTCGCAAGCTGTCACCTTTGGGATCGCCGGTTCCGAACCGTAACAGGTGCATACAACTCATAGATAGGATCAAGAACACAAATATATTCATGCAAACACATATGGTTCAGATCTGAAATCATGGCACTCGGGCCCTAAGTGTCAAGTATTAAGAATAACAAGTTGTAGCAAAGAAGATAAACACCATACTAGATGATAGGCAACATGCCCCCAACAATCTGACGAACTATTACATGATCTAACTCATCCAATCCCTACCATCCCCTTCGCCTACAGCAAGGGAATTACTCACACATGAAGGGGGAAGTCATGGAGGGATGATGGAGTGGTGATGATGATGACGATGGCGACGATCTCCCCTCTCCGAAGGCCAAATCAGCCTCCAGATTATCCCTCCCGAAGAAGAACAGAGGGTGGCGGCGGCTCCGCGACGAAAAACAGCGAAAGGACTCCCGATCTGGGGTTTCTGCCTCGGAGGAAAAAATACGTGCTAAAGTAGGGCACCAGGGGGTGTGGGCCCCACCCAGGCGCCCCCCGGCGCGGCCCAGGGCGGGGGGGGGGCACGCCCACAGGGCGCCTGGGCACCCCCTGGCCCCCTCTGGCCCCACTTATGGTATTTTGTTTCTTCGGGTGCGTGGATTTTTCGTGATTTTTCGTGGATTTTTCTGAGATGCTTAAAAATCCATTTTCCTGCACACAAATAAACCATACAGGCAGCTCTGCTGAAAACAGCGTCAGTCCGGGTTAGTTTAGTCCAAATCATGCAAGAATGAGGTCAAAACAATATCAAAAGTGTTTGGAAAAGTAGATACGTTTGAGACGTATCAACTCCCCCAAGCTTAGCATATTGCTTGTCCTCAAGCAATTCAGTTCAACGAACTGGACGCGACAAAGAAAACTTTGACAAACTCTTTTGCTTCATTAGATGTATATAAGCATGTACTACAAAAAGAGTCTAGCCAGTATTGAAACAGTACTTATGAGAACAATGCAAGGAGCAATCCTTCTTTCAAGTGACCAGTCACAAATAATCAAGAGTAAACAATATATTACTGAAAATCAAGACAAGATCACATTGCACATAGCTTGAGCATATTAAGGTGGTATCTCGCTAGCCTCCATGAGTGAAGCAAAACATAAATGTAGAGACTCCTCCAGAGTTTTAAAGGAGACTATAACTAAGAATTTCAGAATAAATCATATCACAAATATGCAGAAATCAATGTAATACTTTGGGAGAATGCACATTACACTCAGAATGACAATCATGCTCTCCTAGTCAGTGCTTTGAAAAAAGAAGATGTGACTCTCGAACCGTGGCTTTTATTGGCAAAGTTGAAAACCCGTGATCGGAAACAGAAACTAAACATGTACCAGAGCTCTTGGTTTAAAAACAGAAGTAAATGTGTTTTTGAGAGGTGCATATTTCGTCAACGAATGCTAGCAGATAACTCAATCACTTTTTAAGCTAGACAAGTCTCGAGGAACGGCTCCCGCATGAGGACGATCACATCCTCTTAATCTCCTTTGTTTATCACTGCCAAAGTTTTCTGATTTCTCATGAACAAAGCGTGAAGGAGGGTTTGTTTGTTATATTATGTTTTCGAGCCGGGCGCACTCAATGCCAGTTCCTTTTCATATTAGGGGTTCGCACATTATACATGCAATCGAGGGGTGAAACTTGTCCAACTTAAAGAGATCATGAATTAACTACTACTTCCTCATGAGCTAAAACATATGCACAAAAAGGGAAATGCTTTTGATTAATTTCGAGATGGTACATGAAAGTCTTCGTTAGGGATGGCAGGTAAACACCATGTATAGGAAGGTATAGTGGACTCATATGGCATAACATGTTTTAAAGGTTTTGGATGCACAATCAGTCATTCCGCTTAGTACGGGTGGAGGTTTAGCAAAAGACTGGGAAGCGACCAACTAGAGAGCAATAAAGGTCATAATCATGCAGAGCGACAAAGCAACATTGAATCGGGCATGAAAGTGATATAACTATTCTAAAGCTCAAAGATCATCAAGGCAAAGTAGACTTTTTAGTCTTAAACATGTGTAAGCATGTGCCAAGTCAATCCAAAAATTCTCTAAAGGGAAATACCACCATAGTATGCCAGACTAGGAACAATGCAATGCATGTAGATTATTTCAATAACACATTATATACTCTAGTTATTCGAGACTAGCCACAAGGAAAGCATGAACCATTGGAAGAGCATTGTAAACATAGCACTATGTCGCTACAAGCTGGTCTCTAGATCATAAGTACAGGCATATGTACAAAAGTAGAAACAATAAGAGTTCATACCGGTCTTCCTTGTTGCTTCCTTTCAGTCGATCTTCGTCATTACTGCTTGTCACTTGCACGATCGAACGTAGGAAATATAATCAAATGCCATCACGGACTCGAGCTGATCTCTGAAAACAAAGCAAACTAAAGAGAGAAAGGAAATCTTTTTGGGTTTTTCAAAGGTTGAATAAAAGCAAAAGAAAAAGAAAAATCTTTTTGTTGTTTTTGCAAATAGAGGAATAAAGAAGAACGGGCAAAAACTTCGAAAAGATCAAAGCGAATCAAACGGATAATACAATGGAAAAGTGAGAAGGGCACGTACTCCCCCAAGCTTAGGCTTTTGGCCTAAGTTGGTAGCAGCTACTGCCCCCAGGAGCCTCCTGCTCCAGGGGTATGGTGGTGAGACCAAGGGTCGTAGAAGGATGATGGCGCGTACACTGAACTCCTCGGAGTCTCCCACGAGGAAGGTTCCGAGCGCCAAACAGAGGAAGACCCTTCACCAAACTCGGTGGCGATCTCATCCAGAAAATGTGGTATCTCACCGTGCCTCTCCTCGTCGGGCACAACCCCCTCCATGGGGCTATGGAACTGATGCTGGACCATGAACTCATCGAACTGGACAACATCAAAGGACCATCCGTTCCTGCGAGAATAATCAAACAAAAGAGGTGCAGGTAGACGGATCTCGCGTTCTGCGGTAGTTCCGAAACGCAAGATATAAACAAGGTTATCAAGCTCAGAACCCATGGTAACAAACTTATGCCTTGTCATAGCAGCAAGATCAAAGCTTAAATAAGTAAAAGGAGTATCATCAGGATGTGGGGTGCCTCCAAGATGCTCTAAGATAAGTGTGGCATAAATGCCACCATATAAGTCCCCCTTGTTACCGTTCATAGAAAGGCATCGAGCAATTAAGGTACCAATATTATAATCAGACCTCCCTGAGAGGGCTGCTGCCAGGAAAGCAATATCCGGAGCAGAAATGTTGCTCGTGTTGTCACGAGCTAACACCCCTCTAGCAATATAGTATGCAAAATACCTGAGGTGAGGAAACAAGATACTGGAGATCTTCGACCGATGAATATCCCTTGTACCCATGCTGCAGAGATAGTTGATGACGGTTTTCATCTCGGAGGGCTGAGTGGCCATCCTTGCCGTCCTCCCAACGTTCGGCACACCTATTACTTCACAAAAGTTTCCCAAAGTCATGGTGATAAGATCATTATAAATTTTAAACTCAATAGCACCTGATTCAGGATTATATCTAAAACTGTTAATGAAAATGGAGGTGAGTTTCTGATACCGAGTAACACGGCTCGTGACGAGTTGTGTCAAACCTGCATTAGCACAAAGATTATAAAACTCATCCTTGATTCCCGCAGCTTCCATGAATTCATCACATGGATATGTCATTGCACGTGCTGGACTTGTGTCTTCCAACAACTCCATGGGCACATGATCCTCATTATAGCTCACCCTGGCAGTTGTTGGTGAAGCTGCGGCTCTAGTGACTCGATCGGAGTGTGCGGGCCTCCTCTTCTCAAGCCATCCTTTAGCCCTTCCTAACAAACTCATTTCTGAATTTTTTTACAATTTACAAAAACGAGGATTAAAACAAAGTGAGCTAAGGCAAACTACTCAACTCACTTGCCCAAGGCATAAACTTGCATCAAAACTTGGAAAACAACTTTCTACACATGCATGCAAGCTCATCTCTACAGCACCAAGAACTACTAAATACTCACAAATGAGGCCACCAATCAAAAATCTAATTGGAGGGGTGGAGGAGTCACATACCAGGGAGTATTTGCTCAAAATTTCATCTCAAATGATGGGCTGTAGAGAGAGATCGAAGTATCGCCCCCAAGAACAGCAAGAACAAGAAGAACACGACCAGAACTCGGGTTTCTGGAAAAAGAGAGAGAGAGGGGAAGAAGAAGTACCTGGAGGGGGGTCCCGTGGGCCCCAGGCGCCCTGTGGGCGCGGCCAGGGGCTGGGCCGCGCCAGCTGGCCGCCTGGGCCACTGGTGGCCCCCCCGGCTGGCCCCAGGACTTTTCGGGTCTCTCCCGTTGTGGAAATTTTTAATATAATTTTTCTGGAATTTTTCTGAAAACTTCACTGTTGAAATTTTTTCGAAGTTCAAAAAGCTGCGAAACTCTCTGAAAACTTGCAGTAGTTAGTAGTATTGTGAAGGTTCAAAAACATTGATACTTGGTACAGCAAGTGGGACAATACTAAAAACAAATGAAAACATAGAAAGCTCAACTTTTTATCCGTATATAACACGTTCACTAGTAAGGTTGATCAAGTCTTACCAACAAACAAGCGGTATATAGAACAAAAAGTATCACTTCCTACAAAGTAATCACTGAACTTTTACCTTGATGGACATTGTCCCTACCATTATAGTTTTGTATTTGTGAGGCACATGTAGTGGACAGTCCCATTCTCCAATTTTCACGGTCTCGATATTCTCTATAGAGTTGAGGGCATGCCTCCTGTCGGTCTTCTTCGGAAAATATACCGTGTGTTCTTTATCATTCACATGAAAGGTAACCTTCCCTTTGTTGCAATCAATAATAGCACCTGCGGTGTTAAGGAAAGGTCTACCAAGAATAATAGACATGCTCCCATCCTCGGGCATGTCAAGCACAACAAAATCAGTAAGAATTAAACAATTAGCAACTTCAACTGGAACATCCTCACAAATACCTATCGGAACAGCGGTTGACTTGTCAGCCATCTGAAGGGAGATATCTGTAGGAATTAGTTTCTCTAAACAAAGCCTCTCGTAAAGAGAGAGAGGCATAACACTCACTCCCGCTCCAAGATCACATAAAGCAGTTTTGACATAATTATTCTTTATGGAGCAAGGGATGGTGGGTATACCTGGATCACCGAGCTTCTCAGGAATCTTTCCACTGAAAGAATAGTTAGCAAGCATAGTAGATATTGCATCATTAGGAACTTTTCTTTTGTTAGTGACAATATCTTTCATATATTTTGAGTAAGGGGGTAACTTGATAGCATCAGTCAAAGGAATTTGAAGAAAAAGAGGTTTTATCCATTCACAAAACTTATTGTAGTGCTCTTCTTCTTTAGATTTGATGGACTTACCTGGAAAGGGCATGGGTTTCTGTACCCATGGTTCTTTCTCCTTCCCATGTTTTCTTGCGATGAAGTCTTATTTAGTGTACCTCTTACGTTTGTCAGGTGCTTCTTCTTCTCGAACTTCAGGCGGATCATTCTTCTCATTATCTTTACCTTCAGGTTCAGTACCGTCTTCAGTCTCAGCATCGGAGATAGATACACTGTTGGGATCAATAGCTGGCTCTTCATCTGCAATAGGATCATTAGAATTGTCAGTCTCTTTATGTTTCTTTTTCTTATTTGGAGAGACAACAATTTCTTCTTCCTGCATTTGAGAATCTTGCTCGATTCTCTTTGGATGTCCCTCTGGATAAAGAGGATCTTGAGTACTAGTTCCTCCTCGGGTCTTAATCCCAAAAGCCTGCAATTTATCTTGTTTGGCATTGTTAGCAAGTAAATCTCTTTGCACATTAGAAATTTGATCAAGCTGAGTTTGAACCATATGAAAATGCTTCACAAGACATTGAACATCATTAACTGTTCTATCTAAAACACCAAGCAAATTTTTGATAGCAAGGGAATTATCATGCAACTGACTTTCTATCCTCTTATTAAAATGATTCTGTTTCATAATAAAATTATCAAACTCATCTAAACATTGATCAGGAGGTTTACCATGAGGGATGTCACTTGCGTTGAAATTTAAAAGAGAGTGTACTCCTACCATAGGAGGGTGAGTGGTAGGCTCACATAGCTTCTCAATAGGGGGTAGATTCTTCACGTCTTCAGCTTTAATACCTTTCTCTTTAATAGACTTCTTTGCTTCTCGCATATCTTCGGAGCTTAGAACAAACATGCCCCTCTTCTTTGTTGGTGGAGGTGGCTCAGGGACGGATCAATCTTCATAGTTTTTGGCAATCCTGCCCATTAGATCTTCCGCGTCGTCCGGTGTTCTTTTCCTGAAAACACAACCAGCACAACTGTCCAAATAGGACCTAGATTCATCAGTTAAACCAGCATAGAATATATCAATTAATTCATTCTTAGGAACTCCATGTCCTGGTCTAGCCTGGATCAAACTGCAGTACCTCCCCCAAGCTTTAGGGAGGGACTCATCCTGCAACTGTTTAAAATTATAAATTCTTTGTAAAGCAGCATGTTGCATATGAGCAGGAAAGTATTTATCAACAAAAGAGTGAGCTAAGTCCTGAGGACTCTTAATAGAACCGCATGGGAGTGAATCATACCATGCTTTAGCACCTTCCTTCAAGGAGAAAGGAAGAAGCTTGGTCACATAGAAGTAGCGTATCTTCTCATCTGTGGTAAACAGGCTACCTAGTTCACCAAGTTTAGTTAGGTGTGCAATAGCATCATCATTTTCTCTGCCATAAAAGGGGTCAGCTTCAACCATAGGTATAAGTGAAAGATCAACAGAGAAATCAAAATCAGGATCATCAATGCATATAGGAGATGTAGCAAACTCAGAATTAGGAACGGTTTTGTTTTTCAAAGAGTGTTTTTCAAATATTTTCTTAATAGTTTCAGGGTCAGAGCCGGCAAACTCTGTCAGTTCCCTACTTAAATCTTCATCAAGTATATAGTAATCATCATCAAGAAGCCTCTCCTGGAGTTTACTCAAATCAGGATAATCATAAGTTTCACCAATAGGGTAGCGAGTAACAGGAAGTTCAATTCCATATTTTTCAGCAGCAGTAGTAATTTGTTTCTCAAGAGCATAACCAAGCGAACTAATATCATCATCAAAAGTAGTAGAAGCATCATCAAGAGTATCAGACACAGTAACAGATTCAGTAGGAGCATCATGTGGTGGTGGTGAGGCAAACTTACTCATAACAGAAGGTGAATCAAGTGTAGCACTAGTGCTCAGAGCAGTACCTCTTCTTGTAGTGGATCGTAAGATCGGAACCTTGGGGTCTCCTTTCTTACCCATAGTGAATAAAGTGCAGCAGGTAGGATACCTCAAGTAGACTTGTAAATATTGCTATGCTCCCCGGCAACGGCGCCAGAAAACGGTACTTGATAACCCTCAACCGTAAGGGATCGAGATAGTCTTCGCGGGTAAGAATAACCCAATTTATTGATTCGACACACGGGGAGCCAAAGAGTATTTATAAGCTTTAACAGTTGAGTTGTCAATTCAACCGCACCTGAAATATACTAACTTGCAGCAAAAGATAAGTGGTAACAGTGATATGATAGTGATGATAGTAATAGTGAAGATAAACAACAGAAGTAAATAGCAGTAGTAAATAGCAGAAATAGCAACTAGTGACAGGCAAGGTTTAAAATACTGTAGGCTAGGGAGATGGATGGTTGGGCGTTGCATGGATGAGATAGTTTCTAACTCGGGGCACGGCACTCGGAAAAGTAATGATCATCTAGGCAAATATCAAACATTAGGCATGTATCCCGTAGGTAGTTGTACGTGCTTGCAATAAGAACTTGCACAACATCTTTTGTCCTACCATCCCGCTACGAACGGGGCCAAAAGGAACTAATGGATATTAAGGTGCTCCTGTCAAAGAGCACCGGAACAAAGCAATGAACTCAATGGATACATGTAATCCTCAAACTACGGACCATCCCCTTTGGTGTCCCAAGCTGTCACCTTTGGGATCGCCGGTTCCGAACCGTAACAGGTGCATACAACTCATAGATAGGACCAAGAACACAAATATATTCATGCAAACACATATGGTTCAGATCTGAAATCATGGCACTCGGGCCCTAAGTGTCAAGTATTAAGAATAACAAGTTGTAGCAAAGATGATAAACACCATACTAGATGATAGGCAACATGCCCCCAACAATCTGACGAACTATTACATGATCTAACTCATCCAATCCCTACCATCCCCTTCGCCTACAGCAAGGGAATTACTCACACATGAAGGGGGAAGTCATGGAGGGATGATGGAGTGGTGATGATGATGACGATGGCGACGATCTCCCCTCTCCGGAGGCCAAATCAGCCTCCAGATTAGCCCTCCCGAAGAAGAACAGAGGGTGACGGCGGCTCCGCGACGAAAAACAGCGAAAGGACTCCCGATCTGGGGTTTCTGCCTCGGAGGAAAAAATACAGGCTAAAGTAGGGCACCAGGGGGTGTGGGCCCCACCCAGGCGCCCCCCGGCGCGGCCCAGGGGGGGGGGGGGCGCCCACAGGGCACCTGGGCACCCCCTGGCCCCCCTCTGGCCCCACTTCTGGTATTTTGTTTCTTCGGGTGCGTGGATTTTTCGTGATTTTTCGTGGATTTTTCTGAGATGCTTAAAAATCCGTTTTCCTGCACACAAATAAACCATACAGGCAGCTCTGCTGAAAACAGCGTCAGTCCGGGTTAGTTTAGTCCAAATCATGCAAGAATGAGGTCAAAACAATATCAAAAGTGTTTGGAAAAGTAGATACGTTTGAGACGTATCAGGGGGGCACCACCTCTCCCTCTTTTCCTTTCCCTCTCTTCCTTCTTGGTGGACTCCTACTAGGAATAGGATTGCAATCCTATTCCTAGTAGGATTGCCCAAGCCGCACCATAGGAGGCCGACCGGCCCTCCCATCTTGCTCCTTTATATACGGGGGCAGGGGGGCACCCAAAGACACACAAGTTGAATTGTTCCAGCCGTGTGCGGTACCCCCCTCCACAGAAACACACCTCGGTCATACCGTTGCAGTGCTTAAGCGAAGCCCTGCGCCGGTAAATACATCATATCCGTCACCACGCCGTCGTGCTGACGAAACTCTCCTGTGAAGCTCAACTGGATCAAGAGCTCGTGGGACGTCATCAAGCTGAACGTGTGCTGAACGCGGAGGTGCCGTACGTTCGGTGCTTGATCGGTTGAATCGCGAAGAAGTTCGACTACATCAACCGCGTCACTTGACGCTTCCGCTTCCGGTCTACGAGGGTACGTAGACACACTCTTCCCTCTCGTTGCTATGCATCTGGTAGATAGATCTTGCGTGATCGTAGGAAAATTTTTAAATACTACGTTCCCCAACATCAATCCAGTAGGAGACCACGTGCAAGTCCCTCATACCTACACAAACAAATAAGAACCTTGCAACCAACGCGATAAAGGGGTTGTCAATCCCTTCACGACCACTTGCAAAAGTGAGATCTGATAGAGATGATAAGATAATATTTTTGGTATTTTTGATATATAGATTGAAAGTAAAGATTGCAAAACAAAAGTAAAGTAAAGATAAATAGTTGATGGATGATTAATATGATGAAGATAGACCCGAGGGCCATAGGTTTCACTAGTGGCTTCAATCATGATAGGAGATTTCTATGGTGGGTGAACAAATTACTGTCGAGCAATTGATAGAAAAGCGCATAGTTATGAGAATATCTAGGCATGATCATTGTATATAGGCATCACGTCCGTGACAAGTAGACCGTAATGCTTCTGCATCTACTACTATTACTCCACACATCGACCGCTATCCAGCATGCATCTAGAGTATTAAGTTCATAAGAACAGAGTAACGCTTTAAGCAAGATGACATGATGTAGAGGGATAAACTCATGCATTATGATATAAACCCCATCTTTTTATCCTCGATGGCAACAATACAATACGTGCCTTGTGTTGGGGAACGTAGTATTTTAAAATTTTCCTACGATCACGCAAGATCTATCTACCAGATGCATAGCAACGAGAGGGAAGAGTGTGTCTACGTACCCTCGTAAACCGGGAGCGGAAGCGTCAAGTGACGCGGTTGATGTTGTCGAACTTCTTCGCGATCCAACCGATCAAGCACCGAACGTACGGCACCTCCGCGTTCAGCACATGTTCAGCTTGATGACGTCCCACGAGCTCTTGATCCAGTTGAGCTTCACGGGAGAGTTTCGTCAGCACGACGGCGTGGTGACGGATATGATGTGTTCACCGGCGCAGGGCTTCACCTAAGCTCCACGACGGTAAGACCGAGGTGTGATTCTGTGGAGGGGGGCACCGCACACGGCTAAAACAATTCAACTTGTGTGTCTTTGGGTGCCCCCTGCCCCCGTATATAAAGGAGCAAGGGAGGGAGGCCGGCCGGCCCTTCCTGGTGCGGCTAGGGAAGGAGTCCTACTAGGAATAGGATTGCAATCCTATTCCTAGTAGGATTCACCAAAAGGAAGAAGGGGGAAAGGAATAGGAGAGGTGGCGCCCCCCCAATCCTAGTCCAACTAGGAACCCCAGGTTGGGGGCGCCGGCCAGCCCTATGGGCTGCCTCTCTCTTTCCCTTTAGGCCCACTATGGACCATCCCCTCTCGTAGGGGGTTCCGGTAACCCCCTCCGGCATTCCCGATAAATCCGAAACTTTTCCGGTATACTTCCGGTGTCCGAATATAGCCGTCCAATATATCAATCTTTATGTCTCGGACATTCCGAGACTCCTCGTCATGTCCGTGATCTCATCCGGGACTCCGAACTACCTTCGGTACATCAATACTCATAAACTCATAATATCAATCGTCATCAAACGTTAAGCGTGCGGACCCTACGGGTTCGAGAACTATGTAGACATGACTGAGACTCATCTCCGGTCAATAACCAATAGCGGAACTTGGATGTTCATATTGGCTCCTACATATTCTACAAAGATCTTTTATCGGTCAGAACCGCATAACAACATACGTTGTTCCTTTTGTCAAACGATATGTTACTTGCCCGAGATTCGATCGTCGGTATCTCTATACCTAGTTCAATCTCGTTACCGGCAAGTCTCTTTACTCGTTCCGTAACACATCATCTCGTGACTAACTCATTAGTCTTTTGCTTGCAAGGCTTATTGTGATGTGTGTTACCGAGAGGGCCCAGAGATACCTCTCCGACACTCGGAGTGACAAATCCTAATCTTGATCTATGCCAACACCACGAATACTTTCGGGGACACCTGTAGAGCATCTTTATGATCACCCAGTTACGTTGTGACGTTTGATAGCACACAAGGTGTTCCTACGGTATTCGGGAGTTGCATAATCTCATAGTCATAGGAACATGTATAAGTCATGAAGAAAGCAATAGCAGTAAAACTAAACGATCATAGTGCTATGCTAACGGATGGGTCTTGTCCATCACATCATTCTCCTAATGATGTGATCCCGTTGATTAAATGACAACTCATGTCTATGGTTAGGAAACATAACCATCTTTGATCAATGAGCTAGTCTAGTAGAGGCATACTAGGGACATACTGTTTTGTCTATGTATCCACACATGTACTAAGTTTCCGGTTAATACAATTCTAGCATGAATAAAAGACATTTATCATGATATAAGGAAATACAAATAACATCTTTATTATTGCCTCTAGGGCATATTTCCTTCAGTCTCCCACTTGAACTAGAGTCAATAATCTAGATTACAAAGTGATGATCCTCACACCCATGGAGTCCTGGTGCTGATCATGTTTTGCCCGTGGAAGAGGCTTAGTCAACGGGTCTGCAACATTCGGATCCGTATGTATTTTGCAAATCTCTATGTCTCCCTCCTTGACTAGATCGCGGATGGAATTGAAGCGTCTTTTGATGTGCTTTGTTCTCTTGTGAAACCTGGATTCCTTCGCCAAGGCTATGGCTCCAGTGTTGTCACAAAAGATTTTCATTGGACCCGATGCACTAGGTATTACACCTAGATCGGATATGAACTCCTTCATCCAGACTCCTTCATTTGCTGCTTCCGAAGCAGCTATGTATTCCGCTTCACATGTAGATCCTGCCACGACGCTCTGCTTGGAACTGCACCAACTGACAACTCCACCGTTCAATAAAAATACATATCCGGTTTGTGACTTTGAGTCATCCGGATCAGTGTCAAAGCTAGAATCGACGTAACCGTTTACGACGAGCTCTTTGTCACCTCCATATACGAGAAACATATCCTTTGTTCTTTTCAGATACTTTAGGATGTTTTTGACCGCTGTCCAGTGATCCACTCCTGGATTACTTTGGTACCTCCCTGCTAGACTTATAGCAAGGCACACATCAGGTCTGGTACACAGCATTGCATACATGATAGATCCTATGGCTGAGGCATAGGGAATGACTTTCATTTTCTCTCTATCTTCTGCAGTGGTCGGGCATTGAGTCTTACTCAACTTCATACCTTGTAAAACAGGCAAGAACCCTTTCTTTGACTGATCCATTTTGAACTTCTTCAAAATCTTATCAAGGTATGTGCTTTGTGAAAGTCCAATTAAGCGTCTTGATCTATCTCTATAGATCTTGATACCTAATATATAAGCAGCTTCACCGAGGTCTTTCATTGAAAAACTTTTATTCAAGTATCCTTTTATGTTATCCAGAAATTCTATATCATTTCCAATCAACAATATGTCATCTACATATAATATTAGAAATGCTACAGAGCTCCCACTCACTTTCTTGTAAATACAGGCTTCTCCAAAAGTCTGTATAAAACCATATGCTTTGATCACCTCATCAAAGCGTATATTCCAACTCCGAGATGCTTGCACCAGTCCATAGATGGATCGCTGGAGCTTGCATACTTTGTTAGCACTTTTTGGATCGACAAAACCTTCTGGTTGCATCATATACAACTCTTCTTTGAGATATCCATTTAGGAATGCAGTTTTGACATCCATTTGCCAGATTTCATAATCATAAAATGCGGCAATTGCTAACATGATTCGGACAGACTTAAGCATCGCTACAGGTGAGAAAGTCTCATCGTAGTCAACTCCTTGAACTTGTCGAAAACCTTTCGCAACAAGTCGAGCTTTGTAAACAGTAATATTACCGTCTGCGTCAGTCTTCCTCTTGAAGATCCATTTATTTTTGATGGCTTGCCGATCATCGGGCAAGTCAACCAAAGTCCATACTTTGTTCTCATACATGGATCCCATCTCAGATTTCATGGCTTCAAGCCATTTTGCGGAATCTGGGCTCATCATCGCTTCCTCATAGTTCGTAGGTTCATCATGGTCTAGTAACATGATTTCCAGAGCTGGGTTGCCGTACCACTCTGGTGCGGAACGTACTCTGGTTGATCTACGACGTTCAGCAGAAACTTGATCTGAAGTTTCATGATCATTATCATTAACTTCCTCACTAATTGGTGTAGGAATCACTGGAACAATTTCCTGTGATGTACTACTTTCCAATCCGGGAGAAGGTACAATTACCTCATCAAGTTCTACTTTCCTCCCACTCACTTCTTTCGAGAGAAACTCTTTTTCCAGAAAGGATCCGTTCTTAGCAACGAATATTTTGCCTTCGGATTTGTGATAGAAGGTGTACCCAACAGTCTCTTTTGGGTATCCTATGAAGACACATTTTTCCGACTTGGGATCGAGCTTATCAGGTTGAAGTGTTTTCACATAAGCATCGCAGCCCCAAATTTTAAGAAACGACAACTTTGGTTTCTTGCCAAATCATAGTTCATAAGGTGTCGTATCAACGGATTTAGATGGTGCCCTATTTAACGTGAATGCAGCTGTCTCTAAAGCATAACCCCAAAACGATAGTGGTAAATCGGTAAGAGACATCATAGATCGCACCATATCCAATAAAGTACGGTTACGACGTTCGGACACACCATTACGCTGTGGTGTTCCAGGTGGCGTGAGTTGTGAAACTATTCCACATTGTTTCAAATGAAGACCAAACTCGTAACTCAAATATTCTCCTCCATGATCTGATCGTAGAAACTTTATTTTCTTGTTACGATGATTCTCTACTTCACTCTGAAATTCTTTGAACTTTTCAAATGTTTCAGACTTGTGTTTCATTAAGTAGATATACCCATATCTGCTCAAATCATCAGTGAAGGTCAGAAAATAACGATACCCGCCGCGAGCATCAACACTCATTGGTCCACATACATCAGTATGTATGATTTCCAACAAATTTGTTGCTCGCTCCATAGTTCCGGAGAACGGAGTTTTAGTCATCTTGCCCATGAGGCATGGTTCACAAGCACCAAGTGATTCATAATCAAGTGATTCCAAAAGTCCATCATTATGGAGTTTCTTCATGCGTTTTACACCAATATGACCTAAACGGCAGTGCCACAAATAAGTTGCACTATCATTATTAACCTTGCATCTTTTGGTTTCAATATTATGAATATGTGTATCACTACAATCGAGATCCAATAAGAATAGACCACTCTTTAAGGGTGCATGACCATAAAAGATATTATTCATTAAAATAGAACAACCATTATTCTCTGATTTAAATGAATAACCGTCTCGCAATAAACAAGATCCAGATATAATGTTTATGCTCAACGCTGGCACCAAATAACAATTATTTAGGTCTAAAACTAATCCCGAAGGTAGATATAGAGGTAGCGTGCCGACGGCGATCACATCGACTTTGGAATCATTTCCCACGCGCATCGTCACCTCATCCTTAGCTAATCTTCGTTTAATCCATAGTCCCTGTTTCGAGTTACAAATATTAGCAACCGAACCGGTATCAAATACCCAGGTACTACTACGAGCATTAGTAAGGTACACATCAATAACATGTATATCACATATACCTTTGTTCATCTTGCCATCCTTCTTATCCGCCAAATACTTGGGGCAGTTCCGCTTCCAGTGTACAGTCCCCTTGCAGTAGAAGCACTCAGTTTCAGGCTTGGCTCCAGATTTGGGTTTCTTCGTGGAAGTAGCAACTGACTTGCTATTCTTTTTGAAGTTCCCTTTCTTTCCCTTGCCCTTTTTCTTGAAACTAGTGGTCTTGCTAACCATCAACACTTGATGCTCCTTTTTGATTTCTACCTCCGCAGCTTTGAGCATAGCGAAGAGCTCGGGAATTGTCTTTTGCATCCCTTGCATGTTATAGTTCATCACGAAGCCTTTATAGCTTGGTGGCAGTGATTGAAGAACTCTATCAATAACACTATCCTCGTCAACTTTGCAACCAAGTTGAGTCATATGATTGTAGTACCCAGACATTCTGAGCAAGTGTTCACTGATAGAACTATTCTCCTCCATCTTGCAGCTGTAGAACTTATTGGAAATCTCATATTTCTCAATTCGGGCATTTGCTTGAAATATTAACTTCAACTCCTGGAACATCTCATATGGTCCATGACGTTCAAAACGTCGTTGAAGTCCCGGTTCTAAGCCGTAAAGCATGGCACACTGAACTATCGTGTAGTCATCAGACCACGACTGCCAGACGTTCAAAGCATCTGCATTAGCGGAAGGGGGCTTGTCACCTAGCGGTGCTTCAAGGACATAATTCTTCTGTGCAGCAATGAGGATAATCCTCAGGTTACGGACCCAGTCCGTGTAATTGCTACCATCATCTTTCAACTTAGCTTTCTCTAGGAATGCATTAAAATTCAAAGGAACGGTAGCACGGGCCATTGATCTACAACGACATAGATATGCAAAACTATCAGGACTAAGTTCATGATAAATTAAAGTTCTATTTAATCATATTAATTTAAAGAACTCCCACTTAGATAGACATCCCTCTGGTCATCTAAATGATCACGTGATCCAAATCAACTAAACCATGTCCGATCATCACGTGAGATGGAGTAGTTTCAATGGTGAACATCTTATGTTGATCATATCTACTATATGATTCACGCTCGACCTTTCGGTCTCCAGTGTTCCGAGGCCATATCTGTATATGCTAGGCTCGTCAAGTTTAACCCGAATATTCTGCGTGTGCAAAACTGGCTTACACCCGTTGTATTTGAACGTAGAGCTTATCACACCCGATCATCACGTGGTGTCTCGGCATGACGAACTTTCGCAACGGTGCATACTCAGGGAGAACACTTATACCTTGAAATTTAGTAAGGGATCATCTTATAATGCTACTGTCGTTCTAAGCAAAATAAGAAGCATAATAAGATAAACATCACATGCAATCAAAGTATGTGACATGATATGGCCATCATCATCTTGTGCTTTTGATCTCCATCTTCAAAGCACCGTCATGATCACCTTCGTCACCGGCTTGACACCTTGATCTTTATCGTAGCATCATTGTCGTCTTGCCAACTATTGCTTCTACGACTATCGCTACCGCTTAGTGATAAAGTAAAGCAATTACATGGCGATTCCATTTCATACAATAAAGCGACAACCATATGGCTCCTGCCAGTTGCCGATAACTTTACAAAACATGATCATCTCATACAAAACCGTATAACTCATCATGTCTTGACCATATCACATCACAACATGCCCTGCAAAAACAAGTTAGACGTCCTCTACTTTGTTTGTTGCAAGTTTTACGTGGCTGCTACGGGCTTTAGCAAGAACCGTTCTTACCTACGCATACAAAACCACAACGATGTTTCGTCAAGTATGTGCTGTTTTAACCTTCACAAGGACCGGGCGTAGCCACACTTGATTCAGCTAAAGTGAGAGAGACAGACACCCGCCAGTCACCTTTAAGCAACGAGTGCTCGTAACGGTGAAACCAGTCTCGCGTAAGCGTACGCGTAATGTCGGTCCGGGCCGCTTCGTCTCACAATACCGCCGAAGCAAAGTATGACATCCTGGTAAGCAGTATGACTAGTATCGCCCACAACTCATTGTGTTCTACTCGTGCATATCATCTACGCATAGACCTGGCTCATGATGCCACTGTTGGGGAACGTAGTATTTTAAAATTTTCCTACGATCACGCAAGATCTATCTACCAGATGCATATCAACGAGAGGGAAGAGTGTGTCTACGTACCCTCGTAGACCGGGAGCGGAAGCGTCAAGTGACGTGGTTGATGTTGTCGAACTTCTTCGCGATCCAACCGATCAAGCACCGAACGTACGGCACCTCCGCGTTCAGCACACGTTCAGCTTGATGACGTCCCACGAGCTCTTGATCCAGTTGAGCTTCACGGGAGAGTTTCGTCAGCACGACGGCGTGGTGACGGATATGATGTGTTCACCGGCGCAGGGCTTCGCCTAAGCTCCGCGATGGTAAGACCGAGGTGTGATTCTGTGGAGGGGGGCACCGCACACGGCTAAAACAATTCAACTTGTGTGTCTTTGGGTGCCCCCCTGCCCCCGTATATAAAGGAGCAAGGGAGGGAGGCCGGCCGGCCCTTCCTGGTGCGGCTAGGGAAGGAGTCCTACTAGGAATAGGATTGCAATCCTATTCCTAGTAGGATTCACCAAAAGGAAGAAGGGGGAAAGGAATAGGAGAGGTGGCGCCCCCCCAATCCTAGTCCAACTAGGAACCCTAGGTGGGGGCGCCGGCCAGCCCTATGGGCTGCCTCTCTCTTTCCCTTTAGGCCCACTATGGACCATCCCCTCTCGTAGGGGGTTCCGGTAACCCCCTCCGGCATTCCCGATAAATCCGAAACTTTTCCGGTATACTTCCGGTGTCCGAATATAGCCGTCCAATATATCAATCTTTATGTCTCGGACATTCCGAGACTCCTCGTCATGTCCGTGATCTCATCCGGGACTCCGAACTACCTTCGGTACATCAATACTCATAAACTCATAATACCGATCGTCATCAAACGTTAAGCGTGCGGACCCTACGGGTTCGAGAACTATGTAGACATGACTGAGACTCATCTCCGGTCAATAGCCAATAGCGGAACCTAGATGTTCATATTGGCTCCTACATATTCTACGAAGATCTTTTATCGGTCAGAACCGCATAACAACATACGTTGTTTCTTTTGTCAAACGGTATGTTACTTGCCCGAGATTCGATCGTCGGTATCTCTATACCTAGTTCAATCTCGTTACCGGCAAGTCTCTTTACTCGTTCCGTAACACATCATCTCGTGACTAACTCATTAGTCTTTTGCTTGCAAGGCTTATTGTGATGTGTGTTACCGAGAGGGCCCAGAGATACCTCTCCGACACTCGGAGTGACAAATCCTAATCTTGATCTATGCCAACACCACGAATACTTTCGGAGACACCTGTAGAGCATCTTTATGATCACCCAGTTACGTTGTGACGTTTGGTAGCACACAAGGTGTTCCTACGGTATTCGGGAGTTGCATAATCTCATAGTCATAGGAACATGTATAAGTCATGAAGAAAGCAATAGCAGTTAAACTAAACGATCATAGTGCTATGCTAACGGATGGGTCTTGTCCATCACATCATTCTCCTAATAATGTGATCCCGTTGATCAAATGACAACTCATGTCTATGGTTAGGAAACATAACCATCTTTGATCAATGAGCTAGTCTAGTAGAGGCATACTAGGGACATACTGTTTTGTCTATGTATCCACACATGTACTAAGTTTCCGGTTAATACAATTCTAGCATGAATAAAAGACATTTATCATGATATAAGGAAATACAAATAACATCTTTATTATTGCCTCTAGGGCATATTTCCTTCACCTTGCTGCCCCTGTTGTCACTGGGAAAGGACACTGCAAGATTGAACCAAAAGCCAAGCACTTCTCCCATTGCAAGAACTACCAATCTAGTAGGCCAAACCAAACTAATAATTCGAAGAGACTTGCAAATATATTTAAATTATGCATAAAAGATTTCAGATAAGAATCAAATATTGTTCATAGATAATCTTGATCATAAACCCACAATTCATTGGATCTCGACAAACACACCGCAAAAAGAATTACATCGAATGGATCTCCAAGAAGACCGAGGAGAACTTTGTATTGAGATCCAAAGAGAGAGAAGAAGCCATCTAGCTAATAACTATGGACCCGAAGGTGTGTGGTAAACTACTCACAACTCATTGGAGAGGCTATGGTGTTGATGTAGAAACCCTCCACGATCGATTCCCCCTCCGGTGGAGCTCCGAAACAGGCCCCAAGATGGGATCTCACGGGTACAGAAGGTTGCGGCGGTGGAATTAGGGTTTCATGGTGCTCCTCGATGTTTTCAGGGTACGTAGGTATATATAGGGGGAGGCACGTCAGGGGAGCCACGAGGGGCCCACGAGGGTGGGGGGGAGCCTACCCCACCTGGGTGCGCCCCTGCGCTCGTGGCCGCCTCATTCGCTTCCTGGCGTGTACTTGAAGTCTTTTGTGTTGCAATTATTCCAAAAATGACTCTCCCGAAGGTTTCATTCCGTTTGGACTCCGTTTGATATCCCTTTTCTATGAAACACTGAAATAGGCAAAAAAACAACAATTTGCACTGTGCCTTGGGTTAGTAGGTTAGTCCCAAAAATAATATAAAAGTGTATAATAAAGCCCATTAAACATCCAAAACAGATAATATAATAGCATGGAACAATCTAAAATTATAGATACGTTGGAGACGTATCAAGCATCCCCAAGCTTAATTCCTGCTCGTCCTCGAGTAGGTAAATGATAAAAACAGAATTTTTGATGTGGAATGCTACCTAACATAATTCTCAATGTAATTTTCTTTATTGTGGCATGAATGTTCAGATCCGGAAGATTCAAGACAAAAGTTTAATATTGACATAAGAATAATAATACGTCAAGCATACTAACAAAGCAATCATGTCTTCTCAAAATAACATGGCTAAAGAAAGTTCATCCCTATAAAATCATATAGTTTGGCTATGTTCCATCTTCATCACACAAAAATACTCAAATCATGCACAACCCCGGTTTCAGCCAAGCAATTATTTCATACTTAAAATTTTCAAACCTTTTCAACTTTCACACAATACATGAGCGTGAGCCATGGATATAGCACTATAGGGGAATAGAATGGTGGTTGTGGAGAAGACAAAAAAGAGGAAGATGGTCTCACATCAACTAGGCGTATCAATGGGCTATGGAGATGCCCATCAATAGATATCAATGTGGGTGAGTAGGGATTGCCATGCAACGGATGCACTGGAGCTATAAATGTATGAAAGCTCAACAAAAGAAACTAAGTGGGTGTGCATCCAACTTGCTTGCTCACAAAGACCTAGGGCATTTGAGGAAGCCCATCATTTGAATATACAAGCCAAGTTCTATAATGAAAATTCCCACTAGTATATGAAAGTGACAAAACAAGAGACTCTCTATCATGAAGATCATGGTGCTACTTTGAAGCACAAGTGTGGAAAAAGGTAGTAGCATTGTCCCTTTTTTCTTTCCTTTTTTTCTTTTTTTTTGAGGCCTTTTTTCTTTGGCCTTTTTTTCTATTTTCTTTTCTTTGGGATAATGCTCTAATAATGATGATCATCACACTTATATTGATTTACAGCTCATTGATTACAACTCGTTACTAGAACAAAATATGACTCTATATGAATGCCTTCGGCGGTGTACCGGGATGTGCAATGAATCAAGAGTGACATGTATGGAAAATTATGCATGGTGGACTTGCTACAAATACGATGTCAACTACATGATCATGCATGGCAATATGACAATGATGAAGCGTGTCATAGTAAACGGAACGATGGAAAGTTGCATGGCAATATATCTCGGAATGGCTATGGAAATGCCATAATAGGTAGGTATGGTGTCTGTTTTGAGGAAGGTATATGGTGGGTGTATGGTACCGGCGAAAGTTGCGCGGTACAAGAGAGGCTAGCAATGGTGGAAGGGTGAGAGTGCGTATAATCCATGGACTCAACATTAGTCATAAAGAATTCACATACTTATTGCAAAAAATCTACAAGTCATCAAAACAAAGTACTACACGCATGCTCCTAGGGGAAGGGTTGGTAGGAGTTAACCATCGCGCGATCCCGACCTCCACACAAAGGATGACAATCAATGAAATACCTCATGCTTCAAATTTGTCACACAACGGTTACCATACATGCATGCTACGGGACTTGCAAACCTCAACACAAGTATTTCTCAAATTCACAACTACTCTACTAGCATGACTCTAATATTACCATCCTCATATATCAAAACAATCATCAAGTATCAAACTTCTCATAATATTCAATGCACTTTATATGAAAGTTTTTAATATACCCATCTTGGATGCCTATCATATTAGGACTAATTTTATAACCAAAGCACATTACCATGCTGTTCTAAAAGACCCTCAAAATAATATAAGTGAAGCATGAGAGATCAATAATTTCTATAAAATAAAACCACCATCGTGCTCTAAAAAGATATGAGTGAAGCACTAGAGCAAAACTATCTAGCTCAAAAGATATAAGTGAAGCACATAGAGTATTCTAATAAATTCCGATTCATGTGTATCTCTCTCAAAAGGTGTGTCCAGCAAGGATGATTGTGGTAAACTAAAAAACAAAGACTCAAATCGTATATGACGCTCCAAGCAAAACACATATCATGTGGTGAATAAAAATATAGTCTCAAGTAAAGTTACCGATAGACGAAGACAAAAGAGGGGAAGGCATCCCCAAGCTTAGGCTTTTTTGTTGTCCTTGAATTTTACCTTGGGGTGCCTTGGGGATCCCCAAGCTTAGGCTCTTGCCACTCTTTGTTCCATAGTCCATCAAATCCTTACCCAAAAACTTGAAAACTTCACAACACAAAACTTAACAGAAAATCTCGTGAGCTCCGTTAGTATAAGAAAACAAACCAACACTCAAAGTGTTGGGGAACGTAGCATAATTCAAAAAATTTCTACGTCTTCACCAAGATCCAAGTATGGAGACATCTAGCAACGAGCAACTAAGAGTGCATCTACATACCGTTATGAAGATTGCGTGCGGAAGCTTTCAACGAAGCAAGGATGAAGTAGTCGTACTCTTCACGTTCTTCGTCACCGATGATCTAGCGCCGAACGGACGGCACCTCCGCGTTCAACACACGTACGGTGCAGCAACGTCACCTCCTTCTTGATCCAGCAAGGGGGGAGGAGAAGTCGTCAGAGATCTGGCAGCACGACGGCGTGATGACGGATGCAGTGGAGATCGCAGCAGGGCTTCGCCGGGCTGCCCTGCAAAGGAGTTGGGAAGTGTGACGGGAGGGGGAGAGGCGCCAGGGCTGAGGTGCGGCTGCCCTCTCCCCCCCACATATATATAGGGGGCCAGGGGGGGCGCCAGCCCCTTGCAGATCCAATCTGCAAGGGGG
This sequence comes from Secale cereale, assembly GCA_902687465.1. Lineage (NCBI taxonomy): Eukaryota > Viridiplantae > Streptophyta > Magnoliopsida > Poales > Poaceae > Secale > Secale cereale. Next base: position 749,492,860 of record LR738714.1, read on the forward strand.
GGCGGCGGCCAGGGAGGAGTCCCCCTCCCCCAAGGCAAGTGGTGGCCCCCCTCCCCTTAGGGTTTTATCCCTATGCGCATGGGGAGGTGGGGCCCCCTTGTGGTGCGCCAGCCCAGGGGCTGCACGCATCCCCTTGCGGCCTAGGGGCCCCACCGGGATGGGTGGCCCCACCCGGTGGACCCCCGGGCCCCCTCCGGTGGTCCCGGGACGCTCCCGGTGACCCCCGGAGATCACCCGTTGGCCGAAACTGGACTTCCCATATATCAATCTTTACCTCCGGACCATTCCGGAACTCCTCGTGACGTCCGGGATCTCATCCGGGACTCCGAACAACTTTCGGGTTTCCACGTGCATTAATCTCTACGACCCTAGCGTTACCGAACCTTAAGTGTGTAGACCCTACGGGTTCGGGAGACACGTAGACATGACCGAGACCACTCTCCGGTCAATAACCAACAGCGGGATCTGGATACCCATGTTGTATCCCACGTGTTCCTCGATGATCTTCATCGGATGAACCACCGTGTCAAGGATTCACTCAATCCCGTATGTTATTCCCTTTGTCCATCGGTACGGTACTTGCCCGAGATTCGATCGTCGGTATCCCCGATACCTTGTTCAATCTCGTTATGGCAAGTCTCTTTACTCGATCCGTAATCCATCATCCCGTGACTAACTACTTAGTCACATTGAGCTCATTATGATGATGTCTTACCGAGTGGGCCCAGAGGTACCTCTCCGTCATACGGAGTGACAACATCCCAGTCTCGGTTCGTACCAACTCAACAGACACTTTTGGAGATACCCGATGCGTACCTTTATAGCCACCCAGTTACGTTGTGACGGTTGGCACACCCAAAGCACTCCTACGGTATCCGGGAGTTGTACAACCTCATGGTCTAAGGAATAAATACTTGACACCGAAAAGCTTATGCATTACGAACTATACGATCTCGTGTTATGCTCAAGTTTGGGTCTTGTCCATCACATCATTCTCCTAATGATGTGATCCCGTTATCACCGACATCTCATGTCCATGGTTAGGAAACCATGACCATCTGTTGATCAATGAGCTGGCTACTAGAGGCCTACCAGGGACTCATTTTGGTCTATGTATTCACACATGTATCGCTGTTTCCGTACAATACAATTCAAGCATGAATAACAGACAATTATCATGAACAAGGAGATATAATAATAATGCTTTTATTATTGCCTCTAGGGCATATCTCCAACAGTCTCCCACTTGCACTAGAGTCAATAATCTAGTTACATTGTGATGAATCGAACACCCATAGAGTTCTGGTGTTGATCATGTTTTGCTCGTGAAAGAGGTTTAGTCAACGGGTCTGCTACATTCAGATCCGTATGCACTTTACAATTATCTATGTCTCCATCCTGAACATAATTCCGGATGGAGTTGAAACGGCGCTTGATGTGCTTGGTCTTCTTGTGAAACCTGGGCTCCTTGGTAATAGCAATAGCACCAGTGTTGTCACAGAAGAGAGTCATCGGGCTTGACGCGCTTGGAATGACTCCTAAGTCGGTGATGAACTCCTTCATCCAGACTCCTTCCTGCGCTGCTTCAGAAGCAGCTATGTACTCCGCTTCACATGTAGATGCTGCCACCACGCTTTGCTTGCAACTGCACCAGCTGACTGCCCCTCCATTCAAAATATACACGTATCCGGTTTGTGACTTAGAGTCATCCAGATCTGTGTCGAAGCTAGCATCGACGTAACCCTTTATGACGAGCTCTTCGTCACCTCCATAAACGAGAAACATATCCTTAGTCCTTTTCAGGTACTTCAGGATGTTCTTGACCGCTGTCCAGTGTTCCGTACCGGGATCACTTTGGTACCTCCCCACCAAACTTATGGCAAGGTTCACATCAGGTCTGGTACACAGCATGGCATACATGATAGAACCTATTGCCGAGGCATAGGGAATGACACTCATCTTTTCTCTATCTTCTGCCGTGGTCGGCGACTGAGTCTTACTCAATCTCATACCTTGCAAAACAGGCAATAATCCTTTCTTAGACTGATCCATATTGAACTTCTTCAATATTTTGTCAAGGTATGTACTTTGCAAAAGACCAATGAGGCGTCTTGATCTATCTCTATAGATTTTGATGCCTAATATGTAAGCAGCTTCTCCAAGGTCCTTCATTGAAAAACTTTTATTCAAATAGGCCTTTACATTTTCCAAGAATTCTATATCATTTCCCATCAGCAATATGTCATCCACATATAATATGAGAAATGCTACAGAGCTCCCACTCACTTTCTTGTAAATACAGGCTTCTCCATAAGTCTGTATAAAGCCAAACGCTTTGATCACCTCATCAAAGCGAATATTCCAACTCCGAGATGCTTGCACCAGCCCGTAAATCGAGCCCTGGAGCTTGCGTACCTTGTTAGTGTTCTCTGGATCGACAAAACCTTCCGGTTGCATCATATACAACTCTTCCTTGAGGAAGCCATTAAGGAATGCTGTTTTGACGTCCATTTGCCATATTTCATAATCATAGAATGCGGCAATAGCTAACATGATTCTGACTAACTTCAGCATCGCTACGGGAGAGAAAGTCTCATCGTAGTCAATCCCTTGAACTTGTCGATAACCCTTAGCGACAAGCCGAGCTTTATAGATGGTCACATTACCATCTGCGTCTGTCTTCTTCTTAAATATCCATTTATTTTCTATGGCGTGCCTATCATCAGGCAAGTCCACCAAAGTCCATACTTTGTTTTCATACATGGATTCTATCTCGGATTTCATGTCTCCAAGCCATTTATTGGAATCTGGGCCCACCATCGCTTCTTCATAGTTCGAAGGTTCACCGTTGTCTAACAACATGATTTCCAGGACAGGGTTGCCGTACCACTCTGGTGCGGAACGTGCCCTTGTGGACCTTCGAAGTTCAGTAGTAACTTGATCTGTTTCTTCATGATCATTATCATTATCTTCCTCCCTTGTCGGTGTAGGCACCTCAGGAACAGTTTCCTGCGCTGTGCTACTTTCCGGTCCAGGAGGGGTGACTGTCACCTCATCAAGTTCTACTTTCCTCCCACTCACTTCTTTCGAGAGAAACTCTTTCTCCAGAAAGCATCCATTCTTGGCAACAAAGACTTTGCCTTCGGATCTGTTGTAGAAGGTGTACCCAATTGTTTCCTTTGGGTATCCTATGAAGACGCATTTCTCCGATTTGGGTTCGAGCTTTTCAGGTTGAAGATTCTTGACATAAGCATCGCAACCCCAAACTTTCAGAAACGACAGCTTCGGTTTCTTGCCAAACCAAAGTTCATATGGAGTCGTCTCAACGGATTTTGACGGAGCCCTATTTAAAGTGAATGCGGCAGTCTCTAAAGCATAACCCCAAAAAGATAGCGGTAGATCGGTGAGGGACATCATAGATCGCACCATGTCCAACAGAGTACGATTTCGACGTTCGGACACACCGTTACGTTGAGGTGTTCCGGGCGGTGTCAATTGTGAAACAATTCCACAGCTCCCAAGGTGTGTGCCAAATTCATGACTTAAATATTCACCCCCACGATCCGATCGCAAGAACTTTATTTTTCTGTCACGTTGAGTCTCAACCTCATTCTGAAATTCCTTGAACTTTTCAAAGGTCTCAGACTTGTGTTTCATCAAATAGATATACCCATATCTACTCAAATCATCCGTGAGGGTGAGAACATAACGGTAGCCTCCGCGAGCCTCAACACTCATTGGACCGCACACATCAGTATGTATGATTTCCAACAAGTTGGTTGCTCGCTCCATTGTTCCGAAGAACGGAGTCTTGGTCATCTTGCCCAAGAGGCATGGTTCGCACGTGTCAAATGATTCATAATCAAGAGACTCTAGAAGTCCATCTGAATGGAGCTTCTTCATACGTTTGACACCAATATGACCAAGGCGGCAATGCCACAAGTATGTGGGACTATCATTATCAACTTTACATCTTTTGGCATCTACACTATGAATATGTGTATCACTACGTTCGAGATTCATCAAAAATAAACCATTGACCAGCGGGGCATGACCATAAAACATATCTCTCAAATAAATAGAACAACCATTATTCTCTGATTTGAAAGAATATCCATCTCGCATAAGACGAGATCCAGAAACAATGTTCATGCTCAAAGCTGGTACTAAATAACAATTATTCAGGTTTAAAACTAATCCCGAGGGTAGATGTAGAGGCAGCGTGCCGACGGCGATCACATCGACCTTGGAACCATTCCCGACGCGCATCGTCACCTCATCCTTCGCCAGTCTCCGTTTATTCCGTAGCTCCTGTTTTGAGTTACAAATGTGAGCAACTGCACCGGTATCGAATACCCAGGAGCTACTACGAGTGCTGGTAAGGTACACATCAATAACATGTATATCATATATACCTTTGACGTTGCCGGCCTTCTTGTCTGCTAAGTATTTGGGGCAGTTCCGCTTCCAGTGACCCGTTCCCTTGCAATAAAAGCACTCAGTCTCAGGCTTGGGTCCATACTTTGGCTTCTTCCCGGCAACAGGCTTGCCAGGCGCGGCAACTTGCTTGCCGTCCTTCTTGAAGTTCTTCTTTCCCTTGCCTTTCTTGAACTTAGTGGTTTTATTGACCATCAACACTTGATGTTCTTTCTTGATGTCTACCTCCGCTAATTTCAGCATCGAATACACCTCGGGAATGGACTTCTCCATCCCCTGCATATTGAAGTTCAGCACGAAGCTCTTGAAGCTTGGTGGGAGCGACTGGAGGATTCTGTCAACGACCGCTTCATCTGGGAGATTCATTCCCAGCTGAGACAAGCGATTGTGCAATCCTGAAATCTTGAGGATGTGCTCACTGACAGAACTATTCTCCTCCATCTTACAGCTGTAGAATGCGTCGGAGACATCATATCTCTCGACTCGGGCATGAGCTTGGAAAACCATTTTCAGCTCTTCGAACACCTCATATGCTCCATGGTGCTCAAAACGCTTTTGGAGCCCCGATTCTAAACTGTAAAGCATGTCGCACTGAACCAGGGAGTAATCATCACTACGCGACTGCCAGACGTTCAAAACGTCTTGGTCAGCATTGGGAGCAGGTGCATCACCTAGCGGTGCTTCTAGGACATATGATCTCTTGGCAGCTATGAGGATAATCCTCAGGTTACGGACCCAATCCGTATAGTTGCTACCATCGTCTTTCAGCTTGGTTTTCTCTAGGAACGCGTTGAAGTTGAGGGAAACTGGAGCGTGGGCCATTTGATCTACAAGAGATATTGTAAAGAATTTAGACTAAGTTCATGATAATTAAGTTCATCTTAATCAAATTTTAATGAACTCCCACTCAGAATGACATCTCTCAAGTCATCCAAGTGATACACGATCCGAATCGAGTAGTCCGTGTCCGATCATCACGTGAGACGGACTAGTCAAAAATGGTGAACATCTTCATGTTGATCGTATCTTCTATACGACTCGTGTTCGACCTTTCGGTCTTCCGTGTTCCGAGGCCATGTCTGTACATGCTAGGCTCGTCAAGTGAACCCTAAGTGTATCGCGTGTGTAAATCTGTCTTACACCCGTTGTATGTGAACGTTAGAACCTATCACACCCGATCATCACGTGGTGCTTCGGAACAACGAGCTTTAGCAACGGTGCACAGTTAGGGGAAACACGTTACTTGAAATTTTAGTGAGAGATCATCTTATTTACTACCGTCGTTCTAAGTAAACAAGATGCAAAAACATGATAAACATCACATGCAATCAATTATAGTGACATGATATGGCCAATATCATCTTGCTCCTTGGATCTCCATCTTCGGGGCACCATGATCATCTTGTCACCGGCTCGACACCATGATCTTCATCATCATGATCTCCATCATCGTGTCTTGAGGAAGTTGTCACGCCAACTATTACTTCTACTACTATAGCTAACGTTTAGCAACGAAGTAAAGTAATTACATGGCGTTATTCAGTGACACGCAGGTCATACAATAATAAAGACAACTCCTATGGCTCCTGCCGGTTGTCAAGTTCATCGACATGCAAGTCGTGATTCCCTATTACAAAACATGATCAATCTCATACATCACATATATCATTCATCACATCTTCGTTCTTGGCCATACCACGTCACAAAACACATGCTGCAAAAACAAGTTAGACGTCCTCTAATTGTTGTTGCAAGTTTTACGTGGCTTCTATAGGATTTCTAGCAAGAACTTTCTTACCTACGCCAAAACCACAACGTGATTTGTCAACTTCTATTTACCCTTCATAAGGACCCTTTTCATCGAATCCGATCCGACTAAAGTAGGAGAGACAGACACCCGCCAGCCACCTTATGCATCTAGTGCATGTCTGTCGGTGGAACCTGTCTCACGTAAGCGTACGTGTAAGGTCGGTCCGGGCCGCTTCATCCCACAATACCGCCGAATCAAGATTGACTAGTAACGGTAAGAAAGTTGAACAAGATCATACGCCCACAACTGCTTTGTGTTCTACTCGTGCCAAGATGCTACGCATAAAACCTAGGCTCAGATGCCACTGTTGGGGAACGTAGCATAATTCAAAAATTTTCTACGTCTTCACCAAGATCCAAGTATGGAGACATCTAGCAACGAGCAACTAAGAGTGCATCTACATACCGTTATGAAGATTGCGTGCGGAAGCTTTCAACGAAGCAAGGATGAAGTAGTCGTACTCTTCACGTTCTTCGTCACCGATGATCTAGCGCCGAACGGACGGCACCTCCGCGTTCAACACACGTACGGTGCAGCAACGTCAGCTCCTTCTTGATCCAGCAAGGGGGGAGGAGAAGTCGTCAGAGATCCGGCAGCACGACGGCGTGATGACGGATGCAGTGGAGATCGCAGCAGGGCTTCGCCGGGCTGCCCTGCAAAGGAGTTGGGAGGTGTGACGGGAGGGGGAGAGGCGCCAGGGCTGAGGTGCGGCTTCCCTCTCCCCCCCACATATATATAGGGGGCCAGGGGGGGCGCCAGCCCCTTGCAGATCCAATCTGCAAGGGGGGGCGGCGGCCAGGGAGGAGTCCCCCTCCCCCAAGGCAAGTGGTGGCCCCCCTCCCCTTAGGGTTTTATCCCTATGCGCATGGGGAGGTGGGGCCCCCTTGTGGTGCGCCAGCCCAGGGGGCTGCACGCATCCCCTTGCGGCCTAGGGGCCCCACCGGGATGGGTGGCCCCACCCGGTGGACCCCCGGGGTCCCTCCGATGGTCCCGGGACGCTCCCGGTGACCCCCGGAGATCACCCGTTGGCCGAAACTGGACTTCCCATATATCAATCTTTACCTCCGGACCATTCCGGAACTCCTCGTGACGTCCGGGATCTCATCCGGGACTCCGAACAACTTTCGGGTTTCCACGTGCATTAATCTCTACGACCCTAGCGTTACCGAACCTTAAGTGTGTAGACCCTACGGGTTCGGGAGACACGTAGACATGACCGAGACCACTCTCCGGTCAATAACCAACAGCGGGATCTGGATACCCATGTTGGTTCCCACGTGTTCCTCGATGATCTTCATCGGATGAACCACCGTGTCAAGGATTCACTCAATCCCGTATGTTATTCCCTTTGTCCATCGGTACGGTACTTGCCCGAGATTCGATCGTCGGTATCCCCGATACCTTGTTCAATCTCGTTATGGCAAGTCTCTTTACTCGATCCGTAATCCATCATCCCGTGACTAACTACTTAGTCACATTGAGCTCATTATGATGATGTCTTACCGAGTGGGCCCAGAGGTACCTCTCCGTCATACGGAGTGACAACATCCCAGTCTCGGTTCGTACCAACTCAACAGACACTTTCGGAGATACCCGATGCGTACCTTTATAGCCACCCAGTTACGTTGTGACGGTTGGCACACCCAAAGCACTCCTACGGTATCCGGGAGTTGTACAACCTCATGGTCTAAGGAATAAATACTTGACACCGAAAAGCTTATGCATTACGAACTATACGATCTCGTGTTATGCTCAAGTTTGGGTCTTGTCTATCACATCATTCTCCTAATGATGTGATCACGTTATCACCGACATCTCATGTCCATGGTCAGGAAACCATGACCATCTGTTGATCAACGAGCTGGCTACTAGAGGCCTACCAGGGACTCATTTTGGTCTATGTATTCACACATGTATCGCTGTTTCCGTACAATACAATTCAAGCATGAATAATAGACAATTATCATGAACAAGGAGATATAATAATAATGCTTTTATTATTGCCTCTAGGGCATATCTCCAACACAAAGGTATTGTAATGAACTCATTCTTTATTTATATTGGTGTTAAACCTACTGTATTCCAACTTCTTTATGATTCATACCCCCCGATACTACTCATAGGTTCATCAAAATAAGCAAACAACACACGAAAAACAGAATCTGTCAAAAACAGAACAGTCTGTAGCAATTTGTAACTTTCGAATACTTATGTAACTCTAAAAATTCTGAAATAAATTGGTGGACATGAGGAATTTGTCTATTAATCATCTGCAAACAAATCAACTTAAAAGCACTCTCCAGTAAAAAAATGGTAGCTAATCTCGTGAGTGCAAAAGTTTCTGTTTTTTACAGCAAGATCGCATAAACTTCACCCAAGTCTTCCCAAAGGTTCTACTTGGCACAAACACTAATTAAAACAAAAAACCACATCTAACCAGAAGCTAGATGAATTATTTATTACTAAACCGAAGCAAAAGCAAATAAAATAAAATTGGGTTGCTTCCAACAAGCGCTATCGTTTAACGCCCCTAGCTAGGCATGATACAAGAATACATATAGGTATTGCCATCTTTGGTAGGCAATCCATAAGTGGCTCTCGTAATAGATTCATAAGGTAATTTGATTTTCTTTCTATGAAAGTGTTCCATGACTTTCCTTAACGGAAATTGGAATCTAATATTTCCTTCCTTCATATCAATAATTGCACCAATCGTTCTAAGGAAAGCTCTACCAAGAATAATAGGACATGTAGGATTGCAATCTATACGAAGAACGATGAAATCTACGGGCACATAATTCCTATTTGCAACAATAAGAACATCATTAATCCTTCCCATAGGTTTCTTAATGATGGAATCCGCAAGATGCAAATTTAAAGAACAATCATCAAGTTCATGGAAACCTAGCATATCACACAAAGTTTTTGGAATTGTGGAAACACTTGCACCCAAATCACACAAAGCATAGCATTCATGATCTTTAATCTTAATTTTAATAGTAGGTTCCCACTCATCATAAAGTTTCCTAGGGATAGAAACTTCTAATTCAAGTTTTTCTTCATAAGATTGCATTAAAGCATCAACTATGTGTTTGGTAAAAGCTTTATTTTGACTATAAGCATGTGGAGAATTTAGCACGGATTGCAACAAGGAAATACAATCTATTAAAGAGCAATTATCATAATTAAATTCCTTGAAATCCAAAATTGTGGGTTCATTGCTATGTAAAGTTTTGACCTCTTCAATCCCACTTTTAACAATTTTAGCATCAAGATCTAAAAACTCTGAATCATTGGGACGCCTTTTAACTAAAGTAGACTCATATCCAATCCCATCTCTATCAAGATTCATACTAGAAAACAAGGATTTAATAGGAGACACATCAATCAATTTTAGATCTTCATCTTTATGATCATGAAAACTAGAAGAACATGCTTTCATAAGGCAATCTCTTTTTACACGCATCCTAGCGGTTCTTTCTTTGCACTCATCAATGGAAATTCTCATGGATTTGAGAGACTCATTGATATCATGCTTAGGTGGAATAGATCTAAGTCTCAAAGAATCAACATCAAGAGAAATTCTATCCACGTTCCTAGCCAACTCATCAATCTTAAGTGTTTTTTCTTCAAGCAAAGCATTGAAATTCTTTTACGAATTCATAAATTCTTTAGCACTAGTCTCAAAATCAGAGGGCATCTTATTAAAATTTCCATAAGAGTTGTTGTAGGAATTACCATAATTATTAGAGGAATTACTAGGGAAAGGCCTAGAATTAAAGTTTCCTCTATATGCGTTGTTACTAAAATTATTCCTACCAACAAAACTCACATCCAAAGATTCATTATTATTCTCAATCAACGTGGACAAAAGCATATCATTAGGATCAGAAGAAGCACTCTTAGTAGCAAATAATTTCATAAGTTCATCCATCTTTCCACTCAAAACACTAATCTCTTCAATAGCATGTACTTTTTACTGGTAGATCTTTTGGTGTGCCATTGAGAGTAATTAACCATAATGTTATCTAGGAGTTTCGTATCTTCTCCTAAAGTGATTTCCATGAAAGTGCCCCCCGCGACCGAATCTAAAAAATTTGTAGAAGCAAAATTCAAGCCAGCATAAACGTTTTTTATAATCATCCATAAGTTCAAACCATGTGTATGGCAATTACGTATCATTAATTTCATTCTCTCCCAAGCTTGTTCAACATGCTCATGATCTAGTTGCTTAAAATTCATGATATCGTTTCTAAGATAGATAATCTTAGCGGGAGGAAAATACTTGGAGATAAAGGCATCTTTGCACTTATTCCATGAATCAATACTATTTCTAGGCAAAGAAGAGAACCAAGTTTTAGCACGATCTCTAAACGAAAACAGAAATAGCTTTAGTTTGACAATCATATCGCACAAATCCACAAAGTTGTTTAGATGGGTAACGACATCTTCACTAGGAAGGCCAGAAAATTAATCTTTTATGACAAGATTCAACAGAGGAGCATTGATTTCACAAGATTCAGCATCGGTAATAGGAGCAGTCGGAGTGCTAATAAAATCATTATTGTTGGTATTGGAAAAGTCACACAATTTGGTATTATCTTGAGCCATAGTGACGAACAAGCAATCCAACACACAAGCAAATAAGAGGCACGCGAAAGAGGTGAACGGAAAAAGAAGGGCGAATAAAACGAGAAGGGTGAAGTGGGGGAGAGAAAACGAGAGGCAAATGGCAAATAATGTAATGCGAGGGATAAGAGTTTGTGATGGGTACTTGGTATATGACTTTTGCGTAGATCTCCCCGGCAACGGCGCCAGAAATTCTTCTTGCTACTTCTCGAGCTTGCGTTGTTTTCCCTCGAAGAGGAAAGGGTGATGCAACACAGTAGCATAAGTATTTCCCTCAGCTTTTGAGAACCAAGGCATCAATCCAGTAGGAGACCATGCGCGAGTCCCTCATACCTACACAAACAAATAAGAGCAACTCTAGCAGACCCCACATTTTGCCGACCCGTAAAATGTGTTTGCAGGTCGCACGGGGGTGGTTATGCAAGCCGAAATTTGCGACGGCAGACTAGAAACCGCAAACAAACCCGTTAAATTTAAAAAAAGTTGTTTCGCACGAGAAATTTAAGCAACAGCTCGCCGGAGCTCGCTCGCATACATGGTTCTTCTTCGCATAATAAGTTCATACACGCCACATACATACATAGAGGTTAGATATGCTAGACAGGGCCTACGCTACCGCATCACTGCAACAAAAATGAGCTCATTGGAGCTCCTGCGGTAGCTGCCCACCGGCGGCGATCAGTTGGAGTCGGAGGAGTCGGAGCCGAGGTCGACGAAGACCTTCGCCTGCTCCTCCTTCATCACGCGCAGGTCGGTGCTACCTCTTGAGCTTGCGTTGTATTCCCTCAAAGAGGAAAGGGAGATGCAGCACAGTAGCGTAAGTATTTCCCTCAGTTTTTGAGAACCAAGGTATCAATCCAGTAGGAGACCACGCGCGAGTTCCTCGCACTTGCACAAACAAATAAGAACTTCACAGCCAACGCGATAAGGGGTTGTCAATCCCTTTACGGCCACTTACGAGAGTGAGATCTGATAGAGATGATAGTTTATATTTTTGGTGTTTTTTTGTTAAATAAAACAACAAATAAAAGCGGTAAAGTAAAGTAGATGTAGATTGATATGTTGAGAATAGACCCCGGGGCCATAGTTTTCTCTAGTGGCTTCTCTGATGATAGCGATATTCTACGGCGGCGGCGGTGGGTAAACAAATTACTGTCGAGTAATTGATAGAAAAGTGAATAATTATGAGACTATCTAGGCATGATCATTGTATATAGGCATCACGTCCGAGACAAGTAGACCGAAACGATTCTGCATCTACTACTATTACTCCACACATAGACCGCTATCCAGCATGCATCTAGTGTATTGAGTTCAGAAGAACAGAGTAACGCCTTAAGCAAGATGACATGATGTAGAGGGATAAACTCAAGCAATATGATGTAAACCCCATCTTTTTTATCCTCGATGGCAACAATACAATACGTGCCTTGCTGCCCCTACTATCACTGGGAAAGGACACCGCAAGATTGAACCCAAAGCCAAGCACTTCTCCCATTGCAAGAACTATAGATCTAGTAGGCCAAACCAAATCGATAATTCGAAGAGACTTGAAAGGATATTATGAGCACACATAAAAAGTTCAGAGAAGAACCAAATATCTTTCATAGATAACCTTGATCATAAACTCACAATTCATCGGATCTCGACAAACACACCGCAAAAAGAGATTACATCGAATAGATCTCCTCGAAGACCGAGGAGAACTTTGTATTGAGATCCAGAGAGAGAGAAGAAGCCATCTAGCTACTAGCTATGGACCCGAAGGTCTGTGGTAAACTACTCACAACTCATGGTGAGGGCGATGATGATGATGGTGAAGGCCCCCATGATGGATCCCCCTCCCGGAACAGGCTCCAAGATGGGATCTCCACGAGAATAGAAGCTACGGCGGTGGAATTAGGGTTTTCTCTCTGCGTATGGAGTTTCTGGGGTACGTGGATATATATAGGAAGAAGGAGGGCACCGGGGGCCACACGAGGGAGCCTCGAGGCAGGGGGGTGCGCCCTGGGAAGGGGGGCGCGCCCCCCACCCTCGAGGGCAGCCCCTCTGTCCCCTGACTTGGTCCTGAAGTTTCCCGTGCGTGATTTTCTCCGAAAATATCTCTCGCGAAGGTTTCATTCCGTTTGGACTCCGTTTGATATTCTTTTTCTGCAAAACCTTGAAATATGCAAAAAACAGCAATCTGGACTGGGCCTTTGGGTTAATAGGTTAGTCCCAAAAATGATATAAAAGTGAATGATAAATCCCATTAAACATCCAAGACTTCATAAATAATAGCATGGAACAATAAAAAATTATAGATACGTTGGAGACGTATCAAGCATCCCCAAGCTTAATTCCTGCTCGTCCTCGAGTAGGTAAATGATAAAGAAAGAATTTTTGATGTGGAATGCTAACCAATATAGTTTTTCAATGTAATTCTTTTAATTGTGGCATGAATGTTCAGATCTGAAAGATTCAAGATAAAAGTCTATATTGACATAAGAAATAACAATACTTCAAGCAATACTAACAAAGCAATCATGTCTTGTCAAAATACTATGGCTAAAGAAAGTTATCCCTACAAAATAGACTCTCAAATAGATATAAGTGAAGCATGCGAGTTCAACAATTTCTACAAAATATTACCACCACCATGCTCTAAAAGATATAAGTGAAGCACTAGAGCAAAAACTATTCAACTCAAAAGATATAAGTGAAGGACTTAGAGTGTTCTAACAATTTCTAGGCCATATTTAACTGTCCCAAATAGGTGTGTCCAGCAAGGATGATTGTGGCAAACTAACAAACAAAGACTCAAATTTCACAAGACGCTCCAAGCAAAACACATATCATGTTGCGAATAAAAATATAGCTTCAAGTATAGTTACCGATGGATGAAGACGAAAGAGGGAATGCCTTCCCGGGGCATCCCCAAGCTTTAGGCTTTTGATTATCTTGAATTTACTTGGGGTGCCATGGGCATCCCCAAGCTTAGGCCTTTGCTACTCCTTGTTCCATAATCCATCAAAGCAATACTCAAAACTTGAAAACTTCACAACACAAAACTTAGACAAAAATTCTCGTGAGCTCCGTTAGTATGAGAAAGCAAACCACCACTCAAAGGTACAGCAATGAATTCATTATTTGTTTATATTGGTGTTAAACCTACTGTACTCCAACTTCTCTATGGTTCATATCCTCGAATATTACTCATAGATGCATCGGAATAAGCAAACAACACACGAAAAACAGAATCTGTCAAAGACAGAACAGTCTGTAGTAATCTGCAGGGTTTGCCTACTTTTGGAACTCCAAAAAATTCAAACTAAATTAGTAAACTTGCGCAATTTGTCTACCAATCAGCAACAAAAAGAATCAACTAAAAAGCACGCTCCAGTAAAATCCCACGACTACTTTAGCGAGCGCTAACGATTCTGTTTTTCACAGCAAGATCATATAAACTTCACACAAGTCTTCCCAAAGGTTCTACTTGGCACAAACACTAAACCAAACATGAAACCACATCTAATCAGAGGCTATATGCAATATGTATTCCCTAACAGCAACAAAAATTAAAAACATGAAATTGGGTTGCCTTCGAACAAGCGCTATCGTTTTACGCCCCTAGCTAGGCACGATACAAGATAGATCTAGGTATTGCCATCCTTGGAAGGCAATCCATAAGTGGCTCTCATGATAGATTCATATGGTAATTTGATTTTATTTCTAGGAAAGTGTTCCATGCCTTTCCTTAACGGAAATTGGAATCTAATATTTCCTTCCTTCATATCAATAATTGCACCAATCGTTGTAAGGAAAGGTCTACCAAGAATAATAGGACATGAAGGATTGCAATCTATATCAAGAACAATGAAATCTACGGGCACATAATTCCTATTGGCAACAATAAGAACATCATTAATTCTTCCCATAGGTTTCTTAATAGTGGAATCCGCAAGATGCAAATTTAAAGAACAATCATCAAGCTCATGGAACCCTAACAAATCACACAAAGTTTTTGGGATAGTGGAGACACTAGAACCCAAATCACACAAAGCATAGAATTCATGATCTTTTATTTTTATTTTTATAGTAGGTTCCCACTCATCATAAAGCTTTCTAGGTATAGAAACTTCCAACTCAAGTTTTTCTTCATAAGATTGCATCAAAGCATCAACTATATGTTTAGTGAAAGCTTTATTTTGACTATAAGCATGCGGAGAATTTAGCACGGATTGCAACAAGGAAATACAATCAATCAAAGAGCAATTATCATAATTGAATCCCTTGAAATCCAAGGTAGTGGGTTCATCACTATGCAAAGTTTTAATCTCTTCGTTCCCACTTTTAGCAATTTTAGCATCAAGATCTAAAAACTCTGAATCATTGGGACACCTTAAAGCAGAATCATCTCCAATCCTATTCTCATCAAGATTAATACTAGAAAACAAGTATCTAATAGGAGACACATCAATAACTTTCAAATCTTCATCTTTATTTTCATGATAACTAGAAGAACACGATTTAATATAATCTTCTCTTTTAGCACGTATTTTAGTGGTTCTTTCTTTGCATTCATCAATGGAAATTCGCATGGCTTTGAGAGACTCATTGATATCATGCTTAGGTGGGATAGATCTAAGTTTCAAAGAATCAACATCAAGAGTAATTCTATCCACACTTCTAGCCAATTCATCAACCTTAAGCAATTTATCTTCAAGCATAGCATTGAAATTCTTTTGCGAGATCATAAACTCCTTAACACTAGTTTCAAATTCAGAAGGCATCTTTCCATAAGAGCTGTTGTAGGAATTACCATAATTATTAGAGGAATTACTAGGAAAAGGCCTGTCGGTGTACTAAGGTAGGGGTACCTCAGTACCCCAACTTGTGCACGGGCAGTAGCAGCTTCCAGCGGCAGGGTTTACCACGTGCTTGCCGGAAACCTTTCCGATCCTTATTAAGCCATTCAAAAACAAAGCATACAAGACAGAAGATCAAGACCCCGGCAAGTGGAGCTTGCCGGGAAGGCCGTCCCAGGCTCAAGACTATAACATTAACGCAAGACCCTGGCAAGAGGAACTTGCCAGGAAGACCAGAAGACTGCATCCCAGAAGACATGCCTCGGCGCAACATGCGCCCCGGCAGGGCCCGGGGAGCGGCAAGCTCCAGGGCCCGGCAAGGTCAAGGCCCCGGCAAGGTGCTTGCCGGGGGGAACTCATGCTGTGTGCCCGCGCTCCAGCTCATCGGCCCACGCGTCGCCCTGGGGTCCTTCCAGGGACGCGTGGCGGATGGCTGTGCAGCCTGGGGGACACGGTGGCACTCCACGGTGACGAGGCTACCGCCGTGGCGAACGGAGACGCACGGGCGGGCGCTTTTGGGGTCGACGGCGACGGGCATTTAATGCTCTTGTCCCCCACTGTCAAAGTAGGTGATGTCCACTGTTCATCCACTGTTCACACACTATTCCCGCACTATTACAACTACCACCACAATTACATTTTACCCTCCTCTACGTTGACACCTGTCGGTGACCCCTTGAGCTATAAAAGGAGGCCCATGCACAACGTAGAAAGGGTTCGGAACCTAGATAGCTCTCTCGCTCGGTGTAGCTAGTTCTTCAAGCTCCCGAGCTCCAACACTCAATACAATCCAAGCAGGAGTAGGGTTTTACGCGTCCGTCGCGGCCCGAACCTGGGTAAACTGCCCGCGTGCTCTCCTCGATCTGCTCTTCGTGCTCCCTCCGCTCCCTTACCGCAACGTACAAGGGGCTCCGGTCCCATAGGTGCTCGTGGCGGACAGTTTCCCCCGACATCTTTGGCGCGCCAGGTAGGGGGCGTCGAGGTTGTGCGAACCTGATCCGGCGTTCACGCGGGCGCGTTCTTCATCAACCTCTCCAGCTTCATCAACTTCATCAACAACAGCAACATGGCCCCGAAGAAGAAAGCCTCGGAGGTCGCAGGCCCGTCTGCGTCTGTTCCACCGCCACCAGAACCAACGGTGGGTGGAGGAGACGCCGGCGGAAGGGTGGTCGCCGGCGAGGAAACTCGCGGCACCACCAAATCCAAGGACAAGACGGACGACCGAGCCTCGGTGTCCGTAGATGCGCCACGTCCATCTCAGCAGACGACAACCCAGCAGCGCCGTGGTACAGGAGGTACCATCCGCTTGCTAGGGCAAGGGCAAACCGGAGGTTCGCGGGACGTTCCGGGCCACCGTCCTGGCACGAGCAAGGCGCGGTCGCCGGGACGAGAGACTGCTCCTTCTAACCCTGTTAGAAGTCCGAGCATATCTCGCTCCTCGCACCGTTCGCCCCCGCTCCCCTCCTCTCCAGCAGAAGCGCTCGCAAGAGCGCAACTGCTCCTTGATTTCCCTCCAGCGGCAGACAAAGCCGAAGACTGGAGGGCAACGATACAAAGCCTCATCGCCTTCGCCAACAACGACACGCCGCAGCAGCCGGAGACATCGCGGCCGCGGCAAGTCGAGAAGACGAAGGCCGATGGCGACAAGACCGCCGGGGGTGCGACCACCGTGCACTCCCCGCCGCGGAAGCAGAAAACGCCTCCCCGCCGGATCAACGTCGATGACGACTCCACGGCGTCGTCGGATCCACGGGCTCGTCCGGACCAGCGCCAAGTCCTTGACGACCGGCGACAAGAAGACGCTCGGACGACAATCGAGCGCCGCCGAGAAGCTCGGCGACAATCAGATCAACGCGCTGGGACCGCTGTTGACACACACGCGCCCGGTGAGCCAGGCGACTTGCCGTACGCGGTAGGTTGCCCTGCGTTTACCCGTGAGCTGCGGCGTGTCCAGTGGCCCAACATGAAAAACTTCAAGCCCGACGTACCCGAGAAGTACGACGGCAAGACGCACCCCTCGGAGTTCCTCAGCATATACACCATCGCGGTGCAGGCTGCCGGGGGGCGCGACGAGAAGATACTGGCGAACTACTTCCCGCTGGTGCTTAAGCCAAACGTTCGTTCTTGGCTTATGCACTTGCCGGAAGGCTCTATTTCTTCGTGGGCAGATCTGTGCCACCAATTTGTTGGCGCCTTCACAGGCGGCCACAAACCCCACGGCCAGGAGAGTGATCTCCACATCTTGGCCCAGAAGGAAGGAGAGCCCCTGCGCAAGTACATCCAACGATTCAGCCGCGTGCAGCACAATATCCCCGACGTCCACCCTGCCGCTGTTATCAGCGCGTTCCACCAGAACGTGCGTAACCGCCGCATGCGTGAGGAGATGGCCATGACCAAGATACGGGATGTCAGCGAGCTCTATGCTCTGGCTGACAAGTGCGCGCGCGCCGAGGAGGGGAGGAGACTCCCCGGGGAGGATGCTGGCGCAGGGGGAAGCGACAGCGACGACGCCGCCCCGGCAAAGAAGAGCCGGCGGCGAAACAACAGGAGAAAGAAAAGCAAGGAAGTGCTGGCCGTCGAGAAGTCCGGCAAGGAGGCTCCCGCCAAGACAGCACAGGCCGGCGGCTCCGGCAAGGAGCCTGCCCCTGTAGCGGCAGCCGACAAGCAGGACGGCTTCGACAAGCAATATTGCAAGATTCACCGCACCAAGGGTCATGACCTTTCGAACTGCAAGCGCGTCGAGTACCTCGTAGAGCAGCAGAAAGCTGAATACGAGCGGCGCAACAAGGAGAAGGCCCAAGGTGGCGGAGGAGAGCCAAGCAAGAAGCGGCCATTCAATGGCCGGGGAGGACGCCGCGGCAAGGCCAAGCAGCGGCAAGGTGACCGACCTCCCCGGGGCCGCGACAAGGATGATGAGGAAGACGACGACGACGACATGGAGGAAGGTGATAACAGCGAGCAGGAGTTCCAGAAGGCCACAGAGGTCCTGTGTGTCGACGGAGGCGCCTCTCTGCATACTTCCCACCGCCAACTCAAGCAGTGGGTGCGGGAAGTGAACGCAGCTGAGCCGCCCGTTGAGGCACGCAGGCTCCTCAAGTGGTCCAGCACGCCCATCATTTTTGATCTTGAGGATCACCCTGACCGCACCACTACGGTCGGGTGCTTGCCGATGTTGGTCTCACCAACCATCCGCAACCTCAAGGTCACCAAAATGTTGGTTGACGGCGGGGCCGGCCTGAACTTGATCTCCTCAGTTGTGATCAAGAAACTCCAGATCCCAGATGGCGGCTCGAAGAGACCGGTTCGTTCCAAGGAATAAACCCGGGGAGGAGCAAGCCCAAGGGGAAGATCACTCTGCCGGTGACCTTTGGCGGGGAGCTTAACTTCAGGACAGAGAGGATAACCTTTGATGTTGCCGATATCCCATTGCCATACAATGGGATACTTGGACGTCCTGCCCTCGCCAAGTTCATGGCAGCTTCCCACTACGCCTACAATGTACTCAAGATGCCGGGGCCGATAAGCGTCATCTCTGTCCATGGCGACAAGAAGGACGCGCTTATCTGCGCCGACAAGATATACCGGGATGCAGCAGCCGCAGCGGAGAGCGACACACTTGCCGCTGAAGCTCCCGGGGGGAAGAAGACCAAGACCAAGTCCGGCAAGTGCTCTGGGGCCCACTCCGGCAAACGCACCTCTTTGGAGTGCTGCGCTGCCGTCGAGGACGTCCCATCGAGCTCCACCGGCAAGTGCAAGAAGGGGATGGCCGCTCCACCGGCAACCAAGAAGGTGTCCGCCAAGGAGGACGGCACTGGTGGTACTTTCACCATCAGTGCTACACTTGACAACAAATAGGAAAGCGCGCTCGTTGCCTTCCTGCGGGCGAATGTCGATGTGTTTGCATGGCAACCATCTGACATCCCCGGCGTTCCCAGGAAGGTAATTGAGCACAAGCTTGCTGTTTGTCCTCATGCGCGGCCCGTCAAGCAGAAGGTCAGAAAGCAAGCCGTGGAGCGCCAAGAATTCATTGCCGAAGAGATCAAGAAACTAGAAGCAGCAGGCCTGGTTAGAGGCGTGATCCATCCCACGTGGTTAGCAAATCCAGTTGTCGTGCGTAAGGCCAACGGGAAGTGGAGACTGTGTATAGACTTCACCGATGTGAATAAAGCATGTCCCAAGGATCCATTTCCCTTACCGCGCATTGACCAGATTGTTGACTCCATCGCCGGATGTGAGCTGCTCTCTTTCCTTGATGCATATTCAGGCTACCACCAGATTTTCATGGCCAAGGAAGATGAAGAGAAGACTGCATTTATCACTCCATGCTGCACATATTGCTTCATACGCATGCCCTTTGGATTGAAGAATGCAGGCTCAACCTTTGCAAGGGTGGTGCACACTGCTTTTGAGCCACAGATCCACAGAAATGTAGAAGCATACATGGATGACATAGTGGTCAAGAGCAAGAGCAAAGATACCCTGATCCAAGACTTGGAAGAAACTTTTGAGAACCTGCGCAAGATCCAGCTCAAGTTGAACCCCGAGAAGTGCGTCTTCGGAGTCCCCTCCGGCAAGCTTCTCGGGTTCTTTGTGTCCCAGAGGGGGATTGAAGCCAATCCCGACAAGATAAAAGCCATCGAGCAGATCGAAGCCCCGAAGCGCGTCAAGGATATCAGGAGACTTGCAGGTTGTGTAGCTGCCCTCAGTAGGTTCATTTCAAAGTCTGCAGAACGCGCCCTGCCTTTCTTCAAAATTTTGAAGAAGGCAGGTCCAATGAAATGGACTCCGGAAGCGGAGGCAGCGCTGCAAGACTTGAAACGATACCTATCCTCCACTCCAACACTTGTCGCACCTAGGCCACAAGAGAAGTTGCTGCTGTACTTAGCGGCAACCAATCAAGTGGTTAGTGCTGCGTTGGTAGCGGAGAGGGAGGCAGAGGAAGAGTCTGCACCACCGGCAAGCGAATCCAGCGACAAGCAGGGGGCTGCTCCGACAAGCTCTGGCCCCGACAAGGACAACTCTGCGCAGGAACAAGGAGAAGTGCGAAGAAAGATGGTGCAGCGCCCAGTGTATTTTGTAAGTTCCCTTCTACAGGGGGCTACATCAAGATACTCTGGGGTGCAAAAGTTGCTTTTCGGCCTCCTCATGGCCTCGAGAAAGCTGCGCCATTACTTCCAAGCACATGAGATAACAGTGGTCACTCGCTTTTCGTTGAAAAGGATATTGCAGAATCCAGAAGCAACAGGCAGGATCGTCGAGTGGGCACTGGAGCTGTCAAGCTTTGGTCTCAAGTTTGAGAGTACTTCAACTATACAGAGCCGAGCTTTAGCAGAATTCATAGCTGAATGGACCACAACGCCCGATGAAGAAGTTCCAGAGACAAGTGTTCCCGTACAAGAAGCGACAAGTGAATGGGTAATGTACTTTGATGGTGCCTTTTCGCTGCAAGGCGCCGGTGCCGGCGTGGTACTCATAGCGCCCACCGGAGAGCACCTCAAGTATGTTATCCAGATGCACTTTCCCAGGGAGCAAGCGACAAACAATACTACTGAGTATGAAGGCTTGCTTGCCGGCCTCAGGATTGCGGCCGAACTTGGGATCAAGAAGCTGATTGTGCGGGGAGATTCTCAGTTGGTGGTCCGACAAATTAACAAGAGCTACCAGAGCCCTTTGATGGAAGCTTATGTAGATGAAGTGAGGAAGCTTGAAGAACACTTTGAAGGTCTGCAAATGGAGCACGTTCCAAGAGCTCAGAATGATATTGCAGATGGCCTTTCAAAGTGTGCTGCGATGAAGTTACCTGTGGAACCAGGGACCTTCCTGCTCAAGCTGACTCAACCATCCGTTACACCATCAGTTGGGCAAAGTAAGAAGAGAAAGTTGGTCTCCGGTGACTACTTGCCGGCGGATCTCCTCGAAACCGCCGCCAAGGTCCCCAAGATCAACGAGCAAAACGCTGAGGAACAGTTTGCTCCTGCGGGTCCTAGGATCTGTACAGTTGAAGCAAGCGTTCCCGACAAGCCTCGCCCCGGCGAGCTTGCCGGGGAACCATCAGTTCCGGCGGAGCCAGAGGTTCTTGCCGTAGAAGCTGAGGTTCCCGCAGCGGCCCTCATGCCTTTAGTCCTTGCCGTTGAGCCTCGGGCTCCGGCATGGGCGCAGCAGATCGTCCGTTTTCTGCAAACTGGAGAACTTCCCGATGACCCAGAAGAGATAGAGAAGATAACCAGGCAGTCAAGTATGTACCAGTTCGTGGACAACGAACTGTACAAAAGAGGACTCAATGGTGTCAGGCTGAAGTGCATTTCCAGGGAAGATGGACAGAAGCTGTTGGCAGAGATACATGGAGGCATATGTGGTCACCACATAGGCGCAAGGGCACTTGCCGGGAAGGCGTTCCGGCAAGGGTTCTTCTGGCCAGAAGCCCTCCAAGATGCAACTGCACAAGTAACCAAGTGTGAAGCGTGCCAGTTCCATGCCAAGCAAATTCATCAGCCAGCTCAAGCTCTCCAGACGATCCCTTTGTCCTGGCCCTTCTCGGTCTGGGGGCTCGATATCCTCGGCCCCTTCGCCCGTGTTGTCGGGGGCTTTGAGTACTTGTACGTTGCAATCGACAAGTTCACAAAGTGGCCAGAAGTGGAACCGGTGAGAAAGGTGACAGCACAGTCAGCGGTCGGGTTCTTCAGGTCGATTGTTTGCCGTTTCGGAATCCCTAACAGGATCATCACCGACAACGGCACGCAATTCACTAGTCGCACCTTCATGCAATACGTCCAAGACCTTGGCGCCAAGGTCTGCTTCGCTTCTGTTGCTCACCCGAGGAGCAACGGTCAAGCGGAGAGGGCAAATGCTGAAGTGCTGCGCGGACTCAAGACAAGGACCTTTGACAGGCTGCGCAAGTGCGGAAGAAACTGGATAGAGGAGTTGCCGGCGGCTCTTTGGTCAATCAGAACGACACCAAATCGAGCCACCGGACAGACACCCTTTGCTCTTGTCTATGGAGCAGAGGCAGTTCTCCCCACGGAACTCGTATACGGATCTCCTCGAGTACTCGCTTATGATGAGCTCGAGCAAGAGCAACTGCGACAAGATGATGCATTGCTCCTCGAGGAGGGACGTCTCCAGGCTGCTGTACGAGCTGCTCGATACCAGCAAGCCTTGCGCCGCTATCATAGCCGCAAGGTTAAGGCCAGGAGTCTCGAGGAAGGCGACCTTGTTCTTCGGCGTGTTCAGTCCGCCAAGAATTCCAACAAGTTGACGCCGAAGTGGGAAGGCCCTTATCGGGTGAGACAAGTCACAAGGCCCGGCGTTGTCCGCCTTGAGACCGAAGAAGGCTTACCGGTGAGCAACTCCTGGAACATAGAGCATCTTCGAAAGTTTCACCCATAAGGCGCGGTTGCCGTGATCCGCTCCGGCAACCACCCTTTTGTACGAGTCTTGCCGCTGTTGCATGTAATCCTTTGTACAAAGCCGGGCGCAGATCCCGTGCATCAGTAAAGCTTTCGTGTTTTGCACTATTTGCCTTTTCCATGCTTTTCTTCGCTATTTGCATGCATTGTTTGGCATCTCGTGCAACACACGTACCCGGTAAGCATTAGGACGCCGAAAGGCCCTGTACTTGTTTTCCCTCCTCTTTTTCTTTCCCTCTTGAGCAGAAGGAATGTTCCTCGCG
>LR738714.1:749516299-749591649 GCA_902687465.1 Secale cereale
GGGGGGAAGAGATGGAGGATGAACCAAGTGATGTTCAAGAAAGAGAAGCCTTGTCGGGGAAGCAAGCAATATATGAAAGCTAAGTTCAAATTTTTAAATTTTAGTTATCTTCCTTGAACAACCACACTTTGTAGGGAAAACCTGTGCGCGGAGGAACCTACCCGTGGCTGGACGCACCCTTACCTTGTTTTCGAGTACGCTCAACGACTTAAGCAAGCTGCGACAAGTGTCGCGCCCTTACTTCGTTTTCTAGTTCGCTCAGCAAGCTAAGTGCGTTGCGGCTAGCTGCGGCAAGGTTGCTTGCCGGTAAGGCCTTTGCCAGCAGGCTGCTCAGAGTCCAGCACTCAGCGCTCGCGGCAAGGGTCCCTTGCCGGCGAGTTCCCTAGAAGCGTAGGGTTCAAAGCATACAAAGTAAAGGACCAAAGCAAGGGAGATAACACAGCATTGATTGATCAAAATAAAGATAATATATTACAAGGGATAACTTGTCGCAATGACTAATAGATTCATGTTCATGGAACGCTATGCAGCAACAAAGGAAATAGAGAGAAGGAGGCCTAGTCTACGCGATCGCCTTCACGCCTGGAGATTTTGTTCACCTTGGCGATGATGTGGGCGACCTGCGCCTTCAGTGCCTCCTGATCTGCGTCGTCCGGCAAGCTGCGGAGGACGTTGACGAGATTTATGCCGGGGTTGCGGTAGACAATCTTGGTCAGGACACGCTCCAAGGTCCCCGCGCAGAGCTGGCGTGACTCCTCGGCCAGCTGTGCGGGGAGCTTCTGTTGCAGACGTGCGAGCGCCGGTGCGACTCCCCTGAAGAAAAGACTGAGCTTGGCGCTGTGGGGAAGGTTCGGGTCCGGAGAGTACACGAGGTGCTCCACCCTCAGCGCCATTAGCTCCTTGTCGATGTTGGAGGCGGAAGCGACCAGCTCCTCCGTCCATTGCTCCACCGCCTGGTTGAAGAGGTTTGCGGAGTTGGCAGTGCTCTCCACCAGCTCCCGCTCCTTGCGGACCTCCTCCTTCAACTTGGTCTCGCGGTCCCGGGCGGCGTCAAGTGAATCCCTCAAAGTGGAGACCTTCAACTCAAGATCAGCAATTGAGTCCTTGGCGGCTTTGAGCTCGTCGCCCTGCTTGGAGAGGCGTACCTGAATGTAATGCCCAGGATGGAGTTAGGGAAAAGGGCACAAGGAAATAATTTTCTCGGGCTCGTAAAAATGAGCACGACCGGAGAAAAATATAAAAGGTTAGAACGGAAAAATAATTCAAACATATTTGAATATAATTCAAATAGGTTTGAACTAAGACGAGATTATTGAAGTGTCCAAAAATGTCCGGAATTTTGGAGGAGCCTCGAAACAACGGAAAAGAATCATTGGCAAGATTTTTGAAGTAGAAACTTGAAGTGAAATAAACATGGGGAATTTGCAAGTGTGTTGCGGTAATTCCAAACAACGGAATAGTTATTAATATAGCTCCATAATATTTGGAGGATATGTTATAAAGAGAAGACATCTTCCCTCGATTTAAATGGACCGAAGGTCCACACGATTTATTTAGGTTGAGATGCAAAAATTAAAATGACATGATGGCATGATGCAATGCAAAAAATAAATAACACAAGCACAATGCAACCCACGGGAGGACCCGGAACATCTGGAATCTCGGGAATCTTCTGGAATCTTCTGGGACGTCAGTCTCGGGCGTCACAACTCTCCCACACTAACAGAGGATCTCGACCCGAGATCCTAGAGATATCACCGGGTAAAAACGGAAGAGGAAGAGGTAAAACAAAGTTGCTTCTTTGACAGACGAGTGAAACCAAGGAACCTTGAGAGGTTTAAACAAGTTGAAAGAAAGAAAGCAACGGAGATGAACGAAGTTAGGAGCACTCCGGTAAAAGGAGGAACATGGAACATTCGGGAACCTTGAAGGTTGAAAGACATGAAAACAAGAGCGCATGAACCAAAAGAATATGAAACTGCGATGGTATGGCCAAAGAATAAGAATGACAGAATTTGGACAGCACTCCGTCTGAAAATGGAAGGAATTAACAAGAACTTGAGAAGATGGAATGATACTTGATGAAAACAACAACACACAGCCTCTGAAACAATTGAAAGAATGGCACAAGGGTTAAGAAAGATTTAGACAGCACTCCGATTGAAAAGAGAGGCAAAACTAGATAAGATGAAGCTCGGAGTTGGTATGGGCGTCTTTCTCGCGCTCTATGTTGAGCGCGGTGACCCTCTCCGTGCTCGCCTTCAGGTACTCCTCCAGCTGCGCCACCTTAGCTTCAAGGTCCTTCTTGGCGTTTTCCGCGGCGATTGCGGCTTCCTTCGCCTCCTTCATAGTCTGCTCCCGGGCGGTGAGCTCGTCGTCGTGCGCGTCGAGCTCAACCTTCCGCTGGTTGAGCGCTCCTTCTCGCCGGGACAGCTCTTCGCCAACTAGGCGCTGCTGCTCCTCGGCCTCAGCTTTTTCCAGAAGAAACTCCTGCTGCTCTCCGGCAAGCCTCTCGCGCTCCTCCGCCAAGTCGCGGAGGGCCGCTTGGTTGGCGGCGCGGAGTTCCGCGGCGCGCTTCTCCAAGTCTGCTGCAGCCTTGGTGGTGAGGGCTTCTCGGGAGTCAAGCTTCGTCTGCCTGGCCCGGTAAAGGGCCAGGAGCCGGCGAAGCAGCTTCTCCTCCTCGGGCTCATCGCTCCCGCCAGCCGCCTCGACGATCTTCAATCCCGCGGAGGCGAGGACCTCTCCATCAAAGGTCTCTCCCTCCACGGGGGCTCGCGACGAGGATCCCCACGGCACTTGTATGAAGACGCTGTTGGGAGCCTCAAGATAGAAGCCGGACTGCTCCTTATCGGTGGAGGGGTCGGTGGCCGGCGCAGCGCTTGACGCTCCTGCCGCCTCCGGGCCGGCAGTGTGGCCGCCGTCCCCCTCCCCGGCCGCGGCGTCTGCGGTTGGAGCAGTCTCCTCCGCGGCAGGCCCGTCGGCTCCTGCCATGCCCTCAGCGGCAGTGGCGTTGCCGCCGTCGCCTTGTGCACCCTCCTCGCCGGTGCCTTCGGTCTCCATCCGGTCCGGCGCGGGAGGATCTAGAAGAAAAAGAAGAAAGAAGCTATCAAGCAAATATCCAAAAAGACAAATCCAAGAAGATAAAGCTGCAAGACTTACCTTCGCGGACGTCCTCAACGACTGGCTCCCTCGCCGGGGAGTCCTCCCTTGGCGGTGGAGCGGTGGCTCCTGCTGGCGGAGGGCCGCCCGTGCCCTCCCTTGGCGGGGTGGTCGTCCTCGTCGGGCTGCCTGCCCTTGGCGGGGAGCCCGTCCTTGGCGGAACGTCCTCCCTCGCCGGGGAGTTCGCCCTTGGCGGGGAGGGTGGAATCTGCAGCTCCTCGGGAGTAACCTCCGGTTGCTCCTGCGGCTGTGGCTCCATTTCTGCACAAGACAAACAAAACAAACAAGGCAAGAAGATATCAATACAAAGCAAAAACCTCAAGCGCGCCCGACAAGCAGGAAGTTCAAGTCCAGACTTACGCTGGGGGCTGCGCTGGGGGCTGCTCCTCGGAGCAGCGGTTGGGTCCGGCAAGTTCGTCGCCGGCGCATCCCCTGTCGCCGCGACGGGCGAGTCGTCGTCGACCTCGACCACAGGGATCTTGGCCCGTTTCGCCGCCCGCTGGGCCAGGGACCTGAAAACAAGAACAAGATCAGAATTATCAACAAAAGAGTCAAGACAGAATTGAAGAAGCTACAAATTACAAGTGCTTACTCCTCTTCCTCGTCGTCGTCGTCGCTCAGGGCGGAGAAGTCGAACTCCACCTGAGGCGCTCCCGCGCGAGGAGCAGGAGGAGAAGGCTCCCTCGGGCGCTTGGCGGTCTCCGGGGCTGGGGGCTACGAAGACCCAGCCTCCGTTGGCGCCGAGGCCCGGGGAGCAGGCGGAGCAGCTGCTCCACTCTGAGAGGATCCCCCTCCGCTAGGTGCTGGTGCGCGAGGTGCCTCCGTCGTGGCTGACGCGCGGGGCGCCTCCGCCGCGGCTGGTGCGTTGGGGACCCCCGTCGCGCCTTGGCTCGCTCTGGCGGCCCGCGCCGCCCGGCGAGCAGGCTGCTGTCGGGGCGCCTGCGTCCTCGTCGCTGTGGGCGCCTTGCGGAGGCGCTTCCCCGACGCTTGCTTTGGACTTGCCGGAGGTGAGGAGCTCTCCGACGACGAGGAGGCGTCGTCGCCGAGTCCTAGGGACCCGCCGGTGTCTTCCTCGGTCTCGGTGTCTTCCTCCTCCTCCCCGACAGGCCCGCTGGATCCAGCACCCTGCCCTGCGGCCCTGCTCCCTCCGGTGGCTCCGCTCCCTCCGGCGCCTCTGCTTCCTCCGGCAACCTCGCCTCTTGCGGCGGCCTCGCTCACGATCCCGGGAATCCCGGCATGCCTCAGAGAAGGGACCCCGGCGAGCTCGTCGGGCGGAAGTTTGAGAAGTCTCCGGATCTCTGCCTCCTCGGCCTGGCACGACGCGTCCTCAGCCTCTGCCTCGTCAACAGTGAACCCGAAGTCTCCTGCCGCTGCGGCTGCGGCGGCCTCTTCCACCCGGGTAGCAATATAAGCTATCTCCCGCTCCGTGGTGGCCCGGGTGAGACCCTTGATCTCCTCGGTGTTCTTCGGCACCTCGACCAAGTTATCGAAGAAACTCATAATGGCATCCGGCGTGGGCACTATCCATGTTGGGTCGACGCCGTGCGAGTCACACGCGGGCATCATTGCGCGCAAGGCATCCTGGGCAGTGCTGTTGCACAGTGGCACCACTCCCCGGGGAGATCTAAACCACTCCGGATGGGCCGGGTCGTGCTTGAAAAGCTCCCGGACCATCCCCTTCAGCTCCAACGACGTGAAGTTGAAATTCAAACCTGGGCGCAGCCTCATAATATCCGCCGCATTGCCAAACTCCCATGCTGGCCTTTTCCTCTCCTGTAAAGGGGCAATGCGGCGGCGGAGGAAATCTGCCCCTACCTCTCCGATGGTCAACTTGGCTACTCGGAGACGAAGTATCCTGATGAGGGCGGCGTTGAGCTTGACATCATCCGGGGCCAAATCGCTCCAGTCCCTGTCGCGCACTATGGCTGTTGTGCGCGGCGCAGTGAAAGGCTCTGGCCGGTCCTCCACTATCCAACACCAATCTGCGCGCCACTCCTCCCACTTGCCGCGGAGCTCTCCTTTCAGATAGGAGTCCTTCTTGTTCAAGCGGAAGATCCAAGAAATACCCCCGGAGAGGGGAGCGCCGGCCTCTACTCTAGGCATGAAGAAATGCCGAAAGAGTGCTACGTTTGGATAGATCCCTATGTAGTTTTCGCACAGATGTGCGAAAACCGCCATCGTAAGGATGGCGTTGGGGGTGAAGTCTAAGAGATGGAGGTTGTACGTGTTCATGATGTCGCAGAAAAACTCCGAGAATGGAGAGCACAAGCCGCAGTAGAAGAAGACAGCGAAGAAGAAGTACCCGCCGGGGAGCAGATCCTTGGCAGCGGCAGGGTAGGCTCTGGTCCGAGGATGAGCCTTGGTCTCCTTGGCCCAGAAGAGGTAGTACCTGTTCTAGAGCTCCCTCGCGCTGAGCCTCGGCGCGAAGACCACATTCCTCTTCCGCAGGAGGGCGAGCTTCGCCGCCTGCTCGGATTTCTCCTTCTTGGCCTTCTCCGCCTTTGCCTTCTCGGTCTTCGGGGCCATGGCGGAGGCGGCGAGGGAAGGGGCGAGGATAGGGATGGCAATGGGCCCCCATACCCGCCAAACCCATGGGGATTTCATCTATTAGGGGTTGGGGATGGGTGAAAATTTTCCCCATGGGGATATTTACCGAACTTATTTATTCCCCATAGGGTACAACGGGGATGGGGACGGTATCCTATTCCCCATACCCGATACCCAACGGGGACCCGCATTTTAGATATGACATGTAGGATCATGTATATGTCTATATATAGAGAGCACAGTTAACCCTAAAAATTTCAATAACCCCACCTCTCATCTGATCGTCCTCACCTCATAAATTCTCGTAATGTGTTGGAAACATGCTCGTAATGTGCTCAGAAATGACATACGACATCTTGTGGTTACCTCCTACTATTAATGTGTTTTTTCTTTGTTATTTTAGATTAATGTGTGTCGATTATATTTTATCATATTAAAATTATGATTATTTGTTTATGGGGATGGGGACCCTAATGGGGACCCGCTCCCCGATGGGGCGTGGGTATGGGAAAATTTCATCCCCGGTCATGTAAAAGGGGATGGGGATGGGGTGATGGGGAATAGATGGGTACGGGGATGTTTTAGGGGTCCCCACTGGGGATTGTCCCCATTGCCATCCCTAGGCGAGGAGTTCGGCGGTGTCGCAGATGCGGAAGACGGCGGAGGAGGTGTGGAGGCGGAGCGCAGAGGGGGATTTCTGGAGGTTGAAGAAGCAATGAAAGCGCAGGAGGGAAACTGCCCCTGCTTCCTCTGCTTTTATGGGGGGAGTGGGGGACGCTCCACATTTCCCATTAAAGAACGTGGCCACGATCTCTCCCACAACGCCGCAATCGACGCGTGCCGTTAGGGAGGGGCGCGGCGGATGCGGAAGGGAATCTACGGCTCGCCGTGGGCCGCGCGTGCCCGTGCACTGTTTTGGGCCTGGCCCAACAGCGCTCGGCACCGTGTGTGGCCCAGGCCCGGGGGCTCCTGTCGGTGTACTAAGGTAGGGGTACCTCAGTACCCCAACTTGTGCACGGGCAGTAGCAGCTTCCAGCGGCAGGGTTTACCACGTGCTTGCCGGAAACCTTTCCGATCCTTATTAAGCCATTCAAAAACAAAGTATACAAGATAGAAGATCAAGACCCCGGCAAGTGGAGCTTGCCGGGAAGGCCGTCCCAGGCTCAAGACTATAACATTAACGCAAGACCCTGGCAAAAGGAACTTGCCAGGAAGACCAGAAGACTGCATCCCAGAAGACATGCCTCGGCGCAACATGCGCCCCGGCAGGGCCCGGGGAGCGGCAAGCTCCAGGGCCCGGCAAGGTCAAGGCCCCGGCAAGGTGCTTGCCGGGGGGGACTCACGCTGTGTGCCCGCGCTCCAGCTCATCGGCCCACGCATCGCCCTGGGGTCCTTCCAGGGACGCGTGGCGGATGGCTGTGCAGCCTGGGGGACACGGTGGCACTCCACGGTGACGAGGCTACCGCCGTGGCGAACGGAGATGCACGGGCGGGCGCTTTTGGGGTCGACGGCGACGGGCATTTAATGCTCTTGTCCCCCACTATCAAAGTAGGTGATGTCCACTGTTCACGCACTGTTCCCGCACTGTTCACGCACTGTTCCCCCCTGGGCCGCGCCGGGGGGGCGCCTGGGTGGGGCCCACACCCCCTGGTGCCCTACTTTAGCCCGTATTTTTCCTCCCGACGCAGAAATCCCAGATCGGAAGTTCTTTCGCTGTTTTTCGTCGCGGAGCCGCCGCCACCCTTTGTTCTTCTTCGGGAGGGCTAATCTGGAGGCTGATTTGGCCTCCGGAGAGGGGAGATCGTCGCCATCGTCATCATCATCACCACTCCATCATCCCTCCATGACTTCCCCCTTCATGTGTGAGTAATTCCCTTGCTGTAGGCGAAGGGGATGGTAGGGATTGGATGAGTTAGATCATGTAATAGTTCGCCAGATTGTTGGGGACATGTTGCCTATCATCTAGTATGGTGTTTATCATCTTTGCTACAACTTGTTATTCTTAATGCTTGACACTTAGGGCCCGAGTGCCATGATTTAAGATCTGAACCATATGTGTTTGCATGAATATATTTGTGTTCTTGATCCTATCTATGAGTTGTATGCACCTGTTATGGTTTGGAACCGGCGATCCCAAAAGTGACAGCTTGGGACACCAAAGGGGATGGTCCGTAGTTTGAGGATTAGATGTATCCATTGAGTTCATTGCTTTGTTCCGGTGCTCTTTGACAGGAGCACCTTAATATCCATTAGTTCCTTTTGGCCCCGTTCGTAGCGGGATGGTAGGACAAAAGATGTTGTGCAAGTTCTTATTGCAAGCACGTACAACTACCTACGGGATACATGCCTAATGTTTGATATTTGCCTAGATGATCATTACTTTTCCGTGTGCCGTGCCCCAAGTTAGAATCTATCTCATCCATGCAACGCCCAACCATCCATCTCCCTAGCCTACAGTACTTTAAACCTTGCTTGTCACTAGTTGCTACTTTTGCCATTTACTACTGCTATCTACTTTTACTGTTTACTTTTACTATTACCATCATCACTATCATATCACTGTTACCACTTATCTTTTGTTGCAAGTTAGTATATTTCAGGTGCGGTTGAATTGACAACTCAACTGTTAAAGCTTATAAATACTCTTTGGCTCCCCGTGTGTCGAATCAATAAATTGGGTTATTCTTACCCGCGAAGACTATCTCGATCCCTTACGGTTGAGGGTTATCAAGTACCGTTTTCTGGCGCCGTTGCCGGGGAGCATAGCAATATTTACAAGTCTACTTGAGGTATTCTACCTGCTGCACTTTATTCACTATGGGTAAGAAAGGAGACCCCAAGGTTCCGATCTTACTATCTACTACAAGAAGAGGTACTGCTCTGAGCACTAGTGCTACGCTTGATTCACCTTCTGTTATGAGTAAGTTTGCCTCACCACCACCACATGATGCTCCTACTGAATCTATTATTATGTCTGATACTCTTGATGATGCTTCTACTACTTTTGATGATGATATTAGTTCGCTTGGTTATGCTCTTGAGAAACAAATTACTGCTGCTGCTGAAAAATATGGAATTGAACTTCCTGTTACTCGCTACCCTATTGGTGAAACTTATGATTATCCTGATTTGAGTAAACTCCAAGAGAGGCTCCTTGATGATGATTACTATATGCTTGATGAAGATCTATGCAGGGAACTGACAGAGTTTGCTGGCTCTGACCCTGAAGTTATTAAGAAAATATTTGAAAAACACTCTTTGAAAAACAAAACCGTTCCTAATCCTGAGTTTGCTACATCTCCTATATGCATTGATGATCCTGATTTTGATTTCTCTGTTGATCTTTCACTTATACCTATGGTTGAAGCTGACCCCTTTTATGGCAGAGAAAATGATGATGCTATTGCACACCTAACTAAACTTGGTGAGCTAGGTAGCCTGTTTACCACAGATGAAAAGATACGCTACTTTTATGTGACCAAGCTTCTTCCTTTCTCCTTGAAGGAAGGTGCTAAAGCATGGTATGATTCACTCCCATGCGGTTCTATTAAGAGTCCTCAGGACTTAGCTCACTCTTTTGTTGATAAGTACTTTCCTGCTCACATGCAACATGCAGCTTTACAAAGAATTTATAACTTTAAATAGTTGCAGGATGAGTCCCTCCCTAAAGCTTGGGGGAGGTACTGCGGTTTGATTCGGGCTAGACCAGGACATGAAATTCCTAAGAATGAATTAATTGATATATTCTATGCTGGTCTAACTGATGAATCTAGGTCCTATTTGGACAGTTGTGCTGGTTGTGTTTTCAGGAAAAGAACACCGGACGATTCGGAAGATTTAATGGGCAGGATTGCCAAAAACCATGAAGATTGGTCCGTCCCTGAACCACCTCCACCAACAAAGAAGAGGGGCATGTTTGTTCTAAGCCCCGAGGATATGCGAGAAGCAAAGAAGTCTATTAAAGAGAAAGGTATTAAAGCTAAAAACATGAAGAATCTACCCCCTATTGAGAAGCTGTGTGAGCCTACCACTCACCCTCCTATGGTAGAGGTACACTCTCTTTTAGATTTCAACGCAAGTGACATCCCTCATGGTAAACCTCCTGATCAATGTTTAGATGAGTTTGATAATTTTATTATGAAACAGACTCATTTTAATGAGAGGATAGAAAGTCAGTTGCATGATAATTCCCTTGCTACCAAAAAGTTGCTTGGTGTTTTAGATAGAACAGTTAATGATGTTCAATGTCTTGTGAAGCATTTTCATATGGTTCAAACTCAGCTTGATCAAATTTCTAATGTGCAAAGAGATTTGCTTGCTAACAATGCCAAACAAGATAAATTGCAGGCTTTTGGGATTAAGACCCGAGGGGGAACTAGTACTCAAGATCCTCTTTATCCAGAGGGACATCCGAGGAGAATCGAGCAAGATTCTCAAATGCAGGAAGAAGAAATTGTTGTCTCTCTAAATAAGAAGAAGAAACATAAAGAGACTGACAATTCTAATGATCCTATTGCAGATGAAGAGCCAACTATTGATCCCAATAGTGTATCTATTTCCGATGCTGAGACTGAAGACGGTGCTGAACCTGAAGGTAATGATAATGAGAAGAATAATCCGCCTGAAGTTCGAGAAGAAGAAGCACCTGACAAACGTAAGAGGTACACTAAAGAAGACTTCATCGCAAGAAAACATGGGAAGGAGAAAGAACCATGGGTACAGAAACCCATGCCCTTTCCAGGTAAGTCCATCAAGTCTAAAGAAGAAGAGCATTACAATAAGTTTTGTGAATGGATTAAACCTCTTTTTCTTCAAATTCCTTTGACTGATGCTATTAAGTTACTCCCTTATTCAAAATATATGAAAGATATTGTCACTAACAAAAGAAAAGTTCCTAATGATGCAATATCTACTATGCTTGCTAACTATTCTTTCAGCGGAAAGATTCCTGAGAAGCTCGGTGATCCAGGTATACCCACCATTCCTTGCTCCATCAAGAATAATTATGTCAAAACAGCTTTATGTGATCTTGGAGCGGGAGTGAGTGTTATGCCTCTCTCTCTTTACGAGAGGCTTTGTTTAGAGAAACTAATCCTACATATATCTCCCTTCAGATGGCTGACAAGTCAACCACTGTTCCGATAGGTATTTGTGAGGATGTTCGAGTTGAAGTTGCTAATTGTTTAATCCTTACTGATTTTGTTGTGCTCGACATGCCCGAGGATGGGAGCATGTCCATTATTCTTGGTAGACCTTTCCTTAACACCGCAGGTGCTATTATTGATTGCAACAAAGGGAAGGTTACCTTTCATGTGAATGATAAAGAACACACGGTATATTTTCCAAAGAAGACCGACCGGAGGCATGCCCTCAACTCTATAGAGAATATCGAGACCGTGAAAATTGGAGAATGGGACTGTCCACTACATGTACCTCATAAATACAAAACTATCATGGTAGGGACAATGTCCATTAAGGTAAAAGTTCAGTGATTACTTTGTAGGAGGTGAGACTTTTTGCTCTATATATCGCTTGTTTGTTGGTAAGACTTGATCAACCTTACTAGTAAACGTGTTTTATATGGATAAAAAGTTGAGCTTGCTATGTTTTCATTTTGTTTTTAGTGTTGTCCTACTTGCTGTACCAAGTATCTATGTTTTTGAAGCTTCACAATACTACTAACTGCTTCAAGTTTTAGAGAGTTTCGCGACTTTTTGAACTTCGAAAAAATTTCAACAGTGAAGTTTTCAGAAAAATTCCAGAAAAATTATATTAAAAATTTCCACAACGGGAGAGACCCGGAAGTCCTGGGGCCAGCCAGGGGGCCACCAGTGGCCTAGGCGGCCAACTGGCGCGGCCCAGCCCCTGGCCGTGCCCACAGGGCGCCTGGGGCCCACGGGACCCCCCTCCAGGTACTTCTTCTTCCCCTCTCTTTCTCTTTTTCCAGAAACCCGAGTTCTGGTCTTGTTCTTGCTGTTCTTGCTGTTCTTGGAGGCGATTCTTCGATCTCTCTCTACAGCCCATCATTTGAGCTGAAATTTTGAGCAAATACTCCCTGGTATGTGACTCCTCCATCCCTCCAATTAGATTTTTGATTGGTGGCCTCATTTGTGAGTATTTAGTAGTTCTTGGTGCTGTAGAGATGAGCTTGCATGCATGTGTAGAAGGTTATTTTCCAAGTTTTGATGCAAGTTTATGCCTTGGGCAAGTGAGTTGAGTAGTTTGCCTTAGCTCACTTTGTTTTAATCCTCGTTTTTGTAAATTGTAAAAAATTTCAGAAATGAGTTTGTTAGGAAGGGCAAAAGGGTGGCTTGAGAAGAGGAGGCCCGCACACTCCGATCGAGTCACTAGAGCCGCAGCTTCACCATCGACTGCTAGGGTGAGCTATAATGAGGATCATGTGCCCCTGGAGTTGTTGGAAGACACAAGTCCAGCACGTGCAATGACATATCCATGTGATGGATTCATGGAAGCTGCGGGAATCAAGGATGGTTTTATAATCTTTGTGCTAATGCAGGTTTGACACGGCTCGTCACCAGCCATGTTACTCAGTATCAGAAACTCACCTCCGGTTTCATTAACAGTTTTAGATATAATCCTGATTCAGGTGCTATTGAGTTTAAAATTTATAATGATCTTATCACCATGACTCTGGGAAATTTTTGTGAAGTAATAGGGGTGCCAAACGTTGGGAGGACGGCAAGGATGGCCACTCAGCCCTCCGAGCTGAAAACCGTCATCAACTCTCTCTGCAGCATGGGTACGAGGGATATTCATCGGTCGAAGATCTCCAGTATCTTGTTTCCTCACCTCAGGTATTTTGCATATTATATTGCTAGAGGGGTGTTAGCTCGTGACAACACGAGCAGCATTTCTGCTCCGGATATCGCTATCCTGGCAGCAGCCCTCTCAGGGAGGTCTGATTATAATCTGGGTACCTTAATTGCTCGACGCCTTGCTATGAACGGTAACAAGGGAGACTTATACGGTGGCATTTATGCCACACTTATCTTAGAGCATCTTGGAGGCACCCCACACCCTGATGATACTCCTTTTACTTATTTAAACTTTCATCTTGCTGCTATGAAAAGGCATAAGTTTGTTACCATGGTTTCTGAGCTTGATAACCTTGTTTATATCTTGCGTTTCGGAACTACCGCGGAACGCGAGATCCGTCTACCTGCACCTCTTTTGTTTGATTTTTCTCGCAGGAACGGATGGTCCTTTGATGTTGTCCAGTTCGATGAGTTCATGGTCCAGCATCAGTTCCATAACCCCATGGAGGGGGTTGTGCCCGACGAGGAGAGGCACGGTGAGATACCACATTTTCAGGATGAGACCGCCACCGAGTTTGGTGAAGGGTCTTCCTCTGTTTGGCGCTCGGAACCTTCCTCGTGGGAGACTCCGAGGAGTTCGGTGTACGCGCCAGCATCCTTCTATGACCCTTGGTCTCACCACCATACCCCTGGAGCAGGAGGCTCCTGGGGGCAGTAGCTGCTACCAACTTAGGCCAAAAGCCTAAGCTTGGGGGAGTATGTGCCCTTCTCACTTTTTCATTGTATTATCCGTTTGATTCACTTTGATCTTTTCGAAGTTTTTGCCTGCTCTTCTTTATTTCTCTCTTTGCAAAAACAACAAAAAGATTTTCTCTTTCTGTTGCTTTTTATTCAACTTTTGAAAAACCCAAAAAGATTTCCTTTCTCTCTTTAGTTTGCTTTGTTTTCAGAGATTAGCTCGAGTCCGTGATGGCATTTGATTATATTTCCTACGTTCGATCGTGCAAGTGACAAGCAGTAATGACGAAGATCGACTGAAAGGAAGCAACAAGGAAGACCGGTATGAACTCTTATTGTTTCTACTTTTGTACATATGCTTGTACTTATGATCTAGAGACCAGCTTGTAGCGACATAGTGCTATGTTTACAATGCTCTCCAGTGGTTCATGCTTTCCTTGTGGCTAGTCTCGAATAACTAGAGTATATAATGTGTTATTGAAATGATCTACATGCATCGCACTGTTCATAGTCTGGTATACTAAGGTGGTATTTCCCTTTAGAGAATTTTTGGATTGACTTGGCACATGCTTACACATGTTTACGACTAAAAGTCTACTTTGCCTTGATGATCTTTGAGTTTTAGAATAGTTATATCACTTTCATGCCCGATTCAATGTTGCTTTGTCGCTCTGCATGATTATGACCGTTATTGCTCTCTAGTTGGTCACTTTCATGCCCGTACTAAGCGGAATGACTGCTTGTGCATCCAAAACCTCTAAACCTGTTATGCCATATGAGTCCACTATACCTTCCTATACATGGTATTTACCTGCCATTCCTAACGAAGACTTTCATGTACCATCTCGAAATCAATCAAAAGCATTTCTCTTTTTGTGCCTATGTTTTAGCTCATGAGGAAGTAGTAATTAATTCATCATCTTTTTAAGTTGGACAAGTTTCACCCCTGGATTGCATGCATAATGTGCAAACCCCTAATATGAAAAGGAACTGGCATTGAGTGCGCCCGGCTCGAAAAGATAATATAACAAACAAACCCTCCTTCACGCTTTGTTCATGAGAAATCAGAAAACTTTGGCAGTGATAAACAAAGGAGATTAAGAGGATGTGATCGTCCTCATGCGGGAGCCGTTCCTCGAGACTTGTCTAGCTTAAAAAGTGATTGAGTTATCTGCTAGCATTCGTTGACGAAATATGCACCTCTCAAAACATATTTACTTCTGTTTTTAAAACCAAGAGCTCTGGTACATGTTTAGTTTTTGTTTCCGATCACGGGTTTTCAACTTTGCCAATAAAAGCCACGGTTCGAGAGTCTCATCTTCTTTCTTCAAAGCATTGACTAGGAGAGCATAATTGTCATTCTGAGTGTAATGTGCATTGTCCCAAAGTATTACATTGTCTTCTGCATACTTGTGATATGATTTATTCTGAAATTCTTAGCTCTAGTCTCCTTTAAAACTCTAGAGGAGTCTCTGCATTTATGTTTTGCTTCACTAATGGAGGCTAGCGAGATACCACCTTAATATGCTCAAGCTATGTGCAATGTGATCTTGTCTTGATTCTCAGTAATATATTATTTACTCTTAATTATTTGTGACTGGTCACTCGAAAGAAGGATTGCTCCTTGCATTGTTCTCATAAGTACTGTTTTAATACTCGCTGAACTCTTTTCGTAGTACATGCTTATATACATCTAATGAAGCAAAAGAGTTTGTCAAAGTTTTCTTTGTCGCGTCCAGTTCGTTGAACTGAATTGCTTGAGGACAAGCAATATGCTAAGCTTGGGGGAGTTGATACGTCTCAAACGTATCTACTTTTCCAAACACTTTTGATATTGTTTTGACCTCATTCTTGCATGATTTGGACTAAACTAACCCGGACTGACGCTGTTTTCAGCAGAGCTGCCTGTATGGTTTATTTGTGTGCAGGAAAACGGATTTTTAAGCATCTCAGAAAAATCCACGAAAAATCACGAAAAATCCACGCACCCGAAGAAACCAAATGCCAAAAGTGGGGCCAGAGGGGGGCCAGGGGGTGCCCAGGCGCCCTGTGGGCGCGCCCCCCCTGGGCCGCGCCGGGGGAGGGGGGCGCCTGGGTGGGTCCCACACCCCCTGGTGCCCTACTTTAGCCCGTATTTTTCCTCCCGACGCAGAAATCCCAGATCGAAAGTTCTTTCGCTGTTTTTCGTCGCGGAGCCGCCGCCACCCTCTGTTCTTCTTCGGGAGGGCTAATCTGGAGGCTGATTTGGCCTCCGGAGAGGGGAGATCGTCGCCATCGTCATCATCATCACCACTCCATCATCCCTCCATGACTTCCTCCTTCATGTGTGAGTAATTCCCTTGCTGTAGGCGAAGGGGATGGTAGGGATTGGATGAGTTAGATCATGTAATAGTTCGTCAGATTGTTGGGGGCATGTTGCCTATCATCTAGTATGGTGTTTATCATTTTTGCTACAACTTGTTATTCTTAATGCTTGACACTTAGGGCCCGAGTGCCATGATTTCAGATCTGAACCATATGTGTTTGCATGAATATATTTGTGTTCTTGATCCTATCTATGAGTTGTATGCACCTGTTACGGTTCGGAACCGGCGATCCCAAAAGTGACAGCTTGGGACACCAAAGGGGATGGTCCGTAGTTTGAGGATTACATGTATCCATTGAGTTCATTGCTTTGTTCCGGTGCTCTTTGACAAGAGCATCTTAATATCCATTAGTTCCTTTTGGCCCCGTTCGTAGCGGGATGGTAGGACAAAAGATGTTGTGCAAGTTCTTATTGCAAGCACGTACAACTACCTACGGGATACATGCCTAATGTTTGATATTTGCCTAGATGATCATTACTTTTCCGTGTGCCGTGCCCCAAGTTAGAATCTATCTCATCCATGCAACGCCCAACCATCCATCTCCCTAGCCTACAGTACTTTAAACCTTGCTTGTCACTAGTTGCTACTTTTGCCATTTACTACTGCTATCTACTTTTACTGTTTACTTTTACTATTACCATCATCACTATCATATCACTGTTACCACTTATCTTTTGTTGCAAGTTAGTATATTTCAGGTGCGGTTGAATTGACAACTCAACTGTTAAAGCTTATAAATACTCTTTGGCTCCCCGTGTGTCGAATCAATAAATTGGGTTATTCTTACCCGCGAAGACTATCTCGATCCCTTACGGTTGAGGGTTATCAGGCTGCATGCCGCTCGTCCTCGAAGACCCACCCCGACATTTCTCGTAGCTTCAGTTTCAACTAAGCTTCCGCGCACGCTTGTCCTCCCGATAGGTGGCTCGCTCCGTCCTCCTCGCCTCCCTCTCCATCCTCATTTGCTTGTAGAACTGGCGCTCGTCGACGATGTCCCGCGGGAAGCGTTCGCGCCACACCACCATGGCTTGTACGTCCATCTCGACGATGGGGAGGCGACACTGCCGCCTCCGGTGGACACGACGATCCTCGTCGGTGAAAAGCCGCGGGAAGGGCGCAAGATCCTGCGCCCGCTGGCTCGACACGTCGGGAAAATTCATCTCCCGGCAAGGCCTCAGGAGGCGCCATGCCGCCGCATCGTGCGCGTGGGTCGCCTCCTATGCGGTGTCAAAGGTGCCGAGGATGAGGCGTTTCTCGCCAAACCAGATCTCGGAGGAGAAGGCGCCGGAGCGGCGCTCGCAGACTCCGCGAAAATCCGAAGCTCGCAGGCGGCGCATCGACATGGTGGCACAGAGGCGGCGAGGCTAGTGAGAGGGGGCGAGATGAGTGGGCGGCGGACAGAGTGTGCAGGGAGCGCGCCTTCTTATAACGAGCGCCGGCCACGGCACGCCAAAACAAGCGCGCGAACCTTTCCCGCGTGCTGGAGCGCCAAAACCGGTGCGCGCTAGGCCGATTTTCCCCGCGTGCGCGAACCTTTCCGCGTGCTGTAGCGTCAAAACCAGGGCGACGACATGGCCGCTGACATGATCTAAAACACGCGCGGTCATGAAATTGGTCGGCGCGTTGGGCGCACTGTCGACCCAAATCTAAAAGAGGGCGGACGCCGGGCGGGCGGCCGACTCAAACGGACGGGACAAAAAGCTAACAAAAGCGGCGTCCGTCTGGGTCGGCCCGTTGAAGTTGCTCTAAAACTGTTGCAATATGGGAAAACCTACTACTCCCTTCGTCCGAAAATACTTGTGATCAAACTGGATGAAAAAAGATGTATCTAGAACTAAAATACGTCTAGATACACCCTCTTTTATCCATTTGAAAGACAAGTATTTCCGGACGGAGGGAGTACTTAATCTACTACTCACAGTGGCATGAGGCAGTAGCAGCAAGGCCAGCACATGTTTATTTTCACAACCTTCGCAATTTGGGAAGGGCATCACAGTACCTTTTTTTGGCGTCCTAGGGGCGCGACTGGACCGTTTTTTCGGCGTCGGTGTTGAAAAAGTGGCCTGAGGGGCCTGTTGGGGGCGCGGCTGGAGATGCTCTTACGGCTGGGCAATGTTGACCGCTGGGTCAGGTTGGAATGTTTTGAAGGTTAAAGTCAAATCTTTCCCGTAATCCTGTCTTAAATTTGGCTACGAGAGTGCAATACCATGATCAGTACGACAGTACCTACAAGGGGTCCGACATATTCATTTCCAACAAAATGGTAGTATGTATAATAGGAAGGACAGTCAATTGTGACATTGTGTTGTCCGGAACCATGCAGAGGAGGCTGTCTGAAGCCTGCAATGATGCAACAGCGACAAGGCTGTCTGAAATCAACGATGCAGCAGCGAGGACTAGAATTCTTCTGAACCTCAAAAGCTCTATCTGAAGCCAACGTTGCAGCAACAAGTACTGCAACTCTGAAGCTTGTTGTAAACTTCATACGGAAGCTGGGAGGAGACATGCTTTCATCTTTTTTTAGATCAACTAGACATGCTTTCATTCATCCTCCTGACCGCGGTCGGATGGCGCGCTTTGTGCACAGTATTCTCTTTACTGTTTGTATGAACATACGTAGGACCTGATGTCCGGTCCGATATCTAAAAACCTCGTCAGAGAGCAGTGTTATGTTTATGCAGAGTATGCTGGAAAAATGCTTGTATTGGCTTTACCTGAAGGGAATTACTAGCAATTGCAGTACAGAAGAAATGACTGAGATTTAAGGATTGGATTGGAAGTCAGTACAGAAAATAATTCAGAAGCTTGCAACAAGCGTCAATTGTCAGATAACTAACTAAAACAAGCATTCATGAACACAGCTGCTTCACATCAAGCCGTATGGATAAAGGCGTATGAAAGAATACTTAATCTCCTACTCCTGGCTTAGATAGATGACTGTAATATTT
Source organism: Secale cereale (assembly GCA_902687465.1). NCBI lineage: Eukaryota > Viridiplantae > Streptophyta > Magnoliopsida > Poales > Poaceae > Secale > Secale cereale. Next base: position 749,534,834 of record LR738714.1, read on the forward strand.
CATCCATCGATTCAGCTTCCCATTCCATCTTTGCCTGCTGATGTTCTTCATTCAACATTCACCGGCAAATCTTGATATCAGTCACACCCCCATTTACTTATATATCCCCACCCTCACTCCAATGCCCCTGTGTTCTCTATATTTCATCACGATTCAGATAAAGTTTTCGGAAGCAATCTTCACTCTGTTTCTGTTGAGCATCTTTCATCGAGTTAAACATCTAGCTTCACTGCAACAAGAACTATCATGATATAGCGACGACGACAAATACGTACGCTGCATCCTGCCAGGTTGTGACACCTCCTATCGCATCGTAACATCTTTCGTGATGATTTCTTTGCTTACGCAAGCTTGGCCGCTGCCTCCAGGCTCCAGCAACAAGTCTGGGCAACCTCCTTCCCTGCTTGGCAGCTGCACCCACCCTGTTTCTTTGGTTTATAATCTCCTAGATTCAAACAAAATTCAAACTTGGTCAGAAAAAAATCCAGATTTGACTAAATTATATGGACCAATTCTGAATTAAATTTCAAAATGCCGGATACAAAGGTTTGCAACCCAAGTGCAACATTTTCAATGGCTGTCAACAATTTCTAATGGTCTAATATGCACTATGAAACCACAAGTTCATTGTTCATACCTGTTAGACACACTTGAGCGATTCCCTTTGCAACTACGAGGGCCACTGCCTCAAATCCTCAATCTTTGCAACTAAGAACAAAGCTACAGGCAGGGAAAGAGGCAGCAACACGCATGCCCCAATCTTTAGAGCTCCGGTGGAAGAACCACCTGCGTCCATCCACTTGTTGCCTGACAAACTTCACTTGATAATGCGGTCACTTCAATTCGAGCCTAAAACTGTTTACTGTTCTTATGATTGAAACCGGGTTCTTATCATTCAGATTAACACGGAACCTGGTACTACTTGTTTTGGTGAAATATTGCATAAGCAGATTTTTTTTCTTCCAGTTAACCACTGTATAACCGGATTGAAAGTCAGTTCCTAGATATTGAGAAATTTTTATTCGATGGGTACATTAAAGATGTAGCCAGACACTCAAGGTAATATTATGAGTACAACACACCCATTGTCAGAACACGGACTGAAATAAGGGTTAATGAAGAGCTGATAAACAACATCAGTCGAGTGATGCAAGAATACATAAGATGAAGGACATAAGCAAAATAGTACATAAAACTGTTGCAATATGGGAAAACCTACTACTTAATCTACTACTCACAGTGGCATGAGGAAGTGGCAGCAAGGCCAGCACAGGTTTATTTTCACAACCTTCACAATTTGGGAAGGGCGTCACAGTACCGTAAGAGAACCTGGACAAGGCTGAACGGTCGAGCACAAAAGTCCTTGCTGGAGATAATGTCCACCACGTCACCTCTTAGGTTATACACGCACATCTTGTCTCTAGAATCTGACATGGACGTGTCTTCAGAATCCGACATGGACACGCTTTCAGAATCTGACATGGGCGCGTTTTCAGAATCTAACATGTATATGCAGTCTCCGTCAACGGACGGAAGCTTAGCTGCATCGACAGACACACACCTCTCTTGGCCGAGGAACAAGGTGCGGCCGCCGAGGCTCTTGACCTCCTCCAACGACCTGTGCTCGACGTCGACTCTGAAAACTTTCAAAGTTTGATCGACGGAGCGAACGAGCAGCAGTTCCCCAGCAGACTCCACGAGATAACAAGGCATTTCGCTGTGATCATCTCCCTCTTTTGTGTCATCATCTCCCTCTTGTGTATATACGTGCACATCCGGCAGCGCCGCGGCAGGTATGACCAGGAGATCATCATCATCACCATCATCATCATCATCATCACACTGATCTGCTGCTGGTGCGAGTGCGACCAACTTGAATACACGTCCACGCCCATCAGCGCAATAGACGTCGCCCTGGAAGTTAGCAATGCTCACCAAGTAGGTTTCAACGGCCTCCTCTGTCTGTGTAAAGAGATCGCTGTTTGGGGCAGCACAGCACACCGAGCCCCATCTCAGCAAGACCAGCGTCGGACGAGAGCCTCCCTTCACCGAGGTAGAGGTAAAATGCCGAGGTAACGCCGCGGGGAAGTGGAACATGTCACCTGTAAATGGGTTGAGGACACGAGCCAAGTGCGGTGGATACATGTCCGCGAGCACGAGGAGGCCGTCGGCAGCACCGGCGACGAGGTTGTCGCGGAGCGCCGGGAGGTGCAGGCGGCGGAGGCGGCCGGTGGGGACGTGGAGGAAGAGGCGAGCCTCGTCATTGAGGTCGTCGGGTTGCAGGTCGAGCATGACCCAGTGGCGCGGGCGGAAACGGATGCCGGCGAAAGGAGATGGCTTGGCCACGGCAGAGCGCCAGGTCGAGCAGACGGCCCTCATGTCCATGTACGCGTCGACGCCGCCGGTGGTGGAGAGGACGCGGTCGGCGACCGCTTGGACAAGCTCCGGTGGAAGCGAATCCCATTCCGGGACCATGGATAGGCCACCCAACTTGGCGCTGCCGTGCGGCCGCCGCCACTCGCTGCTCCAGTCGCCCCCCTCCTTCATCTTCATGGCCACGCCCAGGGTCCTCGCGCTGAGGGGCAGGATCTGCTGGGAGCAAACTTGTATGGCGGAATGGAGCTGGAGAAGGGCGGCAATGGATTGGATTTTGGGGGAGAAGAAGGGAGGCGGCGGGCGGCGGCCGGGACGGAGGATTTTGGGGAAGAAGGAAGCTCGCGTCGTCTTAGGGTCGGCTTGGCTGGGCTTGGGCCTCGTCTCCGAGTACCCTTTAGTTTCATCACTGAATAAACTTACAGTTCTGCCATGAACTTCCAACTTTAGTTTTTTTTAGATTTTCAGGACTCAGGAACCTCCCCTTGATTTCAGTTTAAGAAAATCAAATGCATATTCATTAATTTTGGAGCAACTAATAAAAACGTTTCAATGTATTTGAATTTGTCAACTTCAAATAACGGGAGGGAATAAAACGACTTTCCTGCAAACCGGTGAAGTTAGAGATCGTCTATATGTATCGATGTTGCATGATTGGGTTCAAAAATTACTATATATTATGCCAACTTATTAAGTAAACTATTTATTTTATAAAATAACTATAAATATATTTAAATGGAAACGGGTTTATGAAAATATCAAATTGGGTGGAATACATTTTTACTCAACTCTAACTATTTCTAATTATTTTTTTTATTTTTCTTAAATATTTAGGGCACCTAAATAACGCCAGTACATTTCCTAGGATTAGAATCTATCCAAAATGAATTTACATTTCTTCTCTAATTATTTTCTTATTTTCCTAAAAATCAACCATCCTAGACTGTCAATTCATGATCCATGCCAGGTTTGAACGCTTTTCGACACCGTATGCAAGTTGCGACCCGTCCGGCCATTTATCTCTCTTTTTTACCGAGGAAACTCTAGAAAAAGCAAAAAATTGTGGAAAAACAAAACAACTGGGCATGGTGCATCGAATTGGTCATGCAATCAAATAAAAAAATAGGATCATTTAGAGATGTTGGAAACAACGTACTATCAAATGGAGCCTTCTTGCCTACACAGACACGCTACGTTCTACATGGTGTTATTTCTACACAAATACAAACAATATTTGGGGGAATTTGAGGGGGAAATGGTTCCAATTTATTGTTCTTATTTTCCTCACTTTTTTGTTTGGAATTCCCGATTTGTTACTATTTAAAAAAAATGTTTGTGTTTTGACATTCCAAGCAATTTTGAAAGACACAAATATTTTCGAGATGGGTCACGAAAGGAGGCGGCAGGAAAAAATATCTGATCAAAGCGGTGCATCGACGCGGTAGGACGGTGGACCGATCAGGGACAGAAAGAAAACCGTCCAAAAAACCGGACCAAACCAGCAGGAAAACCAAATACAGGTGTAAGCTCGGGACAAACATCACGTTACATTGTGGATTCAACGCAGGTGAGCTTGCTTAGTAGCTTTAATACTTTAATATACTCCCTTCGTTTCGAAATATAAGTCTTTTTAAATATTTCAAATGGATTACAACATACGGATGTATATAGATATATTTTAGAGTGTAGATTTACTCATTTTACTTCCTATGTAGTCACTTGTTGAAATATCTAAAAAGACAAATCTATATCTAAATATATACTTTTATATCTATACTACTATTAAACAAGTAAACATTTTTTTTCCTAACCGTACCCCGTTTAGTGTACACATAATAACCCGGAGTAATTAGAGCCACATGATCGAATCTACTCATTTAGATATAACCGTAAAAACAACAATAATTCTTTGTTAAAAGTGTGTTTAGCAATTTTAGAGAGCGGACGAAAACTCTGCCATTGGCTCGCCCGCGTTTGTTTAGGTAACCGTATAAAAAGATGGCGCAATATACGGAAACAACATCAACACGACCGGGGCGGCGGCGCATCTTCGAGAATCGGGGAGGAGAAGGATAGGTCTGGCGACAGCTTAGGAGGTGCTCGCCGACGCGCCGGGCTGGATCCAGCCGCTTCCCTGCGGTCGCTGCCGTGATGCCACCTACCCGAAAGCAACGCTGCTCCCCGCCGCCAGCCAGGCGCCGCCGCCTGCCCTCCTACCCACGGGCCGCTGCCACTTGGGGCTACGACGAGAGGAGTAGCGGCGGGGCCGAGGTCCTCCGTGCGCTCCGGGATGGAGGCCATAATTTCGTCGAGGTCGTTGCTGCCTCCGGTATTCGGGGTGTGTCGCCGAGATCCAGGCGAGTATGAGGAGCCGTGGCCAGCACCATGGTCACCCCGTTGCAGGGCATGGAGCACGCCGTCAGCCTACAGCTCGTGGAGATCACCGTTGCTCTTCAGGTCGCGGGGTGACCCGATCTTGCCGATGTGGCCCTCCCCGACGACCTCCTCTTCGCCTGGTTGGTCGGCATGGTTCTCGCCACTGCTACCCTGAACTTCTCTGCCTCGAGCTTGACGGTCAGCCACCATGGATCCACCAGCTGGAGGGTCACATGACCCAGCCGTCCTCCCATGCTGCAGCGGCTGGCGACATGGCTCTCCATACACGAAGAGTGGAGTTTGGTCAAGTATATACTTGGCCTGTACTGCTGATCCATGTACATGGAGAAGAAGAGACAACCGCTCATTCATGCTTCGTTCCACTCCTTTGCGCTACATTACTGGAGGTGACATTTCCCTATCTCTTTATGTTGTAACAAGCTAGCTGCCTGCATAGTTAATGGGCTTTCTGAAGTGCTTTGTTGCAATTGTTCATCCAGGATTCTTATATATAATCTGAGCGTATGTAGACATACTTAGCTTTGCTATTCGGTTTTTTCTGGCACATAGAAAAAGTGAACAAGTAAAAAATTCCTGCAAGAAATATACTTTAAACTATTGATGTTTCTTCCGTATCAGTTATCATTATATTAGACTGTCCATCTTCTCATTTGTATTGCCACGCTATTAAATTTGGATCCGCATGTTCTTTTCATTCCAATTTAAATCAACATCTATGGAATTTATATGATAACTGCTTTGTTCTCTATGTTTCTGTCTACTCAGGAAAGAAGAAATGTCCGAAGAATGACCAATGCGGGTAATTACATGATTTGGATGTATGGTTAATCATACACCTAAATTTGTTAGTTTGTCCCGCTCATGGACACTGTTTAATTGATCATTGACTTATGGATTTTTGCCGCATGTAGGTGCAATGTTTTTGAAAATAAAGGTTTCAAGCATGGTTTCCTTTTAACTGGTAATAATGCTCTCAAGTCATATCCTGAAGTGAGATTGCTATCTTTTAAATTTAACTTTTGTTTCTTTATGATTGCCCTCTCACCCCTTTTGAGTTTGGATGTCAAAGCTTTGTGGGTTGTTCATTTCAGTTCTGCGACTACTTCTCTTATGGATCTTAAGAGAACTCGAGGGCTATCGTTTCGAACAAAGTTGGTCACTTATTTCTCCAGAAATAACGATGTTGCATAGTATCAAACCTGCTACAAAGGAACGGGAGTAGTATGGTAGTATAAATAAATAGGGTTGTATTATTTTCCCTTTTATCCGTTTGATAATTATTGCATGAAGCTGTGTGCGCATACAATATGTAACCAAATTCACTAGATTCAAGCCTTACTTCTTCACTTGGAAGCAAGTCTTCATCTTCTTAAGGGAGTATCTGCTACAGTGCCTAGGAAATCCAGAGGATGTTTTAATGGTCTGTTAACTAAAGCAACGGTGATCGAGAAAAAATATATGAAGTTGATACTAGCCATAATAAGTGCATAACAAGCCTACATGTTGTCTACATTTTTGCAGATCTCGCTATCCTTGTTTAACTCAATGGAATCAGATAATTTAGTTGTGTTCCCTAACAAGTCCTTGTAGATGTGCAGCTTCCCCCTCTGACCATCTCCTCAGGGTCTCTCTCTAATCCTAGAGCCATGCAACAAGAATGGTTGGTTTTAAGTATAACATGTATCTATTTATTCATTATTGATTTATTGTTTTCGGGGAATTGTTTTGCCTCTAATCATATCGTTGTTACTCTGCCTGCATTAGATTATGAGTATGACAATGATGAATTTTATGTAAATGCTAATGGTTGACTACCACATTACAATGCTAGGCCTGCCTCAGTTTTGAGGACCCTTCTACTTCCCATTCCACAAGAAAAATATCACGCAAATTTATCGCACAATAGATACAGTAGCTATAGTACATACTGTGCCGACGAGGGCCTGGCCATGGGCGTGGCGAAATCCTGCCTACGGCACTGCTTCCATGTATCACATTTTGTATTCTACTTTCATTACTCGAATGATGCTTAATCTGTAGTATAATACTCCCTCCGTCCCAAAATTCTTGTCTTACATTTGTCCAAATACGGATGTATCTAGTTACACTTTAGTGTTAGATACATCCGTATCTAGAAAAATGTAAGACAAGAATTTTGGGACGGAGGGAGTATGTCTTATGCACAATCCAAGCAGATTTACCTTAATTATGTTTAATTTGTTTACATGGCCAGTTAATATTGTGATGTTTAATCTGTATATATTGTACGCATGATCCAAGCGAATTTACCTTAATTATGTTTAGTTTGTCTACATGGTCAGTTAATGGTACTTATTGACAACTTCCAGCAACTTTGTTACTATGTACTGTGCCGAATACATGGCACGGATGTTGATTCTCATAACATGATTTTTGGTACACTTCTCACCTAGACATCGAGAATGAAATTGGAGACAACATCCGTGAGAATTACATAATCTAATTTACGAATTAATGAGATAATTGCTTGTGTCTTCGCTCTTTACACTATTCATATATAGAATGATAAATTATAGCATTTCTTGGACATTTGAATCATAAGTTGATTGGCCCAAGAGCTTTGTCGGCATATCGAGACCACAAGACAAGAACTACTTTTAGGCAGCAGCATCTGGACAACAGGCTTAAAAGCTTCCAGAAAAATGATAGCACAGGCAGCCGAAACAGTACAAAGTCGGACTGTGGAAGCTCTCCAGGGCCAAAGGGTTGGCTGATATGTGGAGATAGTTTCATTGCAACTATATGTGTGTTGTTTTCCTTTCCGCGACATTATGGTTGCCCGCCAGGTGTAGTCGCGTTGTCTTTCTAACCATCCTCCCAGCTCAACCTTTGCCCGTGCTTACGCCTGATGATGCTGTCTCGGGTGGGGGCACCATTGCTGGCCATGCCCTGGGCATTGCATCCTCGCTGTCTGCCTCAACGCCGGTGCGCCCACCAGGTTTTGAGCTCTCCGCTCAGCTCGCCTCTTCAGGCTTCCAGCCAGACGCCCCCCTCGCTGGCCACGCCTTTCCATGTCGCAGGCCAGCCAGCTCGTCACACCCCATCACCGGCTGGCCACGGCCACGATAGCCTCGACGTTCTCTTCAAGTAGCCGGTGGCAGCGCTCCTATCTGAGCCACCTCCTCCTTTGGCTCGCTCACATATCGCTCGGAGGAAGACCTTGGCAGGCGTCACGATTGACTCCAGAGCCGGCTTCTCCCTGAGGCGCACTGCTGCGCGCTCTAGGGAGCGGCGGGCTGTTGCTCCGGTCTCGGTGGAGGCCGAGAAGCTCGTCTGCCGGAACCTTGGGATCGTGCAGGACGGCAAAGATGTAACTAAGGACGCACAAGATGAACTGGGCCGCCGATTCAAGCATGAGCTATCGCCGGCGGCTATCTCAGCGCTTCGTGCTCTGTTTCAGCTTGATGACGAGGAGGCCACGGCTGTCGAAGACGCCCTAATCAACCGCGGTGGTCAGGCTGCGCTGGACCAAGAGGTGGCCGAGGCTTCAGGAGCTGCCTGAACCCTTGCAGCACACAAGAGCAGCTGCGAGCGCGAGTTCTATCTAGTTTCCTATGTTAGTGTTCCTAGCTATATCTAATGGTCCTAGTGTTCCCTGGACAAGCTTCTCTTGCCCCCTGATGGTTCTATCCGTGTGTTGGACTGCTACAACCCTGTGGTTGGATGTATCGTTGTTGTAATGCTTCCTAGTTCCATGAAGAATGTTTGGTTTTCTGCCTCTGATGTGCATCGGAGTCTCCCTCAAGTGTAGCAGCTCCCCACTGTAGCTCTACCCTGGCCTACTTCATGCCACCATGCGTGGCAACCATGTTGGGCACTCTGCCTCACCGCCAGGAGAAGCTCCATCTCCTCATGACGGAACAAAAGATCGACTTCCTCAGTTGGAACGTGCGAGGGCTAAACGACCCCCATAGACGCGCCACGGTGCACGAGACGATCGCCTCCACTCCATGCCATATTGTTTGCCTCCAGGAGTCTAAGCTGGAGGATGTGGACCAATTTGTCGCCTCCTTCCTTGGCGGAAATCGACTACGGAGCTTCGCCCAACGGCCTGCGGTGGGCACTAGAGGTGGCATGCTGATGCTCTGGGATGACAGTGTCGTCTGCATCTCGGACGTTCACACCTCCGAATTTTGCCTCTCGGTGACGGTCAAAGTGCTTTTCTCCGAGACGTCATTCAAGTTAACCACTGTTTATGGCCCCACGGCATCCAACAGGAAGGATGATTTCTTCGACGATTTGATCGCCCAAAAACCAACTCCTGGAACCAAATGGATAGCCATGGGCGACTTCAACTAAATCTCAAGAGCTCGAGACAAGAATAACAGAAATGTCAACCGCAATCGTATCAACCGCTTTCGTGATGCCCTAGACTCTTGCGAGCTAAGAGAAATTCACCTACAGAACAGACGTTTCACTTGGAGTAATGAACGGCAAAACCCAACTTTATGCAAGCTTGACTCGGTATTTTGTAATGCTGATCAGGACTTACACTTTGGATCGCACGTGCTACATGCCATCTCTTCCTCACTCTCGGACCACTGCCCTCTCCTTCTCACTGATGATAAAGGGCCAAAGCGACCAAGAAGCTTCAAATTCGAGAACTTCTGGACTTGCCTTCCAGGTTTCCGGGACATCGTGCTCAGAGCTTGGACGGATCCATGTCAGCACGCCGAGCCTTGCCAGCGGCTTTTCTTCAAGCTAAAGCACACGGGATGGCTTCTGGCTAAATGGAGCGGGGGTCTTTTCTCAAAGGCAAAGCTCCACCTGCACGCGGCCCTATTCATCATACTCCAACTAGACACTGCACAGGATATGCGCCCTCTTTCCATGGCGGAAAGAGACCTGCGGGGTCGCCTCAAGCGCCGTGTAATTTCCCTAGCCTCGGTTGAGAGGGCGAGGAAAAAGCAATGTGCTCGCATTGCAAATATCAGGGAGGGCGACGCCAATACCAAATTCTTCCATCTAAGAATAAATGTGCGCCGAAGGAAGAATCACATCCACCGACTAAAGAGCAACGGTGGATGGGTCACCGATCACAAGGTCAAAGAGGAAATCATCCATGAGCACTTTTCTGGGACCTTAGGCGGAGGACAACGCCGTCATGCTGATCTAAACTGGGAGAACCTAAATCTGAGGACGGTTGATCTGACCGGTATTGACGCCCCCATCACTGAGGATGAGGTCAGGGATGCAATCAACCTCATGCCGGGCGACAAGGCACCGGGACCCGATGGCTTCACGGGCGCTTTTTTCAAGAAATGTTGGCCCATTGTCAGGGAGGATGTCATGCAAGTTATTCATCAATTCAGCAACCTCCAAACGACAAATCTGCAATGGCTAAACTCGGCAAATATCGTCTTGCTCCCAAAGAAGGAGGGGCAGAAGAGATTGGGGACTTCCGACCCATCAGCCTCATCCACGCTATCGCCAAGATCATAGCCAAAGTGTTGTCTGTTCGTCTTACACCATTCATGAACAGCTTGGTCTCCAACGCACAAAGTACTTTCATTAAAACAAGAAGTATCCATGACAACTTCATGTACGTCAGAAACCTTGCACGTCGTCTACACCGAAACAATACCCCTTCCCTGCTTTTCAAGTTGGACATTCGGAAGGCCTTCGACTCGGTGCGATGGGAATATATCTTGGACCTGCTTCGTCGATTGGGCTTTCCGGACCGCTTTCGGGATTGGATTGCTGCGCTATTCTGCACCTCATCATCACGTGTTCTCCTCAACGATATCGCCGGGCCACCGATTCTACATGGTTGTGGACTTAGACAGGGGGACCCTCTGTCTCCCCTGCTTTTCATCATCGCAATCGACACGCTGCAGCAGGTCCTCGAAGTTGCGACGAACCACAACCTCCTACACAAGCTTCGAGGGAGGGGATCACATGTTAGAACCTCCCTATATGCTGATGACGCGGCGATTTTCATCTCGCCAACACGGGAGGATGTCCACAACCTTGCTGCCATCCTCAGATACTTCGGCGAGGTCACCGGGCTGTCAACCAACTTTCAAAAGAGCTCTGTGGTCGCTTTCCGGTGCGCTCACATGAACCTAGATGACATTCTTGTGAGCCTTCCTGCTCGGCGGACGTCCTTTCCGATGAAATATCTGGGCCTCCCCCTTTCGATATGGAAGCTAAAAAGGGTGGACTTTCAGCACCTTGAGGATAAGGTTGCGGCGAGGCTGCCCCCCTGGCAGGGGCGGAACATCACCACGATCGGATGGGCGGCCTTGGTGAAATCGGTCCTCACCTCGCAAGTTATCTACCACATCACCCCTCTCACAATCCCCCCTGATGTGCTACAAAGTATCAACAAGATCGAGCGGGCTTTTTTGTGGTCAGCCAGTGACACAACCACGGGCGCAAAATGCAAGGTCAACTGGGAGACTGTTTGTCGCCCCACACAGCTGGGTGGGCTTGGCATACTCCACTTGGACAAATTTGTGGGAGCTCTTAGGCTGAGATGGCCCTGGATTGCCTGGAAGGACCTGTTGGAAATATGCCCTAGAGGCAATAATAAAAGAGTTATTATTATATTTCCTTGTTCATGATAATCGTTTATTATCCATGCTATAACTGTATTGATTGGAAACTCAAATACACGTGTGGATGAATAGATAGACTTTGTGTCCCTAGTGAGCCTCTACAGGACTAGCTCGTTGATCAAAGATGACCGCGGTTTCCAGGTCATAGACATGAGTTGTCATTTGATAACGGGATCACATCATTAGGAGAATGATGTGATGGACGAGACCCAAACGTAAACATAGCTTTTGATCGTGTCAGTTATCGCTATAGTTTTCTGCATGTCAAGTATAAGTTCCTATGACCATGAGATCATGTAACTCACTGACACCGTAGGAGTGCTTTGTGTGTGCCAAACGTCACAACGTAACTGGGTGACTATAAAGGTACTCTACAGGTATCTCCGAGGGTGTCTGTTGAGTTGACATGGATCGAGACTGGGATTTGTCACTCCGTATGACGGAGAGGTATCTCCGGGCCCACTCGGTAATACGTCATCTCAATGAGCTCAAAGTGACTAAGTAGTTGGTCACGGGATTATGTATTACGGCAACGAGTAAAGAGACTTGCCGGTAACGAGATTGAACTAGGTATAGAGATACCGACGATCGAATCTCGGGCAAGTAACATACCGACGAGACAAAGGGAACTGTATACGGGATTGCCTGAATCCTTGACATCGTGGTTCATCCGATGAGATCATCGAGAAACATGTGGGAACCAATATGGGTATCCAGATCCCGCTATTGGTTATTGACTTGGGAGTGTCTCGGTCATGTCTACATGGTTTCCGAACCCGCAGGGTCTACACACTTAACGTTCGGTGACGCTAGGGTTGTTAGTGAGAAGAGTGCATGGTTACCGAAGGTTGTTCGGAGTCCCGGATGAGATCCCGGACATGACGAGGGTCTCCGGAATGGTCCGGAGACGAAGATTGATATATAGGATGAAAGGTTTCGGAGTACCGGAAGTGTTCCGGGGAGCATCGGGAAATCGGCGGAGTACCGGAAGGGATTTCGGGGGGTCCGGAAGTTGTTCTGGGCCTATTGGGCCACAAGGGGGGACACCACAGCCCTCAGGGGGCTGTGCGCCCCCCCTGGGCCCTCTCCCCATGCGGCTAAGGGGGTGGGACCCCCTAGGGCTGGCCGCACCCCTTGGCCTTGGGGGGCAAGGCACCTAGGGGGGGAAACCCTAGGGCCTGGCCGCCCCCCCTTGCCCTGGCCGCCGCCCCCTCCCCTTGCCCTGGCCGCCGGCCCCTAAGGGGAAACCCTAGGGCGCCCTAACCTCTCCACCCCCCCTATATATAGTGGGGCAAAGGGAGGGCAGCTAACACAGTTTGTTCCTCGGTGCTGCCCTCCCTCTCCCGTTACATCTTCCTCTCCCGCGGTGCTTAGGCGAAGCCCTGCTGGAGTTCTTCTCCACCATCACCACCACGCCGTCGTGCTGCCGGTTCTACATCAACCTCTCCTCCACCCCTTGCTGGATCAAGAAGGAGGAGACGTCCCCGAGCCGTACGTGTGAAGAACGCGGAGGCACCGTTGCTTCGGTGCTAGGTCTTCGGCGATCTGAATCGCGACGAGTACGACTCCATCATCCGCGTTCATAACGCTTCCGCTTAGCGATCTACAAGGGTACGTAGATCACACTCTCCCCTCGTAGTTGCATCTACTAGATTGATCTTGGTGAACGGTAGGAAAATTTTTGTTTCCCATGCAACGTTCCCCAACAGTGGCATCATGAGCTAGGATCTTGCGTAGATGCTTTCTCGAGTAGAACACAAAAGGGTTTGTGGCGTTGATGTTTAAATTGCTGCCCTCCTTAGTCTTTCTTGATTCAGCGGTATTATGGGATGAAGCGGCCCGGACCAACTTTACATGTCCACGTACATGAGACCGGTTCCATCGACAGACATGTGACTTTTGTTGCATAAGATGGCTGGCGGGTGTCTGTCTCTCCTATCTTAGTTGAATCGGAATAGAACAAGGCGGTCCTTGTAGAAGGTTAAATAGCAACTTGAATATCACCGTTGTGGTTTTGCGTAGGTAAGAAGCGTTCTTGCTAGATACCCATAGCAGCCACGTAAAACATGCAACAACAAATTAGAGGACGTCTAACTTGTTTTTGCAGGGTATATATGTGATATGATATGGCCAATGACATGATGAGATATATTTTGATGTATGAGATGATCATGTTGTAATAGTTAATATCGACTTGCATGTCGATGCATACGGCAACCGGCAGGAGCCATAGGGTTGTCTTTAATTTTTTGTATGACCTGCGTGTCAATCATTAAGCGCTTTGTAATGCTTTACTTTATCGCTAAACGGTAGCAATAGTAGTAAGAGCATGGTGGGCGCTGACAACCCCGATGGCGACACGATGATGGAGATCATGATGATGGAGATCATGGTGTGGCGCCGGTGATGATGGAGATCATGCCGGTGCTTTGGAGATGGAGATCAAAAGCACGAGTTGATGGCCATATCATGTCACTTATGATTTGCATGTGATGTTAATCATTTTATGCATCTTATTTTGCTTAGGACGACGGTAGCATTATAAGGTGATCCTTCACTAAAATTTCAAGATAAAATTGTGTTCCCCCCGAGTGTGCGCCGTTGCGAAGGTTCGTCGTTTCGAAGCACCACGTGATGATCGGGTGTGATAGACTCTACGTTCGCATACAACGGGTGCAAGCCAGTTTTGCACGTGCAGAACACTCGGGTTAGACTTGACGAGCCTAGCATGTACAGACATGGCCTCGGAACACGGAGGACCGAAAGGTCGAGCATGAGTCATATAGTAGATATGATCAACATGTTGATGTTCACCATTGACACCACCTCATCTCACGTGATGATCGGACTTGGGTTGGTGAATTTGGATCATGTCACGCTCGAATGACCGGAGGGATGTCAATTTGAGTGGGAGTTATAATTAATTTGATTAGGTAATAACTCACTTATCATGAACAATAGTCTAAAATGTCTTTGCAAATTTATGTTGTAGATGGCTCGCGCAGGAGTTCCCCTGAATTTTAATGCGTTCCTAGAGAAAGCTAAACTGAAAGATGATGGGAGCAATTTTGTGGACTGGCTCCGCAATCTGAGGATCATCCTCACAGCTGCCCAAAAGGTTTATGTCCTAAATGCACCGCTAGGTCAACCCCCCGCTCCTGGAGCCTCTGCGGACGATATGAACGTCTGGCAGACGCGTTCGGATGACTATTCGATAGTACAGTGTGCCATGTTGTACGGCTTGGAAGGAGGACTCCAAAGGCGTTTTGAACGTCATGGTGCATATGAGATGTACACGGAGTTGAAATTCATCTTTGAGAAGAAAGCTAAGATCGAGAGGTATGAGACCACCGATAAATTCTTCGCTTGCAAGATGGAGGAGAATTCGTCTGTCAGTGAGCACTTACTGAAGATGTCTGGGTACTATACCCGCATAGCTGATCTGGGACTTGTGTTCCCGGATGAGGCTATCATTGACAGAATTCTCCAGTCACTCCCTCCAAGCTACAAGAGCTTCGTCCAGCAGTACAACATGCAAGGGATGAATAAAACCATCGCCGAGCTGTTTTCGATGCTGAAAGTCGCTGAGGCAGACATCCAGAAGGAGTATCAAGTGTTGATGGTCAATAAGACCACCAGTTTCAAGAAGAATGGCAAGGGCAAGAAGGGTAACTCTAAGAAGGGTGGCAAAGCAGTTGCTAATCCAGTGAAGAAACCCAAGGCTGGGCCCAAGCCAGAGACTGAGTGTTTCTATTGCAAGGGGAATGGCCACTGGAAGCGGAACTGCCCCAAGTATCTGGCGGACAAGAAGGGGGCCAAAAACAACAAAGGTATATATGATATACATGTTATTGATGTGTACCTTACCAACTCTCGTTGTAGTGCCTGGGTATTTGATACCGGTTCGGTTGCTCACATTTGCAACTCTAAACAGGAACTGCGGAATAAACGGAGGCTGGCGAAGGACGAAGTGACGATGCGCGTGGGAAATGGTTCCAAGGTTGATGTGATCGCCGTCGGCACGCTCGCTCTTCGATTACCATCGGGATTAGTTATGAACCTGAATAATTGTTATTTAGTGCCTGCGTTAAGCATGAACATTATATCTGGATCTTGTTTATTGCGAGACGGTTACTCATTTAAGTCAGAGAATAATGGTTGTTCTATTTATATGAGTAATATCTTTTATGGTCATGCACCCGAAGTTAGGGGTTTATTCTTATTGAATCTCGATAGTGATGATACACATGTTCATAACGTTGATGCCAAAAGATGTAGAGTAGATAATGATAATACCACTTTCTTGTGGCACTGCCGTCTCGGTCATATCGGCGTGAAACGCATGAGGAAGCTCCATGCTGATGGACTTTTGGAGTCTCTTGATTTTGAATCACTTGACACGTGCGAGCCGTGCCTCATGGGCAAGATGACAAGGACCCCGTTTTCAGGGACAATGGAACGGGCAAGTGACTTATTGGAAATCATACATACTGATGTGTGCGGTCCGATGAGTGTAACGGCGCGCGGTGGATATCGTTATTTTCTCACCTTCACTGACGACTTAAGTAGATATGGGTATATTTACTTGATGAAGCATAAGTCTGAAACTTTTGAAAAGTTCAAGCAATTTCAGAGTGAAGTTGAAAATCATCGTAACAAGAAGATCAAGTTCCTACGATCTGATCGAGGGGGAGAATATCAGAGTTATGAGTTTGGTGATCACTTAAGAAAATGTGGAATTGTTTCACAGTTGACACCACCTGGAACACCACAGCGTAATGGTGTGTCCGAACGTCGTAATCGAACCCTATTAGATATGGTACGTTCTATGATGTCTCTTGCCGACTTGCCACTATCGTTTTGGGGATATGCGTTAGAGACAGCTGCATTCACTTTAAATAGGGCTCCATCTAAGTCCGTTGAGACAACACCGTATGAACTGTGGTTTGGTAAGAAACCTAAGTTGTCTTTTCTCAAGGTTTGGGGTTGCGATGCTTATGTCAAAAGGCTTCAGCCAGAAAAGCTCGAACCCAAAGCGGACAAATGTGTCTTCATAGGATACCCAAAAGAAACAGTTGGGTACACCTTCTATCTCAGATCCGAGGGCAAAGTGTTTGTCGCTAAGAACGGATCCTTCCTCGAGAAAGAGTTTCTCTCGAAAGAATTGAGTGGGAGGAAGGTAGAACTTGATGAGGTTATTGAACCTCTGCTTCAACCAGAAAGTAGCGCAGCACAGAAAGATGTTTTTGTGGAGCCTACAGAGGTTGAAGAGGAAGCCAATGATGATGATCAAGAAACTTCTGATCAAGTTACTACCGAACCTCGTAGGTCGACAAGGGTACGCACTGCACCTGAGTGGTATGGTAACCCTGTCTTGGAGGTCATGTTGTTAGACAACGGTGAACCTACGAGCTATGGAGAAGCGATGGTGGGCCCAGATTCCGACAAATGGTTAGAGGCCATGAAATCTGAGATGGGATCCATGTATGAAAACAAAGTATGGACTTTGGAAGTATTACCTGAAGGGCGGAAGGCCATTCAGAATAAATGGATTTTTAAGAGGAAGACGGACGCTGACGGTAATGTCACCGTGTATAAAGCTCGACTTGTGGCAAAGGGTTTTTCACAAGTTCAAGGGATTGACTACGATGAGACTTTCTCACCCGTAGCGATGCTTAAATCCGTCCGAATCATGTTAGCAATAGCTGCATTTTTCGATTATGAAATTTGGCAGATGGATGTCAAAACAGCGTTCCTTAACGGTTTTCTTAAGGAAGAGTTGTATATGATACAACCAGAAGGTTTTGTCGATCCAGAGAATGCTAACAAAGTATGCAAGCTCCAGCGTTCCATTTATGGGCTGGTGCAAGCATCTCGGAGTTGGAATCTTCGCTTTGATGAGGTGATCAAAGCATTTGGGTTTATACAAGTTTACAATGAAGCTTGTATTTACAAGAAAGTGAGTGGGAGCTCTATAGCGTTTCTAATATTATATGTGGATGACATATTGCTGATTGGAAACAATATAGAATTTTTGGATAGCGTGAAGGGGTATTTGAACAAGAGTTTTTCGATGAAAGATCTCGGTGAAGCTGCTTTCATATTGGGCATCAAGATCTATAGAGATAGATCAAGACGCTTGATAGGACTTTCACAAAGCACGTACCTTGATAAAGTTTTGAAGAAGTTCAAAATGGATCAATCCAAGAAGGGGTTCTTGCCGGTATTACAGGGTACAAAGTTGAGTAAGACTCAATGCCCAGTGACTGCGGATGATAGAGAAAAGATGAGTGTCGTCCCCTATGCTTCAGCCATAGGCTCTATCATGTATGCAATGCTGTGCACAAGACCAGATGTCAGCCTTGCCATAAGTATGGCCGGAAGGTTTCAAAGTAATCCTGGTATGGATCACTGGACAGCGGTCAAGAATATCCTAAAGTACCTGAAAAGGACTAAGGATATGTTTCTCGTATATGGAGGTGATCAAGAGCTCGTCGTAAAGGGTTACGTCGATGCAAGCTTTGACACTGATCCGGATGACTCCAAGTCTCAAACCGGATACGTATATATTCTCAACGGGGGAGCAGTAAGCTGGTGCAGTTCCAAGCAGAGCGTGGTAGCTGATTCTACATGTGAAGCGGAGTATATAGCTGCCTCGGAGGCGGCTAAGGAAGGTGTCTGGATGAAGGAGTTCATGACAGATCTTGGAGTTGTGCCTAGTGCACTGAACCCAATGACTCTGTTCTGTGACAACACTGGTGCCATTGCTCTAGCCAAGGAACCAAGGTTTCACAAGAGGACCAGACACATAAAGCGACGCTTCAATTCCATCCGCGATTCGGTCAAGGAGGAGGACATAAACATTTGCAAAGTACACACGGATTTGAATGTTGCAGATCCGTTGACTAAGCCTCTTCCACGGGCTAAGCACGATCAACACCAAGACTCTATGGGTGTTAGATTCATTACCTTGTAATGCTAGATTATTGACTCTAGTGCAAGTGGGAGACTGTTGGAAATATGCCCTAGAGGCAATAATAAAAGAGTTATTATTATATTGTTCATGATAATCGTTTATTATCCATGCTATAACTGTATTGATTGGAAACTCAGATACACGTGTGGATGAATAGACAGACTTTGTGTCCCTAGTGTGCCTCTACAGGACTAGCTCGTTGATCAAAGATGACCGTGGTTTCCAGGTCATAAGACATGAGTTGTCATTTGATAACGGGATCACATCATTAGGAGAATGATGTGATGGACGAGACCCAAACGTTAACATAGCTTTTGATCGTGTCAGTTATCGCTATAGTTTTTCTGCATGTCAAGTATAAGTTCCTATGACCATGAGATCATGTAACTCACTGACACCGTAGGAGTGCTTTGTGTGTGCCAAACGTCGCAACGTAACTGGGTGACTATAAAGGTACTCTACAGGTATCTCCGAGGGTGTCTGTTGAGTTGACATGGATCGAGACTGGGATTTGTCACTCCGTGTGACGGAGAGGTATCTCCGGGCCCACTCGGTAATACGTCATCTCAATGAGCTCAAAGTGACTAAGTAGTTGGTCACGGGATTATGTATTACGGTAACGAGTAAAGAGACTTGCCGGTAACGAGATTGAACTAGGTATAGAGATACCGACGATCGAATCTCGGGCAAGTAACATACCGACGAGACAAAGGGAACTTTATACGGGATTGCCTGAATCCTTGACATCGTGGTTCATCCGATGAGATCATCGAGAAACATGTGGGAACCAATATGGGTATCCAGATCCCGCTATTGGTTATTGACCTGGGAGTGTCTCGGTCATGTCTACATGGTTTCCGAACCCGCAGGGTCTACACACTTAACGTTCGGTGACGCTAGGGTTGTTAGTGAGAAGAGTGCATGGTTACCGAAGGTTGTTCGGAGTCCCGGATGAGATCCCGGACATGACGAGGGTCTCCGGAATGGTCCGGAGACGAAGATTGATATATAGGATGAAAGGTTTCGGAGTACCGGAAGTGTTCCGGGGAGCATCGGGAAATCGGCGGAGTACCGGAAGGGATTTCGGGGGGTCCGGAAGTTGTTCTGGGCCTATTGGGCCACAAGGGGGGACACCACAGCCCTCAGGGGGCTGTGCGCCCCCCCTGGGCCCTCTCCCCATGCGGCTAAGGGGGTGGGACCCCCTAGGGATGGCCGCACCCCTTGGCCTTGGGGGGCAAGGCACCTAGGGGGGGAAACCCTAGGGCCTGGCCGCCCCCCCTTGCCCTGGCCGCCGCCCCCTCCCCTTGCCCTGGCCGCCGGCCCCTAAGGGGAAACCCTAGGGCGCCCTAACCTCTCCACCCCCCTATATATAGTGGGGCAAAGGGAGGGCAGCTAACACAGTTTGTTCCTCGGTGCTGCCCTCCCTCTCCCGTTACATCTTCCTCTCCCGCGGTGCTTAGGCGAAGCCCTGCTGGAGTTCTTCTCCACCATCACCACCACGCCGTCGTGCTGCCGGTTCTACATCAACCTCTCCTCCACCCCTTGCTGGATCAAGAAGGAGGAGACGTCCCCGAGCCGTACGTGTGAAGAACGCGGAGGCACCGTTGCTTCGGTGCTAGGTCTTCGGCGATCTGAATCGCGACGAGTACGACTCCATCATCCGCGTTCATAACGCTTCCGCTTAGCGATCTACAAGGGTACGTAGATCACACTCTCCCCTCGTAGTTGCATCTACTAGATTGATCTTGGTGAACGGTAGGAAAATTTTTGTTTCCCATGCAACGTTCCCCAACAGGACCCGTCCAAGTTGTGGGTCGGCCTTGGCGACCCATGCTCTGAAGTAGATATGAACCTTTTCTACGCTTCCACAGTCATCACACTAGGCAACGGAGGGAAGACACCGTTCTGGGATGCACCATGGTTAGGAGGGAAAAGGCCAAAGGATATTGTATCACTCATTTTTGCGGCCTGCAAGCGCAAAAATGGTGCGTAAGGGAAGCCATGCGTGACATGGCTTGGGCGCAAAAGATTAACCCTTCTACCAACCTAACGGTGGGGCACATTGTCCAGCTGGTTGACCTCTGGGTGCGGCTCCGAGGCATACAATTACAAGTGGATGTTGAAGACGACATTATTTGGAAGTTCGAGGCAAATGGCGAATATTCAGCACGGTCCGCTTATAGGGCACAATTCTTGGGTTCAACTTCCACAGTCATGAACAAGACCATCTGGAAGATTTGAGCGCCTCCCAAGGTCAAGTTCTTCTCTTGGTTGGCCATCCAAAACAGGATATGGACCGCGGATAGGCTGCAAAAGAGGGGTTGGGAGAATTGTGGCCTTTGCACACTCTGCAGAAGGGCCTACGAGACAGCCGGTCACCTATTCTTTAGCTACTGGTTCACACTGCGCATTTGGAGAATGGTCAAGACATGGCTGGGGCTTGACGCGCTGGACACGAATATGTGGGGGGCGGAGCGTAACATCAAGTGTTGGTGGACAAGCATGTCCAAACCAAACACAACAAGCAGGAAGGCCATGGCCTCTCTCACAATACTCGTCTGCTGGGTCATCTGGAATGAGAGAAACTCTCGAGTTTTCCGGAAGAAATCGACGCCGCCGCACTACATCCTAAAACAAATCCAAGAGGAGGCCAAGACTTGGGTCACCGCGGGGGCTACACACCTGAGCATAATCATGCCGCGAGAGTAATTCCTTAGCACACGAGCTTGATGGGCTATGTTGTAAAGCCGGTTCTTATGTAATCAAAACTCTTCTCCTTAATTAATGAATGAGGCAAATCTTTTGCCTCTGTTTTCAAAAAACATGGCTGCCAGACTGTTTGTACTGCCTATTTCTTCTTCCAATACATCGGCACACAAACCTTCTAATACATCTTCTAATAATAAAAAATTGATTTGTGGTATTTGAAGTGCTATCAGAATGTCTTTTTTATGCATGTGAATTCTTACATCTGGTAATAATATCCGTTAAGACGTGCATTGCACGTGCACACTTACTAGTATTGAGAAACAGAGGAAGTATACACGAACGACTCCAGTCATCGGCCAACAAATTCGATTTCAGGCACAAGATATTAACAATTCATTCATGATGGCACGTTTCACCTAACCTAATCCACCATGGACCCAAAGCCAGCCACACGATTCTTCGCCGTCCCGGCCGGGGATGAGTATTCGGTCGCTTATGTCGGAGCTAGCTTGATTAGCTAGCGAGAGTGACTGTGCGGTAATGCAGCGCCTAGACTGGTGTAGTGTCTAGCTCTTAGGCGTTACATATTGACTTAGTAATTTTCAATTAGCCCGGGGTGCAACGTTGGTCAGGCGTGTGGCGCCTGTTAGTCAGACGCTGCACAGTGTAGTATGGCGTCTAACTGTTGAACGCTACACGAAAGGGTCAGCGAAGCAAAAAAAAATTCAAGTACAGTTCACTTCGTAAATTATTTTCGTCCACGGATCAAATTTGTCGTTTTTGCCTCAAAACAAGAAAAAAATGATGCACAAATTTCCATGCATACCTTTGTGAGAACACGAAAGACAGATATTTTCCATGAAAAAACCCAATAAAAATATGTAACAGTTTCAGGAAAAAAACATGGTATGAATTTTGATATTCCAGAATTTTATTGAAGTGTAAAGATAATTATCCATTTTATGTACTTGCACAAAAAATAGGCAAGCAAGCATTCTAAAAATCTTGGTCGACTTTATAACTCTGAGCCATGATATTTAAGAGCACTAATAGACACAAGCACCAATTATATATATGCAACTCATCAAAGTGGCACATTCTAATTTGTAAGATTTATGATTAGGTTATTTTCCATTTTTCTCTAATCTATAATAGTTTGGTTAAATAAAAAGAGGTCTAGAATAGGAAAAACAAATATGTCAAACTCATAGTAATACATGTTTCAAATTTAGTAAATTTGTATTTTGCATAACATATGTTAAAATTCTATACTCCTTCCGATCCAAATTAATTAAAGCAGTCTATATACAATATCCTCTATACATTGTATACATGTTGCGTCTATTAATTCAGATTGAAGGCAGTAACAAAAATATGTATTTTGATATTTAGTTGTGTCATTACGCGGTTGCTAAATATATCAGAAAACTACAATTTTAAGATTATATGTACAAAGGATAAATTTAATTATGAATAAAAGTAAAAATATGTAGTATAAATAAATAGTATGTGCTTATAACTCATCCAAAGACCACTAAATTATTGGGCATTCCCATGGGCTTTACCATTTCTCCACTCTTAACGACCAGTTTATGCAAATTAATGTTAAACTTTAAGGTCCAGAAAATTTCCCATTACCTCCGACACTAATTGGAAAATCAATTTATTCAAAAAATGATCTGATTGACTTGGAATATGCCATCCAATATATGTAATGATCATTTTGTGACTCATGTATGTACAAAATGTTTTTCAACAACTAAAACATAGTTAATGCAGTTTACATAATAGCACATCGAGAAAAATCGACGATGTGGATTGGAAGATTATTAAAGCGGACCATGCACAATGTTGGATGGCTTTAGGTCTAGCGGATGAGACTAACATTTAAATTTTCTACACACAAGCATATAAACAAATCGACGACTATAAATATGCATGTCTATTACCGGAACTAAGGAAATTGGTATGGTTCTGTTAAAGTGCACGGTGTGATATGACTTTATGTATCTTTTGTGCATGCGATGAGAACAATAAGAGTGGTTTTCTTCGTGCAAAAGTTGGCATAAAATAAAGATTTAGCATCACTTGGAGAAAAGATGAGTACATCTCATTAATGTTAAATGAAATGAGGAAACTTCGTCCATTTGGTATTAATCATGGCCCATTAGACTGAGAATGATATGCCTTCAAAATAATTATTGATGGAAGCAAAGCTAAAATAATCAAGAATTTCACTTCACTGACATATCTAGATTTGAGAACGAGTCTTCTCAAGGACATACCCAAAGAATTATGCTCTTTGCAAAATTGGAGTATCTCGATATGTCATATAATCCTAACATGTATCAATTGCCATACTGCTTTAGAAACCTCATTAAGCTCAAGTTCTTGTACCTAAAGTGAACTCACATACGAATAATACCAAAGGAGGTCATATATAACCTTAAAGTCTGCAGGTAATATACTTGAGGACTTGGCGGGCATATCATGGAGGAGGCTCTATCAACTATAACGCTGCAATATTCCAAGAGTTAGGCAGCCTACATCAATTTAAAGTAGGTGGTATTGAGGCAAATGGCTTTACAGAGTATGATGTGGACGCGAATCTCCCCATTTGATATAGATGGGGAGCATCCATCAGCCCACCTGTGCACAGTTGGATCAGAGGAAGCAGGGACGTCCGATTTGCCTCTCAGGACATGCGCGAGAGGATGTAAAGAGCGCCAATTATGGATGCTTCCCCTTAATTAGGGGGTTTTGCATTAATCGAGTCAAATTAGTTTATTTTTGCTACAACTAGTAATTAGTTTCGTAACTACTTGTGATTTGCTTCCAACAAACAAATATATTTTTATTTTTGCAAATGCATTTTCGTGCAAGGAAACATCCTTTTTTTATATTGAGATGTGCTTCCCATAAACAAATACAAAAAATATTTATTTCCGTAGATGATATTTTTTTTCATGGGAAGTTTGCATAGAAAGCTATTACTTTTTGTCAATATATAGAAGCACAATTTCATGTTGCAAAATATTATTCAATCACAAAAGCATTACTTTTATCGATGGAAGCACCCTTTCACGTTGCGGTGCAAACATATTATTCAATCAGGTGATAGAAATCACAGAAGATGGAGCGGAGAGGAGCTCTCCCTGCCGATCCAGGAATCGAAGTTGAGATGGGGGCTGGACCCCCTAATGTCAGGATGGCGCACGCGCACCACCGATCTCGCCCGCGGGGCTGTGGAGTAGAGGATGGGGTTGCCGGGCTGCTCGACGACGAGGAGAAAAGGAGCAGCCGAGGGCGCAGCTGGCCGGTGAGGTTGCTCTGCTGCTGGACGAAGAGGGGAGGAGGAGTAGCAGGGAGACGCTAGAGGGAAAAGGGATCTGGCGAGGCGAGGGAGCCGTGCTGCGTTCGGAGGTGAGGAGGAGCTCCAAACGGTCCGTCCACAAAGGAAACTGAGAGCATCTCCAGCCGCGCTCCCAATAGCCCCCCGGGCCATTTTTTCGGCGCCGGCCCAGTCGCGTCCCAGGATGCCGAAAATCACCGGTTCGGCCCTTTTTTTCCGTCCGGCGGTCACAGGCCGAACCCAGCGCGTTGGGGAGTAGTTGAGGCTCCGGCGCAAGGGAAAAGCATGCCTGGCCCACACCGTCAGGGGAAAAGTCAAGGTTTTCTTCCCCGACTCGACTCCCACCCCCCGCGCCCTCGGCCATCACTAGCTATATCCCAGCGCCGCCCTCCGCCCTACTCCGCCCTACGCCGCCGGGCTAGTAGTGTTGATTACTCCTTGTAGTTGATGCTAGTTGGTTTATTCGGTGAAAGATCATATGTTCAGATCCTTAATACTATTCAATACCCCTCTGATCATGAATTACATGAACATGCTTTGTGAGTAGTTACTTTTGTTCTTGAGGACATGAGAGAAGTCTTGTTATAAGTAATCATGTGAATTTGGTATTCGTTCGATATTTTGATGAGATGTATGTTGTCTTTCCACTAGTGGTATTATGTGAATGTCGACTACACGACACTTCACAATTATTTGGGCCTAGGGGAAGGTATTGGGAAGTAATAAGTAATTGATGGGTTGCTAGAGTGACAGAAGCTTAAACCCTACTTTATGCGTTGCTTCGTAAGGAGCTGATTTGGATCCATATGTTTCATGCTATGGTTAGATTTATCTTAATTCTTCTTTCGTAGTTGCGGATGCTTACAAGAGTGGTTAATCATAAGTGGGAGGCTTGTCCAAGGAAGGACATTGATAACCCACAAGTGTAGGGGGTCGCAACAGTTTTCGAGGGTAAAGTATTAAACCCAAATTTGTTGATTCGACACAAGGGGAGCCAAAGAATACTCTTAAGTATTAGCAGCTGAGTTGTCAATTCAACCACACCTGGAAACTTAGTATCTGCAGCAAGATAGTTTAGTAGCAAAGTGGTATGATAGTAGCGGTAGCAGCAATAAAAGTAAAGATAGTGTTTTTGTAGTTTTTGTGATAGTAGCAACGGAAAAGTAAATAAGCGGCAAGCAATATAGGTAAAGCTCGTAGGCATTGGATCGGTGATGGGAAATTACGTCGGGTGCAATTCATCATGTAGAATTTATAACCTAGGGTGACACGGAACTAGCTCCAGTTCATCAATGCAATGTAGGCATGTATTCCGAATATAGTTATACGTGCTTATGGAAAAGAACTTCCATGACATCTTTTGTCCTACCCTCCCGTGGCAACGAGGTCCTATTGGAAACTAAGGGATATTAAGGCCTCCTTTTAATAGAGTACCGGACCAAAGCATTAACACATAGTGAATACATGAACTCCTCAAACTAAGGTCATCACCGGGAGTGGTCCCGATTATTGTCACTTCGGGGTTGCCGGATCATAACACATAGTATGTGACTATAGACTTGCAAGATAGGATCAAGAACACACATATATTCATGAAAACATAATAGGTTCAGATCTGAAATCATGGCACTCGGGCCCTAGTGACAAGCATTAAGCATAGCAAATTCATAGCAACATCAATCTCAGAACATAGTGGATACTAGGGATCAAACCCTAACAAAACTAACTCGATTACATGATAGATCCCATCCAACCCATCACCGTCCAGCAAGCCTACGATGGAATTACTCACACACGACGGTGAGCATCATCGAATTGGTGATGGAGGAAGGTTGATGATGACGATGGCGACGATCTCCACTCTCCGGAGCCCCGAACGGACTCCAGATCAGCCCTCCCGAGAGAGATTAGGGCTTGGCGGCGGCTCCGTCTCGTGAAACGCGATAATTCTTTCTCCTTGATTTTTTTCTCCACGAAACGAAATATATAGGACCGGGGATACGTCGGTGGGGCATCGGGGGGCCCTCGAGGCAGGGGGCGCGCCCCCCACCCTCGAGGACAGGGTGTGGGCCCCCCGATGCAGATCTTATTGCAGATGTTTTTTTATATTTTCTGAAATAATTCTCCGTTGATTTTCAGGCGATTCCGAGAACTTTTCATTTCTGCACAAAAACAACACCATGGCAGTTCTGCTGAAAACAGCGTCAGCCCGGGTTAGTTCCATTCAAATCATGCAAGTTAGAGTCCAAAACAAGGGCAAAAGTGTTTGGAAAAATAGATACGTTGGAGACGTATAAACTCCCCCAAGCTTAAACCTTTGCTTGTCCTCAAGCAATTCAGTTGATAAACTGAAAGTGATAAAGAAAAACTTTGACAAACTCTGTTTGCTCTTGTTGTTGTAAATATGTAAGCTAGCATTCAGGTTTTCGACAAGATCATGAACTAACCACATTCACAATGACTTTCAGGTCTCAAGACTACTCACATCAATGGCATAATCAACTAGCGAGCAATAATAATAAACCTCGGATGACAACACTTCTCAAAACAATCATGATATGATATAACAGGATGGTATCTCGCTAGCCCTTTCTGAGACCGCAAAACATAAATGCAGAGCACCTTTAAAGATCAAGGACTGACTAGACATTGTAATTCATGGTAAAAGAGATCCAGTCATGATCATACTCAATGCAAATTAATAGTAATACATGCAACGACAGAGGTGCTCTCCTACTGGTGTTCTTTGATAAGAGGGTGATGACTCTGCATAAAAGTAAATAGATAGGCCCTTCGCAGAGGGAAGCAGGGATTTGTAGAGGTGCTAGAGCTCGATTTTTAAATAGAGATTGAATAACATTTTGAGCGGTATACTTTCATTGTCAACATAACATCCAAGAATCTCGATATCTCCCATACTACGCACATTATAGGCGGTTCCCAAACAGAATGGTAAAGTTTATACTCCCCCAACCACCAACATGCACACTCCACGGCCAGCCGAATCCGTGGGTTACCGTCCAAACAAGCAACAGCCCTGGGGACGGTTACCAGCCATTTTCTCGTGAATGATGAGCGGAGTCCACTCATCGTCAGAATAACCCACCTAGCATGGAAGATATAGACAACCCTAGTTGATACATGAGCTGTTCGAGCATACAAAACAGAATTTCATTTGAAGGTTTAGAGTTTGGCACATACAAATTTACTTGGAACGGCAGGTAAATACTGCATATAGGAAGGTATGGTGTACTCATATGAAATAACTTTGGGGTTTATGGAAGTGGATGCACAAGCAGTATTCCCGCTTAGTACAGGTGAAGGCTAGAAGGAGACTGGGAAGCGACCAGCGAGAGAGCAACAACGGTCATGAACATGCATTAAAATTAATCAACAATGAATGCAAGCATGGGTAGGATATAAATCACCATGAACATAAATATCGTGAAGGCTATGTTCATTTGATTCAACTACATGCGTGAACATGTGCCAAGTCAAGTCACTTAAATCGTTCAGAGGAGGATACCACCCATCATACCACATCACAACCATTTTAATATCATGTTGGCATGCAAGATAGACCATTATAAACTCTCAGCTAATTAAGCATGGCATAAGCAGCTATGATCTCTAATTGTTATTGCAAACATGTTTCATTCATAACAAGCTGAATCAAGAACGACGAGCGATCATATTTACAAAAACAAGAGAGGTAGAGTTCATACCAGCTTTTCTCATCTCAATTAGTTCATCATATATCATCATTATTGCCTTTCACTCGCACGACCAAACGGTGTGGAAAATAATAATAGTGCACGTGCATTGGACTAAGCTGGAATCTGCAGGCATTTTAATACAAGAGAGAAGACAAGGTAATATGGCTCAAGATTAAATCAGTCAACAAAGCATATGAGAGCCACTAAGCATTTTCAATCATGGTCTTCTACTCTTATCCCCTAAAGAAAAAGAAACTATTTACACGGGAAAGCTCCCAACAAGCAAAAGAAGAACGGGAAATCTTTTTGGGTTTTCATTTTTATTTACTACTACAAGCAAAGAAAGTAAACTAGCTAGAAGCTACAACTAATGTTTTTTTTGTTTTTTTGGGTTTTTCTGGCTCACAAGAAAAAAACTAAGAAAAAGAAATTTAAACTAAGCATGGATGGTACAGTGAAAGAGTGTGAGGACCGACAACTAGAATAAGTGTGGACATGAATGTAAGTCGGTGAGAAACACGTACTCCCCCAAGCTTAGGCTTTTGGCCTAAGTTGGTCTATGGCCAGTACTGGCCTGACGGATATCCAAAGTTGTAGTTGGGGTCGTACTAAGATGCAGCAGATACTGCCTGCTGAGCTGCAGCTCGAAGGCGGGCTGCCTCCGTGATGTTATAATGGGCATTTGCCTCCTCCATAGTTATAGTGTATCTCCCCTTTCCCTGAAAGTTAAACAAAGTAGGGGCAGGAAGAATAATATGGATGGCATGATGCCGGTTAAAGATTAGTCGATATTTGAGAGCTTGATTATCCCACTCTATAAACCGATGAATAGCCATAGCATTACAGTCTAAATAAGCAGGAGGTAAAGGGCCATCATACGGGTGCACAGACACACCAAGATAGCGGGCTATGCGAGTAGCATAGATCCCACCAAATAAATCTCCATACAAACCATTATGGTGTAGTCTACGAACAATAGCTCCCAGATTATACTGCCTATCACCTAGTACAGCACTCCTGAGAATGTTGAGATCAGGGACACACATGTGACAGGCTTCATCTTTACCATTTATACATCTACCAATAAAGAGAGCAAAGTAATGAATAGCAGGAAAATGTATGCTCCCCGTGGTGGCTTGTGTGATATCTCTGGATTCTCCCACTGTAATACTAGCAAGGAATTCTCTAAATTCAGATTTACGAGGGTCACTCATACTGCCCCGTTGTGGGAGCTTGCAGGCTGCATTAAAATCCTCTAAGTCCATGGTATAAGATTTATCATATAGATCAAACAGGACAGTGTGAGAATTAAGTGAAGATGAAAATTTAAACCTTCTCACAAAGCTATCAGTTAAACCACGGTATTGGAGGCACTTATCTTGCACAAAGTCCTCGAGGTCGGCGTTACGCACATATGCGTAAAATTCATCTTTGATACCCGCTTGACTCATAAATTCATCCGACGGTCATTCACAAGGCCGTACATCAGCATCCCTCGGTGGTTCATCGTCCGGCTCACGGAACGCGAGCCTCGGTTCCTACTTCCTTGAAGGACCACCTTTGAAGTTTTTCCTAGACATTTTTCTGAAATTTTTAGCAACTCACAATAAAAGTTAACCAAACTCAACAAGAATGATAGCAACAACTCCTATAAGTGCCTAGAGGCTATATCATGCATTAGAACTACTTGGGACCAAGAAAATTTTGCATGCAAGCGCAAGAACAAGGTCACCATAGCAGCACAAATTTGCAACAAATAAAGCACTAGAACAAAAACTAATTGGACCAATGGAGGAGTCACATACCAAGGAACAATCTCCCCGAACAGTTTGGTGAAAGGTGCTTTGAGAAAGGAGATCAAAAATGGCAGCAAAATGAGCTAGAACTCGGGTTTGAGCTGTTTGGGGATTTTTGGGAGGAAGAAGAAGAGTATGGGTGAAAAGGTAAGTGGAGGGGGGCCATGTGGGGCCCTCGAGGCAGGGGGCGCGCCCTGTGAAGGGGGACGCGCCCTGTGCCCTCGAGGCCACGTGCTGGCTCCCCTCGCTGTGTGTTCAGTGCCATATTTTCTTAAATATTCTTGAAAAAATCATATTTCATTTTCATGGCATTTGGAGAACTTTTATTTTCGGGATATTTTTTTATTGCACGGATAAGTCTAGAAACAGACAGATAATGCTATTTTTCTTTTATTTAACCTAATTAACAGAAAGTAAAAGGAGGGTGCAGAAGGTTTGTGCTATCTAGATTCACCTATCCCATGCTCATCAAAAGGAATCCATTAACAAGGTTGATCAGGTCTTATTAATAAACTCTTTTCGAGTAACATGAAACCGGAGAATTTTCGAATAACACTATGTTACCTCAATGGGGATATGTATGTCCCCAACAATAAGTATGTCATATGCCTTCTTGATAGTAGGAATAGGAAACTCGAAACCTCCAATAGTAATAGTCGAAGTTTTTCCAATATAATTGATACTATAAACCTGAGGTTGTTTCCTCGGAAAGTGTACCGTATGCTCATTACCATTGACATGAAAAGTGACATTGCCTTTGTTGCAATCAATAACAAGCCCTGCAGTATTCAGAAAAGGTCTTCCAAGAATAATAGACATACTATCGTCCTCGGCAATATCAAATATAACAAAGTCCGTTAGAATAGTAACATTTGCAACTACAACAGGCACATCCTCACAAATACCGACATGTATAGCAGTTGATTTATCGACCATTTGCAAAGATATTTCAGAAGGTGTCAACTTACTCAAGTCAAGTCTACGATATAAAGAGAGAGGCCTAACACTAACACCGGCTCCAAGATCACACAAAGCAGTTTTAACATAATTTCTCTTAATGGAGCAAGGTGTAGTAGGTACTCCTGGATCCCCTAATTTCTTAGGCATTCCACCCTCAAAAGTGTAATTGGCAAGCATGGTGGAGATTTCTACATCAGGTATCTTTCTTTTGTTGGTAATAATATCTTTCATGTACTTGGCATAAGGATTTGTTTTAAGCACATCAGTCAAACGCATACGCAAAAAGATAGGTCTAATCATTTCAGCGAAGCGCTCAAAATCATCATCATCCTTTTTCTTGGATGGTTTCGGAGGAAAAGGCATGGGTTTCTGAACCCATGGTTCTTTTTCCCTACCGTGCTTCCTAGCAACAAAGTCTCTCTTATCATAGCATTGATTCTTTGATTGTGGGTTATCAAGATCAACAGCAGGTTCAATCTCTACATCATTATCATTGCTAGGTTGAGCATCATCATGAACATCATCATTAATATTATTACTAGGTTCATGTTCATTACCAGATTGTGTTTCAGCAACAGAAACAGATATATCATTGGGATTCTCAGGTTTGTCAGCTACAGGTTCACTAGAAGCATGCAAAGTCCTATCATTTTTATTTTTCTTCTTCTTAGAAGAACTAGGTGCATCTAAATTAGCTCTCTGAGAATCTTGCTCAATTCTCTTAGGGTGGCCTTCAGGAGACAGAGGTTCCTGAGTCATTTTACCACCTCTAGTAGCAACTCTAACAGCATAGTCAGTATTCTTATTATTTAATTCATTGAGCAAATCGTTCTGAGCCTTAAGTACTTGTTCTACTTGAGTGGTGACCATAGAAGCATGTTTACTAATAAGTTTCAGTTCACCTTTAGCTCTAGACAGATAATCACTCAAGCGTTCAATCATATAAGTATTGTGTTGTAATTGTCTACCAACATAAGCATTGAAGTTTTCTTGTTTCACAATAAAATTGTCAAACTCATCTAAGCATTGGCTAGCAGACTTATAACGAGGAATGTCACCTTCATCAAATCTATAAAGTCGAAGAGACTTGCAAGGATATTATGAGCACACATAAAAAGTTCAGAGAAGAACCAAATATCTTTCATAGATAACGTTGATCATAAACTCACAATTCATCGGATCTCAACAAACACACCACAAAAAGAGATTACATCGAATAGATCTCCTTGAAGACCGAGGAGAACTTTGTATTGTGATCCAGAGAGAGAGAGAAGAAGCCATCTAGATACTAGCTATGGACCCGAAGGTCTGTGGTAAACTACTCACAACTCATGGCGATGGCGATGATGATGACTACCTGCGTCGGGTTATCAAGACCATGTATTTCTTCAATAGGCAGTAAATTCTTAACATCTTCAGCTTTAATACCTTTTTCTTTCATAGATTTCTTTGCCTCTTGCATATCTTCAGGACTGAGAACTAGAACACCTCTTTTCTTCGGAGTTGGCTTAGGGGCTGGTTCAGGAAGTGTCCAATTATTTTCATTGGCCCGCATATTATTCAATAGTAATTCAGCATGTTCAACTGTTCTTTCCCTGGAAACACAACCAGCACAACTATCCAGGTGGTCTCTGGAAGCATCGGTTAGTCCATTATAAAAGACATCAAGTATATCATGCATCTCAAGAGGATGATCAGGCAAAGCATTAAGTAACAGGAGAAGCCTCCCCCAAGCTTGTGGGAGACTCTCTTCTTTAGTTTGAGAAAAGTTATATATTTCCAATAGGGCAGCTTGTTCCTTATCAGCGGGAAAATATTTAGCAGAGAAGTAATACATCATATCCTGGGGACTACGCACACAACCAGGATCAAGAGAATTAAACCAAGTCTTAGCATCACCCTTTAACGAGAAAGGAAATAGCTTAAGGATATAGTAGTAACGAATCTTTTCATCGTTGGTAAACAGGGTGGCTATATCATTCAACTTAGTAAGATGTGCCACAACAGTTTCAGACTCATGGCCATGGAAAGGATCAGATTCAACCAAAGTAATTAACTCAGGATCAATAGAGAATTCATAATCCTTATCAGTGACACAGATAGGTGAAGGTGCAAAAGCAGGGTCATGTTTCATTCTAGCATTCAAGAACTTTTCTTCCAGCTTAGCTAATAATTTCTTAAGATCGTATCTATCATTGCAAGCAAGAAAGTCTCTAGGAGTTTCTTCATCCATAACATAACCCTCAGGCACAACAGGCAATTCATATCTATTGGGAGTAGTTTCATCATCACTTTCATAAATATCATCAGTTTCAATATTTGCACTCTCCCTAACCTTAGCAATTTGTTCATCTAGAAATTCACCTAGTGGCACAGTATCAGGCATAGAAGTAGTTTCATCATACATAGCAGAAGTGGCATCATCAAGAACATACGACATATCAGATTCAATAGCAGGAGTAGGTGTCGCAAGTTTACTCATAACAGAAGGAGAATCAAGTGCAGAGCTAGATGGCAGTTCCTTACCTCCCCTCGTAGTTGAGGGTAAGATCTTGGTTTTTGAGTCCTTCAAATTCTTCATAGTGATCAACAGATAAAAGTCCCAAGTGACTTAAAGAATAGAGCTATGCTCCCCGGCAACGGCGCCAGAAAATAGTCTTGATAACCCACAAGTGTAGGGGATGGCAACAGTTTTCGAGGGTAAAGTATTCAACCCAAATTTATTGATTCGACACAAGGGGAGCCAAAGAATAGTCTTAAGTATTAGTAGCTGAGTTATCAATTCAACCACACCTGGAAACTTAGTATCTGCAGCAAGATAGTTTAGTAGCAAAGTAATATGATAGTGGCGGTAGCGGCAATAAAAGTAACGGTAGTGTTTTTGTAGTTTTTGTAATAGTAGCAACATAAAAGTAAATAAGCAACAAGCAATATAGGTAAAGCTCGTAGGCATTGGATCTGTGATGGGAAATTATGTCGGATGTAATTCATCATGTAGAAGTTATAACCTAGGGTGACACAGAACTAGCTCCAGTTCATCAATGCAATGTAGGCATGTATTCCGAATATAGTCATACATGCTTATGGAAAAGAACTTGCATAGCATCTTTTGTCCTACCCTCCCGTGGCAGCGGGGTCCTATTGGAAACTAAGGGATATTAAGGCCTCCTTTTAATAGAGTACCGGACCAAAGCATTAACACATAATGAATACATGAACTCCTCAAACTATGGTCATCACCGGGAGTGGTCCCGATTATTGTCACTTCGGGGTTGCCGGATCATAGTACATAGTAGGTGACTATAGACTTGCAAGATAGGATCAAGAACACACATATATTCATGAAAACATAATATGTTCAGATCAGAAATCATGGCACTCGGGCCCTAGTGACAAGCATTAAGCATATCAAATTTATAGCAACATCAATCTCAGAACATAGTGGATACCAGGGATCAAACCCTAACAAAACTAACTCGATTACATGATAGATCCCATCCAACCCATCACCGTCCAACAAGCCTACGATGGAATTAATCGCACACGACGGTGAGCATCATGGAATTGGTGATGGAGGAAGGTTGATGATGACGATGGCGACGATCTCCACTCTCCGGAGCCCCGAACGGACTCCAGATCAGCCCTCCCCAGAGAGATTATGGCTTGGCGGCGGCTCCGTCTCGTAAAACGCGATAATTCCTTCTCTCTGATTTTTTTTCTCCCCGAAAGTGAAGATATAGGATCTGGGGGTACGTCGGTGGAGCACCAAGGGGCCCACGAGGCAGGGGGGCGCGCCCCCACCCTCGTGGACAGGCCCTGGGCCCCATAGTGTGGATCTTCTTGCAGGTATTTTTTATATTTCCGAAATAATTCTCCGTTGATTTTCAGGCGATTCAGAGAACTTTTTATTCTGCACAAAAACAACATCATGGCAGTTCTGCTGAAAACAGCGTCAGTCCGGGTTAGTTCCATTCAAATCATTTAAGTTAGAGTCCAAAACAAGGGCAAAAGGGTTTGGAAAAGTAGATACGTTGGAGACGCATCAGTTACCCGTTACGAATTATACTATCACACAACAATCTGTGATCGATAATTTCAGTGTTCGCAGAGAATACCTTACTGAAAACCGTTTGTCATTTCCTTCTGCTCCTCGTTGGGTTCGACACTCTTACTTATTGAAAGAATGTGACGCCCGAGACCGACGTCCCAGAAGATTCCAGAAGGTTCCCGAAGATTCCAGATGTTCCGGGTTGCCCGTGTGTTTCTTTTGAGCTTGTGTTATTTATTTTTCGCATTGCATCATGTCATCATGCCATCATGTTATTTTATTTTATCTTGCATCTCAACTTAAATAAATCGTGTGGACCTTCGGTCCATTTAAATCGAGGGAAGATGTCTTCTCTTTATAACATATAAAAGCCTCCTAATAATTATGGAGCTATATTAATAATTATTCCTTTGCTTCGGAATCACCGTAACACACTTGCATATTTCCCCATGTCTTTTCACTTCGAGTTTCACCTTCAAATCCTTGCCAATATTTCTTTTCCTATTTATCGAGGTTCCTCCGAAAATTCGAACATTTTTGGACACTTCAATAATCTCGTCTTAGTTCAACCTATTTGAATTAAATTCAAATATGTTTGAATTATTTTCCGTCCTGGCCTTTTGTATTTTTCTCCGGTCGTGCTCATTTTTACGAGCCCGGGAAAAATATTCCCTTGTGCAATTCGGCTCCTAACCCCCCCCCTCTTCTTTCTTTCTTCTCTCTTTGTTTTCTGCTAAATCTTTTTAAAAAAACAGAGAGAAGAGAGCCAGCCTCTGGGCCTCCCTGGCCCATTTCCTCTTCCCTCCCAGGCCGCAGCCCACCAGCCCCCCGAAACCCTAGGGCGCCGTCCACGCCAGCCGCTCCCTCGAGCGTTCCCTGCCCGCCGCCGCACTCTCCTTTTCCCTCTGCCCGATTCCACTCCAGCTCCCGATCCCCTCTGCCGCATCCCTCGCTCGTCCCTCGAGCCGTTCCCCTCGACCCCGCACTCCTTTCGCCCCGACCTTCTCCCGTTTCCATCTCCCTCCTCCCGAGCGCCTGCTTCGATCCCTCCGCGCAGGAGCCCCGCGCCTGCTCTGCGCCTCCCTCCTCTCCGCGTCTCGAAGACAGCACGCCCGCGCCCCTCGCCAAGAGCAGCGGCCAGGCCCGAGGCCGCACCTCTACCTGGCCTCCCGCGGCGCTCCTACAGCCCCGTCGCCCAGGGCCGGAATCCGGTCAGCGCCCTCCTCTCCAGGCCGGCCGCGGGGATCCCCTCCTCCCTTGCCTCTGCTGCCCGTCGCCAGGAGCGCCTGCCTTCCTCCTTCGCCGAGCCGCAGCGCCGTCGTCCCTCCTGCAGCGCCCCAGGCCGGCCAAGCTCGCCACCCCGTCGTCGTCAGGCCGGCCGCCTCGGCCCCGCTTCCTCCCGAGCAGCGACGTTGCTCCTGTCCTCCAGCAAACCCGAGCGGCCTCCCCTTCACGTCGGACCAGATCCCGCCGCGGATCCAGCCCGAGCGCCCGTCCCGAGGTTCCAGCGGGCTCCCTCCGCGCGGCCCTCCAGTTTGAGCCAGCGGCAGCCGCAGCTCCTTTCTCCCTGGCTCTCCTGCGCGCCCGGCTCCTTCCCGTCGACCTCCAGGAGTTACAGCAACACCGCAAAGGCCGTCCAGCCCCGTCTCCCGCTCCTGCTGTCCCGTGCTGCCCCTTTTTGTTTTGCTCCTATTTGTGTTTTGTGTTGTTCGGTTGACTTGTCAGGAGACCCGTTGACAAGTCCGAGATCCGAGTACAACTACATAACGACGACCGAATGACTACGTGAACAACTACGAACGAAAACGCCTCCGAGAACAAGTACCACTACCGACGCCGGAGCCATCGGAACCCTCGTGTACCTCTTCGTTACAAGAACCGAGACCGGACCGTCAAGTACATCTACACGATGACTCGCCAAGTACCACGACGACCCGAACGACTACCGTCGCGTGTACCACTACCGTCGCCCGGAAAAGACGGATGCGCCAAGTACATCTACGAACGAGTTGCGGAACGACTTCTTCCTCTTCGGCCGTGTACCACTACTTCCTCTACGAGTGCGAGAACGACTCCTTCCTCTACGATCTCGAAACCGCTTCGAGAGAGAACGCTACGAAGGTATAACCCCGAGACGCGACCCCGTGGATGAACGCTTGTGCTTGCTTGTGTTGTATGAGTTGTTTCCCGTGTGTGCTTCGTGCCCGTTCCACCTTTTGTCATGTTCCTCGGTTCCTCGCCACCGACTCGTGGGAACCCGGTAACGGGATCGCCCCACCTTTCATCTCGTTTGACTCGATCACGCCATCTTTCTTTTGCACCGGACTCTCAACGAGATACCGGTACCGATATGTTGCGTGGCATCATTTTCGGATCGTTGCCATGGCACTTTTCCCTTTCACCACGGTGACAAATACTTCATATCTCCTTTAAGTCAACCTTTTAATAAAAATTGCTTAAAACTTAATCATGTCATCCGCATCATTTAACAACATTATATATGCTTAATTGTTGTTGCTTATAATTATTAAACATGCTTATGGGGATTTTCCGGATATGTTGTTGTTATTCTCCGGCCTCATTTAAAATGCTTAAATAGTGTAGTTTCTTTATGCTTCACCTCTTGCCATGTTAAAAACATTTAACCTTGTCTTGTAAATAATGAGAGTCAACTAAATAATTATTATGTGGTGTTTCGTCAATATGCAACTCGTTGCATATTGATCTCCACTTAACTTGTAGTGTTGTTTGAGTTTTGCCATGCCATGCATAATTAAACCGGACATGCATCATACTTGTTTGCGCATCGTATGCCATGTTGATGCTTGTGTGTTTACCGTGTTGTTTGTTTCTTTCCGGTTTGCTTCTCTTGATAGCTTCGGTTTCGTTCCGGAGTTGTGAGGATTCTCTCGTCTGTGTTGCTCCGTCTTCGTGGACTTGTTCTTCTCCCTTGTGGAATCCCAGGCAAGATGACCGAACCCGGATACCATTACTATTTTTGCCTCTTGCTAGAGTATCGTTCTTTAGTTTTGCCTCGATGCCCATGTTCTTCTTGTCAGCCTCCTACTTGTAACCAATTGCCATGTTTAACCACCCTACCTACGCAAACCGTTGCTTGGCTAAGTACGCTTCGCTCAGCCCTTCTTATAGCATTGTTAGTTGCAGGTGAAGATTGAAGATGCTTGCTTCATGATGAAGTTTGGTTGGGTTATATCACACTATATAAATGCTTAAAAATGAAATCATCTATATACTGGCAGGGTGGAAGGCTAAGCCTTTTGCTTGGTGATTTGTTCCACTCGTGCCGTTAGGATCCGTATAAGCCGGTATTATGTTCCTTGATTATGCGTTCCTAACACGGTTGGGGTGTATGGGACCCCCTTGATAAACCGCTAAGTGCTAAGTCTTTTCCAGCAAATCCCAACATTGGTACTATTTGCCTAATAACAAACTAATAAAACTTGCATGTGGACTAGCTATCCCTTTTTTTTAATTCAACAACCCCGGGCCAGTGCTCCACATGAGTGTTGGTCCGAAACGGGGAGTCTGCGGGGCCACCTCGAGGAAACTCAAGGTTTGGTAAAAACCTGTAGAATCGCCCATCCGGTCGTGTCCTGAGACCTAGATACGCGCGGCTACTATCAGGGTGTCGACACGCCGGGAGGATTTGCTGGATTAGCCTTACCTTAGTTCGGTT
This sequence comes from Secale cereale, assembly GCA_902687465.1. NCBI lineage: Eukaryota > Viridiplantae > Streptophyta > Magnoliopsida > Poales > Poaceae > Secale > Secale cereale. Next base: position 749,573,457 of record LR738714.1, read on the forward strand.
TAACTCGAGCACGGGATTCCGAGAATACTCGGGTCTTCCCAACTATGGAGTTGCGACTCCGCGGATCGTGGGCTTGTAATGGGTCAAGTTGGAACACCCCTGCAGGGTTTGAACTTTCGAAAGCCGTGCCCGCGGTTATGTGGCAGATGGGAGCTTGTTAATTCCGGTTGTAGATAACTTGACACAATGTTTCTAATACACTACCAGCGTGTGTACCGTGACTGTCAATTTCCGAATAGGGATTCGGGAGTTGAACACGATGGGGTTATGTTTGACCGGTTTTAGCTAGGATCACTTCGTGATCATCTTTCGACCGATGCTCTTCTCTTCTCGCTCTCTATTACGTAAGTTAGTGCTAGTTGCTGCTGCAGACTCTTGTTTGTTTTCCTTCACCTCATATTCTTTCTTCAGCCTTGTCCTCACCCAAGGCTTAAATAGTCTTGTTACCCGGGAACGGGATTGCTGAGTCCTCTGTGGCTCACAGTTACTTCACCACACCAGATGCAGGTTCAGCCGACCAGATGCAGGAGCTGGTTCAAGTACTTCATCGGGAGCTCGATGAAGCTTGTGGCCGTTTGCTTGTGACGTTTCGATGTTCAGTAGTGGTTTCTACTAGGATTCGATCCTGACCTGTGGCTTTATGTTGTTTGGTATCTTTCTTTTGGTTCTTCACCCGTAGTCGGGTTGTGATGTTCTGAATGATGTTTTGCTTATGCAATGTATTGTGTGAAGTGGCGAGTGTAAGCCAACTATCTCCTTTTGCATTTTAATCCCTCTTTTACATGAGTCGTGCAAAGATACCAAACTTGAGATCATTCTAGGATGGGCTTATACCTTTAAGTCGTGCCTCGACACGTAGGAGGTATAGTCCCATCCTGGGCATTACAAGTTGGTATTCAGAGCCTTCTCCGACCTAGAAGCCCCCACTGATTGATCGAATCGTTGACGGTTGAGTCTAGGCACACACTGAAAACTTTTTGAGTCCTATATTATATCGGAGAGTAGGATTTCTTTGCTTCTCATCCCCTTTCTCTCTGGTGAGGACTCCTGACGATTACTCTTTTCTCTTCTACTTTCAAAAATTGCACCAAATTTTTTTTAGGATCCCGCGAGTATTCTGGGATTGTTTCGATGTTCTTGTGACAAGGATATTGTTCCCGATGCCTCCTGTTACCGAGGAGTTGAGCTTCGAGGTATCATTGACACAAGCATATCGCGGCAGTACTAAATACTTAAGACGGCCGACATCGAAAATCTCTCCTATACGGCCAGTGGCAAGATAACCCCGACATCACCCAGTACTGGGGAGGTAGTTCGAGAGTATTGCCATAGCTTGTTATAGTGGATGCTTTTCGAAGGTCCGAGGTAAACAGTTTCCGAGAAAGACTGGTTATGTGTTGAAGGATGGATACACCTGGATGTAGGTTTAGAGTTGATTGCGCGGTGCTTCCCGTGTATCCCCAACACCTGATTGCATAACTGGAAACTTTCGGAAATCTATAGGTGGGTTCATCTAGTAGTTCTAGGCATTCTTCCAACGGATGCTCGATATGAAGTTTGGGGTTCTACTTTGAGTGAAGTGGTTTTATGGACTTGTTCTGATCGGGAGTTGCATCTTAAAGGGTCCTTGGCTATGCTGATCCGGAGATTGCAAAACCCTTTTGTAACACGTTCCATGAGCTTTCAGCACGAAGATGTCGAACGAAGCTTCTATCTTGTATTTGTTCTATCTGATCCTTGTTCTTTTTTTTATTTATCTTTTTGTTCTCCAAGTGGCTTCTCGTCTAGTTGACGTACCTGCGGAATTCATTCGTTCAATCCTTTGTTCTTGTTTTGATTCTGGTATTCGAGTTGCTTCGATGTCAAATGGTGATTCCATACCTCCTTATCGGTGTTCTCATATTTCTATGGGAGTCCTAATTCTTCTTGACCATCAAGATCATCATGTTAATTCTTTTCAACCGGTGCCCATTTTGTTCATCCCAAGTTATCTTTGCTTTTCCCCACCCTCCCACCCTTCTTCTTCTTGGAGCCAGAAATTCTCAGATGAAGTATCCATATTATTCATGTGATATTTCTTCATTCATTTCCTTCAATGTTCTTATCCGGTGCTTTATCGTGAAGATGCTCAAGAGCTTCAAGTTCATCATTCTTTTGTTCCAATATTCTTCCGGTGGATGTAAATCAAGAATTCGGTGTTGATCTTATCATTTTCCTCTTTTCACAATGCTTTCTTATTCCGGTGCATCAATTAATCATTCTCCTCTTGTTATTCTTATCCGGAGAGCTCAAGATATCTCAGAAGATTCATAATTCCATTCTTAATCCGTTCAAATTATTTTTGAGGATTGTTATCTTACTCAAGCCTTTTTAATTCAACCGGTGCAATATCTCTTCAGCAATCTTTCCAACGGTGATTTCTTTTGAGTGGGCCCTAACCCACAGGTCTTTTCCCGGGATCTTACCTGACTCTTCTTTTCCGGAGTTATACTCAAATTCTTTTCAATTTGTGACGTAAGAATGATCTCCATCAGTCACATGCCTTCTCCAAGATCGCTTTCAAATTCTTGTTCATCATTGGTTCAACCTTTTAATTCTTCATTCCGGAGTGCTCAATAATTCTTATGGCATTTCTCGTCTTCTTTCTCACCATTTGGAGACCGGAGAAGTGTTTCTCTTAAATCTTGGCCCGTTCTCTTGATGAGTTGTGGTTCTAGCTTCATGCCATCCTCATTATTGTTTCGATTGTGTGGAATTATTTTCATACCATCCGAAGCATTTCATGAATTCTTTTCTTTGTGATCCTCCGAAGGCCATCATTTCAGAATATTTCTTCGTTCTCAGTTTTCAACTTCAACCTCCACATATTCTTCATTGGTGTCTCTTCATTCGTCTCCATATTCTTACGGTGGTTTTTTTTCAAGTTTACTCTGCCGTTGTTATCGTTTTAATTCATTTGTTCTTTTCATAATCCTACCGGTGCTTTGTTGAAGATTTATCCAAGGTTGTGCTAGATCTCTCTTTAATTCTTTCCAACGAGAATAAGTAGTATGCCAAATCCTTTGGTTGTCATCAATTTAAATTGGTGAAGGAGATGCATAACATAATTCTTATTCTTATTCCTTCAAGGTGATTTAATTCTTTTGTCTGGAGCTTGTTCATCATATCATATCCTTGGTTCTAAGTTGTTCATCTTGTTTTCCGGAGCTCCATGCTGTTTCAATTATCATTTCAAAGCTCCAACTAATTCATCGCAGGCCTTTGAATCTTATTCTTTTCATCTTCCACTTCTCATGCTTTCATTACCGGAGTTCCTATGGTGGTTCATCATCATTTAATTCATCCTCGAAGTCTTCATCAAGATTATTGTTGGAGCTCAAGCATTCTTCATCATGCTTAACAATTGAAATCCTTTCTACCTTATCTTTCAGATGGTGTTATGTCATTTTGACAATTCCTTCATGTTTCATGATTCACAAGTTGTCAGGAATGAGATAATTAAAAACCATCATTTCTTTCTCTTTAGGAGATCCTTTCAACCCCTCCTTTTATCTCTTGGAGTTATCTTGGGTTATTTTTCACCTAAAAGCTTTCCTTGAGAATTGTTGCTATTGTGGTGCTTATAAATGTCCCAAGTTCTTCATTTTTCATTCCGGTGAATAAGTTTATCGTCTCCTTGTTGATCTCAATCCAATCAAATGTTCTCCTCAGTGGCTGGTTGTCACCTCTCAATTTTGAGATGTTTTCCATAAGCCCACATCAAGCTTATTCTTTCGTTGTTGAATTCCAACAACTCTGTTCAACCCTTCTCCGTAAGGAGGATTTTCTAATTCATTCGTGGGAGAAGTTGTCATCATCTTCTTCGATCTTTTCTTTCCAACCATCTAGCATCTATTCTTTCGTTCCGGAGGCTTTGTAATGTTGCTCTCTCCAAACCATCTTATCGTTTTGTCAAGATCATGTTCTTTCCCTTGTTTATCTATTTAACCGGAGTGTTGTATTTCTTCATTCTAGTTCTCTCATCTTATCAAGTTTTGCCTCTCTTTTCAACCGGAGTGCTGTCTGAATCTTTCTTACCCCTTGTGCCATTCTCTTAATTGTTCCGGAGGCTATATGTTGTTGTTTTCATCAAGTATCACTACATCTCCTCAAGTTTTTGTTCATTCCTTCCATTTTCAGACGGAGTGCTGTCCAAATTATGTCATTCTTATTCCTTGGCCATACCATTGCAGTTTCATATTCTTTCCGTCCGTGAGCTCTTGTTTAATGTTTTTCAACCTACAAGGTTCTTGTTATGTTCCTTGTTCCTCCTTTTAACGGAGTGCTCTTAACTTCGTTCATCTCTGTTGTATTCTTCTTTCAACTTGTTTAAACTCTCAAGGTTCTTGGTTTCACTCGTCTGTCAAAGAAGCAACTTTGTTTTACCTCTTCCTCTTCCGTTTTTACCCGGTGATATCTCTAGGATCTCGGGTCGAGATCCTCTGTTAGTGTGGGAGAGTTGTGACGCCCGAGACCGACGTCCCAGAAGATTCCAGAAGGTTCCCGAAGATTCCAGATGTTCCGGGTTGCCCGTGTGTTTCTTTTGAGCTTGTGTTATTTATTTTTCGCATTGCATCATGTCATCATGCCATCATGTTATTTTATTTTATTTTGCATCTCAACTTAAATAAATCGTGTGGACCTTCGGTCCATTTAAATCGAGGGAAGATGTCTTCTCTTTATAACATATAAAAGCCTCCTAATAATTATGGAGCTATATTAATAATTATTCCTTTGCTTCGGAATCACCGTAACACACTTGCATATTTCCCCATGTCTTTTCACTTCGAGTTTCACCTTCAAATCCTTGCCAATATTTCTTTTCCTATTTATCGAGGTTCCTCCGAAAATTCGAACATTTTTGGACACTTCAATCATCAAGTCTTAGTTCAAAACTATTTGAATTAAATTCAAATATGTTTGAATTATTTTCCGTCCTGGCCTTTTGTATTTTTCTCCGGTCGTGCTCATTTTTACGAGCCCGGGAAAAATAACCTTTGACCTAATTCTTGCCTAACCCCCCTCCTCTTTTTCTTTTTCCTCTCTTTTGTTTTTATTTGTTTCTGCTAAGAGTTATAAATAAGAGCAGCAGCTCAGGCCTCCTTCCCTCTCCCTTTTGGCCCAACCGCTTCTCCCTCAGGCCACTTCGGCCCAAGCCGGCCCACACCTCACTCCAGGCCCGATCTCCCCGCTGTAACCCTAGCGTGCGCGCACCCCAGTCGCCTCGCTCCCTCTTTCCTCTACGCCGCCAGCCTCGCTCGACCGCCGCCGCACTCTCTCGCTCCCGATCCCCTCTCTCCCTCTCTTCGCTCGTCCCTACCTCTCTCTCCCCAAGTCCCGAGCTCCCGAGCCCGTTCCCTCCTCCTCGGGTCGTCGACCTCGCCTCGCCAAGGCCCCTGCCTGGCGTCCCCTCGCCGATTCCCAGCGCCGGGAGGACCCCGCGCCGTGCGCCCCGAGTCCCTCCTCCTCCGTCCGTCCTTCTCCTCGACATGCCCTCGGCGGCCTCCCGCGCGCGAGGACAGCCAGGGCTCGCTCTCCCCGTCGAAGCCGAGGCCCCGCGGCCGGATCCCGCCGCGCCCCTGCCTCCATCCCGCGGCCCCGAGCGCCCTCCTCCGCGGCCAGGCTTCCTCTGGCCGGATCCCGCAGCGCCGCGACGGCCCCGAGCAGCCTCCGTCGCCAGCAACCGGGGCCCCGACGTCCTCCTCCAGCAGCTCCCTGCGCCATGGCGTCCTGCTCGCCTTGAAGCTCTCCAGCGGCTGGTGCCTCCTCTGACCGGCCCGAACAGCCAGCCAAGGCTTCGTCCCGCAGCGCCCGTGCCTTGCTGCTGCTGCCTCACCTCCAGCAAGACCGCGAAGGCCCTGTCCTTTTCCAGTTCGGCGTTGTCCCGAGCAAACCCGTAGCCTTTTCCTTTTTTTTGTTGTGTGTTTTGTTTTGTTGTTTGTTGCTGTAATGTTAATCTCAGATGATCATGGAGATGCAAGTATTTTCTACTTTGGACCCTTGTACCACTACGAACGCCGAGACCCTCAAGTACCTCTACGAGCGAGAACGACTACATGTACAAGTACCACTACTTCCACTACCCTCGCCGGAAGACCCAAGTTCGTCTACCGTCGCGTGTACGACTACCGTCGCCCGAACAACTACTTCCCACTACGATCGTGTACCACTACCGTCGCCCCGTGTACCACTACTTCCTCTACTACGGCTACTTCCTCGACGCTCTCGAACCGCTTCGAGAGAGAACGCTTCGAAGGTATAACCCCGTGGATGACCCGTGTGATGCTTGCTTGTGTTGTATGAATGTCTCCCGTGTGTGCTTCGTGCCCGTTCCACCTTTTGTCATGTCCCTCGGTTGCCTCGTCACCGACTCGTGGGAACCCGGCAACGGGAACACCCCATCATCTCGTTTGACTCGCTTCGTCACCTTTTGCACCGGTCTCTCAACGAGATACCGGAACCGATATGTTGTGTTGCCTCATTTCGGATCGTTGCCGTGGCACCCTTTTCTTCCACCACGGTGACAAATGCTTCTTATCTCTTAATGTCAACCCTTTTAATAAAACTTGCATAAAACTTGATCATGTCATCCGCATCATGTTAACAACATTATAATGTTTAATTGTTGTTTGCTTATAATTAATAAACATGCTCATGGGGATTTTCCGGATATGTTGTTGTTATTTTCCGGCCCCATTTAAAATGCTTAAATAGGTAGTTTAATTGTGCTTCACCTCTTGCCATGCTAAAAACATTTAAACTTGTCTTGTAAATAACGAGAGTCAACTAAATAATTAATTGTGGTGTTTCGTCAATATGCAACTCGTTGCATATTGATCTCCACTTAACTTGTAGTTTTGTTTGTGCACTTTGCCATGCCATGCATATTTAAACCGGACATGCATCATACTTGTTTGTGCATCGTGCCATGTTTATGATGTGTGTGTTTACCGTGTTGTTCTTTCTTTCCGGTTGTTTCTCTTGTTAGCTTCGGTTCCGTTCCGGAGTTGTGAGGATCCGCTCGACTGTTGCTCCGTCTGCTTCTTGGACCCGTTCTTCTTCCTTGTGGAATCCCAGGCAAGATGACCGAACCCGGATACCATTACTATTTTTGCCTATTGCTAGTAGTCTCGATCTATAGTTTTGCCTCGATGCCCATGTCTTCTTGTCAGCCTCCTACTTGTAACCAATTGCCATGTTTAACCAACCTACCTACGCAAACCGTTGTTTGGCTAAGTACGCTTCGCTCAGCCCCCTCTTATAGCATTGTTAGTTGCAGGTGAAGATTGAAGATGCTTGCTTCATGTTGAAGTTTGGTTGGGTTATATCACACTATATAAATGCTTAAAAATGAAATCGTCTATATACTGGCAGGGTGGAAGGCTAAGCCTTTTGCTTGGTGTTTTGTTCCACTCATGCCGTTAGGATCCGTATAAGCCGGTGTTATGTTCCTTGATTATGCGTTCCTAACACGGTTGGGGTGTATGGGACCCCCTTGATAAACCGCTAAGTGCTAAGTCTTTTCCAGCAAGTCCCAACATTGGTACTATTTGCTTAATAACAAACTAATAAAACTTGAATGGGACTAGCTACCCCTTTCATCTTAATTCCACCCCCCTGGGCCAGTGCTCGATTTGAGTGTTGGTCCAAACTAGAGTCGTGTGCGGGGCCCCCCTTGGCAACTTGGGTTTCGGCCACTGTACGCTGTGCTCATCCGGTCGTGGCCTGAGACGAGATACGCGCGGCTACTATCAGGGTGTCGGCACGCCGGGAGGATTTGCTGGATTAGCCTTACCTTAGTTCGGTTTAACTTGAGCACGGGATTCCGAGAATACTCGGGTCTTCCCACCTATGGAGTTGCGACTCCGCGGATCGTGGGCTTGTAATGGGTCAAGTTGGAACACCCCTGCAGGGTTTGAACTTTCGAAAGCCGTGCCCGCGGTTATGTGGCAGATGGGAGCTTGTTAATTCCGGTTGTAGATAACTTGACACAATGTTTCTAATACACTACCAGCGTGTGTATCGTGACTGTCAATTTCCGAATAGGGATTCGGGAGTTGAACACGATGGGGTTATGTTTGACCGGTTTTAGCTAGGATCACTTCGTGATCATCTTTCGACCGATGCTCTTCTCTTCTCGCTCTCTATTACGTAAGTTAGTGCTAGTTGCTGCTGCAGACTCTTGTTTGTTTTCCTTTACCTCATATTCTTTCTTCAGCCTTGTCCTCACCCAAGGCTTAAATAGTCTTGTTACCCGGGAACGGGATTGCTGAGTCCTCTGTGGCTCACAGTTACTTCACCACACCAGATGCAGGTTCAGCCGACCAGATGCAGGAGCTGGTTCAAGTACTTCATCGGGAGCTCGATGAAGCTTGTGGCCGTTTGCTTGTGACGTTTCGATGTTCAGTAGTGGTTTCTACTAGGATTCGATCCTGACCTGTGGCTTTATGTTGTTTGGTATCTTTCTTTTGGTTCTTCACCCGTAGTCGGGTTGTGATGTTCTGAATGATGTTTTGCTTATGCAATGTATTGTGTGAAGTGGCGAGTGTAAGCCAACTATCTCCTTTTGCATTTTAATCCCTCTTTTACATGAGTCGTGCAAAGATACCAAACTTGAGATCATTCTAGGATGGGCTTATACCTTTAAGTCGTGCCTCGACACGTAGGAGGTATAGTCCCATCCTGGGCATTACAAAGAACTACGATAGACCCCCTATACTTGTGGGTCATCAGTATGCATGTCATACCAGTCGATTGGTCAATCTGAGAACACAAAAGACATATATTTCCATGAAAAAAATGATAAACAAGTGCAACAGTTTCAAGAGGAAAAAAACACCGGTATAAATTTTAATATTCCAGAATTTTTTATTAAGTGTAAATATATGGATAATTGTATTTAAGAGAAGTAATAGACACAAAAAAAGGCAAGCATGCATTCAAAAAATCGTGTCCAACTTTATCACTCTGAGCCACGATATTTAAGAGAACTAATAGACACAAACACCAATTATATATGTGCTAACTCTAAAAAAAACAATTATATATGTGCAACACATATAAGTGGCACATTTTAATCCGCAAGGTTTATGATTTGGTTCTCTGATCTATAATATTTGGTTAAATGAAAAGGAGGTCTCAAATAGGAAAAAAAGCATGTCAAACCCATTGTAATATATGCTTCAAATTTAGTGAAAAATGCATTTTCCATAGCATATGTTAAAAATAATATAATCCCTCCGATCCAAATTAATTGGCACAGCCTCTATACATTGTATGGAGGTTGTGTCAATTAATTCAGATCGGAGGGAGTAAAACTATATGTATTTCAATATCTGGTTGTATCATTATGTAGTTGCTAAATATAATAAAACTACAATGTTTAAGATCATATGTAGAAAAAATAAAATTTAATTACCAATAAAAATAAAAATATTTAATATAAATAAATGATGTTTGTTTGTAATTCATCCAAAGACCACTAAATTATCGCACATTCCCACGGGGTTTCCTAATTCTTGACTCTTTACAATCAGTTCATACAATTTAATGTTGAAATTAAAAAGTCGAAGAATTTACCATTACATTTAATATATTTTGGGGAAAATGTGTCCAAAAAATTATTCGGTTGATTTAGAATATATAATCCAACATATGGAATAATCATGTCGTCAGAATGATAACCCAATATTTATAGAAAAATGTTTTTGGATAACTAATGTTTAGTTAAGATAATTAATAGAATGACATATTAAGACATTATTTTCTTCAACTATGCAATGTGTCCAGAGGATTAAGAGATTATCAGAGTACACACTACATGAGCTGGATGACCTTAAGTCTAATGGATTAGAGTGACATTTCAAAATTTATACACATAAGCATAACAATAATCGACGACCTTACAGATGCATGCATGTTACAATAAATGGGGAAATTGATGCGATTTTGTTAAAGTGCACTATGTAATATGACTTTATGAATGTTTCGTGGATGCTGTGAGAATAAATACATGTGTTTTTTCCGTGCAAAAGTGGGCACAAAATAAAGATTTAATATCACTTGGAGCAAAAATGAGTACATCTCATTAATGTTGAACGAAAAGATAAAAAAAATTCTCCCTTTGGACTGAGACGAACCTTCTGAAGGACATACCCAAAGAATTATACTCTCTTCAAACTTGGAGTTCCTCGATATGTCACAATCCTGACATGTATTGATTGATATACTGCTTTAGAAACCTCAGTAAGCTCACGTTCTTATACGTATAGTGAACTCATATACGAATAATACCAAAGGAAGTCATATATAACCTTAATTTTTGGCTAGAAATATACTTGAGGACTTGGGGGCATATTTGGAGGAGGCTTTGGGCACCCTACATCAATTGAAAGCAGGTGGTATTGTGGCAGATGGCTTTATTGCATACGAATCACTAAGAGATGTGGCCGTGAACCTCCCCATGCGATATTTAATATACTAGGGAGTCTAAAACAAAACACACCCCTACTGGTTTGATATTCTTTCAGCTGACTTTGTGCAACAGACCTTGTATGAACTGGAAATTATATGGAGCAAATAGAAGGAAGACAAGAACAAAACTATTGTTTCGGTACTCTGAATAAGCTCTTCCTGTGGTTTTTGGTGAACTTGAAAGAGATCACATGGGTAGGAAGATCTCCGGCGCATGTGTTTCCTAGGCTCAGTCATTGGATGTGAATAACTGCTCGAAGCTAAAACACCTTCCCTGGGTAATGTACATGCCTTGCCTTGAACAGTTGGAGGCACATTTTGCGGCAACATGAAGGAAGCATTTCGGAGGACCGTGCACCAGGGTCAAATATTGAGCACGGTTCAGGAGAGTTCAAGTGCATCTGATGGTACATTTCCATGCCCGGAACATCTGCGCCTTTCAGATGCACATCTTGCCGCTGAGGCAGGAGGAACTACAGTTGGATGATGTGAGTGCTGGGATCGATTGGAATGTGAAGAAGGTGTCAAATCTATCATGCAACCCTTCATTAAATTTGGTTATGTGAGGGGAATACCATGATCAGCCCCGGGTAGCTACAGTATGGTACATAACATGAAGGACATTCAACGTAATAACGTAACATTGTCTCATCTGGAACTACGGAGAGAAAGGCTGCCTGAAGTCGACTATGCAGCAGCGAGGACTAAATTTCTAAACCTCAAAACCTCTTCGGAAGCCAACGATGCAGCAGGAGGACTAGAATTATGAACCTCGAAAGCTCTATCTGAATTCTGAAGTCAACTATGCAGAAAGGACTGGAATTCTAGCTCATTGTAAACTTGATACCGAAGCTGGGAGGAGCCATGTTTTCATTCATCCTCCCGATCGACCGCAGACATATGGCGCACGCTTTGTGTCTTATTTTTTCTGTTTGTACATGAACATACGTAGGACCCGGTGGCCGTGGCCGGTCCGATATCTGAAATATCTCGTCGGGGAGAGGCCTTACTTATGTTTATGCAGAGTATGCTGGGAAATGCTTGTATTGGCATTACCTGCAGGGAATTATTACATGTGATCAATGTATGTATTTTAAAGTGTGTTTGCAGTCAGAATAAACTTGGGTTTATGTAGGAGATTTTTCAAAGAGGGGTTATAAAAACAGGGTTATTAGAGCAGAGGAAGCAGAGGATGTGGGCATTATTGGGTGGTGCTCTGCTGCTCGCCGGCGTGGCGCTCGGTCTGGGCCTGGGATGCACCACGTCGCCCGCCACCCGAGCCGATTCCCTCCAAGCGGACAGCGGTGCTCCCCCGAATCCAAATTCCAATCCAACCCGCCTCATGCCGCTCCCCACGCTTCTCCTCCTTCCCCTTTCCACCGCTCCGCTGCCCCCTTCTCGCCCTTGCCATGGCGGCCGCTTCACCCTCAAGCCGCCGGTGTGCCGCCGCGGCCTCGCGCGCGTCAGGGCGTCGGGGGATAAGGCCCAGCCACCACCCTCCAGAACCCAGATGATCATGGACAAGATTTCTTCTTCTGCCGGCGACGAGGTCGGCGGCGCCGGCGGGGCCTACTCATACGACGCGCTGAAAAGGCTGGACCAAATCTGCTCCAGCATATGCTCAGCTCCCCAACAACTCCCCTCCTCCTCATCGAAAGCCCCTCCGCAAATCGTCACCCGCGTCCAAGGCCCAGCACCACCGGCGGCCGCCGATCTCGGCGCGGAGACCTTCGACGTGCTGGTGTGCGGCGGCACGCTGGGCATCTTCATAGCCACCGCGCTCAGCTACAGGGGCCTCCGGGTGGGCATCGTCGAGAGGAACGCCGTCAAAGGGCGGGAGCAGGAGTGGAACATCTCGCGCAAGGAGCTCATGGAGATCGTGCAGGTCGGCATCCTCTCGGAGGCGGAGGCCGAGCGGGTCGTCACCAGCGACTTCAACCCCAACCGGTGCGGCTTCGAGGATAAAGGCGAGATTTGGGTGGAGGACATCCTCCACCTCGGGATATCGCCGGCGAAGCTCGTCGAGATCATGAAAGGCAGATTCATTTCTTCAGGAGGGGAAATCTTTGAGGGCAAAAGTGTGTCGAGCATTTCAGTTCATGATGATCTTGCGGTGCTGAAACTGAGCGACGGTGATCGTCTGCGTTGCCGGCTCGTCGTCGATGCCATGGGCAACTTCTCCCCGATCGTGCGGCAGATCCGCTCCGGCAGGAGACCAGACGGACTATGCCTTGTTGTCGGTGCCTGTGCTCGTGGGTTTCAGAAGAACACAACGAGTGATGTTATCTTCAGCAGCTCGTCAGTAAAAAAAGTTGGAGATTCAGAACGATCAGTGCAGCTCTTCTGGGAGGCATTTCCTGCCGGTTCCGGCCCGACTGATCGTACCACATACATGTTCACATACGTCGATCCGCAGTTCGGGTGCCCAAAGCTGGAGGAACTCTTGGAGATGTTCTGGGATCTTATGCCTGGTTACCAAGATACAGTTCTTGAGAACTTGGACATAAGGAGAGTCATATATGGGATCTTCCCGACTTATCGGGACAGCCCGTTGCCGGCAGCATTCGACCGGATCTTACAGGTCGGCGACGCCAGTGGGATCCAGTCACCCGTTTCATTCGGAGGGTTTGGAAGCCTGACAAGGCATCTCGGTCGTCTGTCGAACGGCGTGTACCAAGCGGTTTCAGGAGATTTTTTGGATGCACAAAGTTTGAAGCTGCTGAACCCTTACATGCCGAACCTAAGCGCGTCATGGCTGTTCCAAAGAGCAATGTCGACGAGGCCGGGGACGGATATCTCGCCGACATTTATCAATGAACTGCTCTTTGCTAACTTCCAGTCGATGCAGAAGCTCGGGGACTCGGTGCTTCGCCCGTTTCTCCAGGATGTGATACAGTTTGGACCCCTGGTGAAAACGTTGGGCCTGGTCATGATCAGCCGGCCGCAGATCTTGCCTGAAATATTCAAGCAGGTTGGAGTTGGGGTCATCCTCAACTGGTCGGGCCACTTTGTGATGCTTGGTTACTACACATTTCTTTCCAGCTTTGTCGGCCCGGCTGTGAGGCCTTGGGTTGAATCTTTGGCGCCGAGGGATAGGTATCAATGGGACCGGTATCTTGAAGCGTGGGAATATGGAGCTGGCTTGGACTACCGGCAAGATGAATGAAGAAGCTCCGGCCATTAAAAAGGAAATACCATACTTACTTCCTCGGCAGAAAAACAGGGGAATTTGCTGGCTGGTTGGGACAATGATCAAGTCTGTTATTACTATGCTCCCCTTAAGAGATACACTTGCCGGGTTGAAGAACTGACTGAGGTGCTGCAGTAATAATTTCAGGCTGGCTGCATTTACAGAAGCTCTGCCTGAAGCCGACGGTGCAGCGAGGACTAGAGTTCTGAACCTCAGAAGCTGTGACTGAAGCCAAACGACGCAGCGAGGACTACTGGAATTCTGAAGCTCCTCTGCATTGTCAACTTCAGACTGAAGCTGGGAGGAGCCACGTTTTAACTGACGCTCCTGATCACTGACGGCGCTTTGTATCTTACTGTTTGTGTTTGGGTCATCATATGCTTATAAGATGCTATCATGTTTATAGAGTGTATGCTGGAAAATGCTTGCCTTGGCATTTTCTACAGGGAACTTATATCTGATCAATATATATACTTATTATACTTCCTCGGCGAAAAAGATTTGCTCGAGTTTGTTATTGAGAGATACACTTTCCTGGTTTGAAGAACTCAGCTACTGCCATAACAATAATCAAGATTGTTTTTACTTTGCTCTGTGGATCCTCATCAGTCATCATCCACCGTAACTGACTGTAGTTCACCCACCTGTCATCTCAGCACCGATCACCTGTCCTTTGGATGTTACCTCCTCCATCCCTAATATAAGAGCGTTTTTGACGCTACACTAGGGTCAAAAACGCTCTTATATTATGGGACGGAGGGAGCATATAATACAATTGTGACGGTGTCTCGTCGGAGATGGTGCAAAGGAGTCCGGGATAGTAAACCTGCAATGCAGTATGCATTTTGCCTATGTCCTGTAGTTTAAGGGAGAGGCTACTGAAATTTGGAAGTTGTTCGTTCTGTTTTTCAACTCCGGGTGACTAGATGCATGTGCAGCTGCACTGGTTTCAGGCTGGTTACATTTTGGCAGAAGCTCTGTCTGAAGCCAACCAAGCAATGCACCAGGGAGGACTGGGATTCTGAAGTCCATTCTGGATCTGAGATGAAACCATGTTTTTCATTCGCGCTCCTGATTGCCGATGGGATGGGACCAAGGTTTTGGTTACCGGTCGAAATTTCAAGATTTCCCATGGTTACCGCGTATTTCCATGCCCCTCGATAAATCCGCGTATCAATCAAAAAATACCAGTTTTTTGAATTTTTTTGAATTTAAACACACGATTATAGTAAAGTATGTCGGATCTAATTAATGCCATGAGAGTTTGTTCTGGCTTGTTGGTAGCAACCTAGTTCATGTTTTGAGGGGTCTTTGGTTCAAATGTTCGTTCATTAACTTATTTGAATTCAAAATTCAACTATAAAATTTATTCGAAATATTCTCGGTATTTGTCGGTATTTCTCGGTAACCGCGTTTATCAGTCCCCCTCGGTAAAAATACCTCATTCGGTAACCAAAACCTTGGAAGGGACTCAGGGTGGACACGGGCCGGGCCGGTCCGGTCCCGGTCCGAGCCGTCGTTTGGACCGGCCGCCGGCGGTCCGAGCCGGACCGGACCGAGATGAGTGACGGTCCTGTCTTCAGGGACCGTACCGGACATGGAGAAGCTCGGGCCGGACCGAGAGGACCAAGAGGACCGGCCAAGAGACAAGGCAGAGCGCGCACTGGAGCTCTGGCGGCGGCTGCTCATTGGGGATGCAGCGGTAGAGGAAGCACAGCTCATCGGCGAGATGTCCGCAAGCTTCACAAGAACCAGAGGAAGCTAGAGGAACAAAGAAGATCACCAATGGCTGCTCAACGGCGACGAATCTGGCACGGCGGCCGGTGGACTGAGATGAAAGTGATGATGGTCGATGCGGCGATGTAGGACCTCCCACGTCGGTTTCTTTGTCAGAGACGACGAATACGAGTCAGGCGCATCCAATGGACAAGGTTTCTGGGGCTGAAGAGTCCAGTGGCCGCGCGGACGACGATGCCCCGCGGTGGCGGACGACGGCCCCGTGGTGGCGGAAGTAGACGAGGAGGTTTCTTGCGCCCCCGTCATGCCTGGGTCGCCACACACTCGCCACGGCCCCGCCACGCCCCCGCCTTGCCGTCGGCACGCCCCAGCCACGCTCCAGCCACGCCCCACTCAATGCTCACCGTGCCGCCGCCATGCTCCCGCCAGGGCGATGCAGTGTGTTCTCGGTCCTGCGAGCTGGCTCGGTCAAAGACCGGACCGGACCGACAAAGTTTCGGGTCCAAATCTACAGCCCGGACCGGCTGTTTTTTTTACCGGGCCAGAACCGAGCCGGCCTGGACCGAGCGGGCCACGAGCCGGTCCGAAAAGACCGCTCGTTTGGTCCAGCCCTAGATGGGACCCACAATGCTGTCACACGGTTGGTCGGCGGGGCCCACGAGAGGAGTACTCTCACAAATTATGCTCTAAGCAATCATAGTCAAACATCAAGTTGTGCTAAAATAAAGTCTCACTGCTACTTACTGGTTCCCTAATTAAATCTCCAAGAGCTATCATCTAGTCTAATTAAATCTCCCGGTCAAACTCTTCGTAACCAAGTCACCTGTCTTTGCAAGTTGCAAGTGTGCCTTATATGCGTACCCAACCCACTCATACGTCTTGATCTAGCTCCATTCTCCCCCCAGCTCCATCCAAAAAGTCAGCATTATGGCCACCGCCGGGACGAAGCCGTCCACCATGCGGGCCATCCAGTACAGCGGCTACGGTGGCGGTGCCGCGGCACTCAAGGTCAGCTCTTGTTCCCGTCTTGATGAACTTCGGAATGCATGATTCTGGTAGTATTTGTCAGTGGAACCATATTCAGCTTCATGCGAAGTTCACAGCTGGTTCCAGGAGATCTATAGCTTCAGATACGGAGTAGATCCTAAAACTTGTTGATGAACACTATCTAGTTTAATGATTCGGAGCCATACAACTACCCTTTTACCCTGGAAAGGGAGATGGAGCTAGAAGTTCTGAATCAAGAGCCATAACTTAGAATTTAGGATCTGTGAATGCGGTTGACTTCAAGATTAGGTACAACATATGCAAAAATGAAGACTTAGTTATGTCGATCTAGGAAGCACGGACACGGGGACGGAAAGACGGGGATACGCATACGGGGATACGGGATACGGCATTTTCCAAAAACAGCCATTCGGGGATACGGCGAGTATATATAAAATAAAATAAAAATATGCCATTTAATATAGAGTTAAGACATAAAATTAAAGAGAAAGAGATCAAAATAAAGAATAGACTAGACACTAGAGTACTGCCCCATTTGGTGTCTCTTTTATCAGCTGCTTGATCGATCCTCGTCCCCCCATGTCATTGCAAGTTGCATCTTGCAAAACACATCAAACACAAATTGTAAAGAAGATTAGAAGAGTAGAAGATATATTCTGTCCCACAATAAGAACACATGAAAAACAGTAAAAAAGATGTTTGCTTTGCTTACCCAATTTGCAATGCCATTTACCTTCACTCTCACCCACGGACGATTGGCTACCAGCTGTGGCGCTCCCAGAAGCCATGCCACTGCCACTTGCTAGTTGCTACCTATCAACAAGTACGAGCACATCACAACAATGAGCACTACTGCACTAGCACTAGCAGGACAATGAACACTTGAACAACAAAAACAATGAACACTAGCAAGTGAGCAGCAGCACAAGCTGTCAAATTCAGCAGTAGGCAGCAGCACAAGCAGCATCACAATCTGAATCTGAACTTCTGAAGAATAAAAGAGGAAGAGGTTGAAGAATGGAGAAGCTGCTGGGTGCTGGGTTACCTACAGCTGCGAGGAGGGAGAGACTGCTGCTGCTGGTGCTGGATGGAGGAGTCGCCGTCGAATCCAGGAGTCTCCGGCGCCGGCGCCGGTGAGTCCAGGTGGTGGCACCTTCGATCCAGAAGGTGGAGGGCTGGCGGCTCCTTCTGTTCGGTCTGGGAGGCAGGGAGCAGCTCGTCTAGGGCACGCTGGAGACCCTGCAAAATAGGGTTATATATTGGGCCGTGGCTGGGCCGGGGGTGTTTCTGGGCTGGGCCGTATCCCAAACGTGTCCCAGACGTGTCCCGGCGTATCCCTGTATTTTTTTCTTTTTTTTTAATACGAATTTCGGGGATACTCCAGAATTCGCGTATCCCGCCGTGTCCCGCCGTATCCCCGTATCCCGCCGTGTCAGGACGGCAATTCGGCAAAAACTGGCGTGTCCGTGCTTTCTAGATGTCGATATCCTTTTTTGACGCGTACTCAGTACTTACTGACTTGGTTTTACTTCAGTATGTCGATATCCCAGTTCCTTCACCGAAGAAAGATGAGGTTCTTATAAAGATTGAAGCAGCAAGCATTAATCCGGCGGATTGGAATATCCAGAAAGGGTTGCTACGTCCTTTCGTTCCTAAGTTCCCGTTTATTCCAGGTACTCACATATAAATTTTTAATTATGTATATGATTATCCGGATTTTCAGAAATAAATTGCTCGTATGCCAGA
>LR738714.1:749591685-749636140 GCA_902687465.1 Secale cereale
TTTTGCGGGGCCATGAGGCAGTAATTCATGACTGGTCAAATCTTTGCAATGATATTATGTTTTTCTTTTTAGAAGGGGCATATTTAATTTTGTTGTTAATTAGAAAATGAAAGATATATCTATACTTTGTTATCAGAAAATGGCAATCTAACCACCCATTTCCCTACCTACCAATGAAACAGTAACCGATATTGCTGGAGAGGTTGTTGAGGTAGGCCCTGCGGTTAAAGAATTGAAAGTCGGTGACAAAGTTGTGTCCAAATTAGTCTTCTGGGTAATTCAGAAAGTCCAAATTTTAACAATTCATTTCATGTTATTGTACATATCCATCATTCATGACAGAAGGCATGTAATTACAGAAATCTGGTGGACTCGCTGAGTACGTTGTAGCATCCGAGAGCATCACCGTCGCCTGCCCTACAGGAATATCCGCTGCAGATGCCGCAGGGCTGCCCCTCGCTGGCTTCACTGCTCTGCAGGCCCTGAGGGCCATTGGCACAAAGTTCGACGGAACGGGCAGCGGCAGCAACATCCTGATCACTGCGGCATCAGGCGGCATCGGCACTTATGCTGTTCAGCTTGCCAAGCTCGGAAACCACAATGTCACCGCCACCTGCGGTGCGCGCAACCTTGAGGTTGTCGCGAACATCGGTGCCGATGAGGTGCTTGACTACAAGACCCCGGAAGGTGCGTCATTGAAAAATTCTTCGGGCAAGAAGTACGACTACGTCGTGAACATCACGAGCGATGGCAAGTGGTCGGCCTTCAAGCCGGCCCTCAACTGCCCTGGCAAAGTTGTAGACATAGCTTCCAACTTTTGGAACTTCGTCGCGTCAATTCTGACATTTTTCTCCAAGAAGAAGCTATCCATTATGATCGCATCGATGGAGAAGGAGGACTTGAGGTTCCTGCTTGACCTGATGAAGGAAGGGAAGCTCAAGACGGTCATCGACTCACGACACCCCTTTGAGAAGGCAACTGATGCGTGGGAGAAGAGCATGAGTGGGCACGCGACGGGGAAGGTCATAGTTGAGATGTGAACTTCATGCATGTGATCCTTTATTGCGAACTAGAGTAGTAGCAAGCGCATCCACAAAGAACGTTTTAATCATCTACTCCCTATGCCTAAAAATATAAGATCTTTTTTGACACTGTTCAGTGCCGAAAAGCGTCTTATATTTAAGGGAGAGGAAGTATTACTTTATCTTGTAATAGTTCATATGGTTTAAGAGCACATTCAGTCTAAAAGTCATGTAATGCTATTCAATATTTGTTATTACTACCATAGTTTTTTTTTCTACCATTGTAATAAAAAAAATATCAAACAAAAACTATAGAAGAGAATAAATTTTAGGCATGAAGTTTAGCTTGGTGGACCCAAATAATTTATTATAACACTTGTATTAGAGTTTACATCAACCACCTATACTTTGATTTAGTAAAGTTTCATGACCGTACTATTTTTCAACAATTTATTCGCGTCCACATGTCATAATTTTGTGTGCCACTTATGCTTTGTGTTTCATAATTGACAACTCAGATGCGAACGGGTTTATACCATCAATAGTACTTCGCTTCCATATTGATTTTCTGTGAACATTATCTTACGACCTGCCTCATCTGACGCAATGCAATAATAAACTAAAATGACAATTAAGTTTACACGAATTGTATTATATTCTTTGATGGATTATTAGTTTCACCATTGACAACAACAAAACATCGGTGTAAAGTCATGATTCTTGTACGAAATAGAAAAGGCAGCTCAATCTATATGAATTGTGAGGTTGGAATAATTTTGTAAACACACGAGCAATATAGCTAAAGTTATGTGAAACATCTTTGAAACTTGTAAAACCAATGGATATTCCTAAAAATGTTTGGAATGCGTGAATTTGATGGAATATGGGTGAAATTAAAGCAATTAACTTGGTAGCATTTCAATAAAGTCTCAATTATTATTCAAAAAAATCTAATGAAATTTCACAAATCAGTAAGATTCACTCATATCAACGAATTTACAGGTATCCCAATTTCACATATTCGAATGATTTCACCCATAGTCCCACCTTTATTGGCCCATCCACTCACAGAAATCATTATATTTTCGGTGCATCCTTGACTTATTAAATATTCATTGAATAATGTAATTTTTCTTAAATGGCAACTATGTGATATTCTAAAGTAATCCCTCAGAAACTGATAAAGCATATATGAATAATAGACTAGCACAGTTTCTCAGCTCATGGACTTGTAGATATCAAAATAATAATGTGAACACGTGTTAGGTTGGATTCATATTATATGGGCAGTACATTCATAAATCCACCAGGTTAACACGACAAACCTCTTTTACCGGGAGTCAATTAAGCCTAGTGGCTAATATTCTACCCAAGGTGATCGAAACCCTCATATGCACTCCCAAGTATTAGTAAAACAGAGTGTTACATAGAGCATGACATGTGTGAGGACACATTGGTTGAGATGTGGTTATCTTTTATTGAACTGATCATATATGAGGGTGCTATGTTGTTATACCAAAAGAAAAGGCTTTGATTGCATTTTCTATAGGGAATTCTCCAACCACCGCTTGAAGCTCTCCCCTTGTTGTTTTTGCTTCTCGTGCTTGTTACACGGGCTAGTTTGGCTTTTGCAAGATTTTTCTAGATTTTGTGGCCACTTCTTGGTCCTTATGTGTATTTCCTGGCTCTTGATGATCGTGCATTGCGCCATTTTGAAATATTTTTTCTAATGCAAATGACATGAGTTGTGTTACCTGCTCGAGAATTAGGAGGTACAGAGAGTAACACAAAGGTCTTCGAGAACTATTAACTAGTGATCAAACACACATGGAATATATGGACTTCTGCTATTTTTCCTATGGAACTTGATGTCTACCTTTTTTAGCGAAGAATATCACATCGACAATGCATGATAACTTTGAAGAGGGACTTGCTGGCCCGTTGGAAGAAAATAGATGATCTTTGTGCTGATATTAGTCCGTCTAGTGAAAAAAAGAAGTTATATGGACATTTACCAGCTCTTCAATTTTTTGTAGCAAATTCAATGTTACTATGTTGAAAGTTGTTCAGGCCAGGTGTTCTTTTAGGAAATTATAGTTCGTAAAATTCCATCGAAGATAATGTTTTCTTTTGGCTAATGTCAAAGAATAGTACACTTATTAAAGATGTCATTTTGAGGAGGGGACGGGAGCATAGTAAAAAAACTTGTAGATCTTGTAATAAATAGGAAATGGTGGATCATCTTTTCAACCACTGCTCGCTTGCGAGCAGTGCATGTGGGTGGCAATATGTGGTTTTAGAATTGACATGAACTTCAATTATCAACAAGAGACAGGTAATTGGTGTTGGAAATATGCCCTAGAGGCAATAATAAAATGATTATTATTATATTTCCTTGTTCATGATAATTGTCTGTTATTCATGCTTGAATTGTATTATACGGAAACAGTGATACATGTGTGAATACATAGACCACAACGTGTCCCTGGTAAGCCTCTAGTTACTAGCTCGTTGATCAACAGATGGTAACGGTTTCCTGGCCATGGACATTGGATGTCATTGATAACGGGATCACATCATTAGGAGAATGATGTGATGGACAAGACCCAATCCTAATCCTAGCACAAGATCGTGTAGTTCGTAATGCTAAAGCTTTTCCAGTGTTAAGTATCTGTTCCTTAGACCATGAGGTTGTGCAACTCCCGGATACCGTAGGAATGCTTTGGGTGTGCCAAACGTCACAACGTAACTGGGTGGCTATAAAGGTACGCAACGGGTATCTCCAAAAGTGTCTGTTGAGTTGGCACGAACCGAGACTGGGATTTGTCACTCCGTATGACGGAGAGGTATCTTTGGGCCCACTCGGTAAGACATCATCATAATGAGCTCAATGTGACTAAGGAGTTAGTCACGGGATGATGTATTACGGAACGAGTAAAGAGACTTGCCATGACGAGATTGAAGAAGGTATCAGTATACCGACGATCGAATCTCGGGCAAGTACTATACCGATAGACAAAGGGAATTGCATACGGGATTAAGTGAATCCTTGACATCGTGGTTCATCCGATGAGATCATCGAGGAACACGTAGGAACCAACATGGGTATCCAGATCCCGCTGATGGTTATTGCCCGGAGAGTCGTCTCGGTCATGTCTACGTGCCTCCCGAACCCGTAGGGTCTACACACTTAAGGTTCGATGACGCTAGGGTTGTAGAGATATATGCACACGGTAACCCGAATGTTGTTCGGAGTCCCGGATGAGATCCGGGACGTCACGTGGAGTTCCGGAATGGTCCGGAGGTAAAGAATTATATATAGGAAGTCCAGTTTCGTCCATTGGGAGAGTTCCGGGGGTCACCGGTAGTGTACCGGGACCACCGGAAGGGTCCCGGGGGTCCATCGAGTGGGGCCACCTATCCCGAAGGGCCCCATGGGCCATAGGGGGATGGGGACCAGCCCATAGTGGGCTGGCGCACCCCCTTGGGCCACCCCCCTGCGCCTAGGGTTGGGAACCCTAGGGGTGGGGGGCGCCACCTTTGCCTTGGGGGGCAAGTCTCCCCCCTGGCCGCCGCCCCCCTAGGAGATCCCATCTCCTAGGGCCGGCGCCACCCTGGCCCCTATATATAGTGGGGGGAGAGAGGGCAGCTGCACCTCAGCCCCTAGCGCCTCTCCCCCCCCCTGTTACACCTCTCCCTCCTCCCGCAGGACCTTGGCGAAGCCCTACAGCTTTTCCCGTTGCATCCACCACCACGCCGTCGTGCTGCTGGATCTCCATCAACCTCTCATCCCCCCTTGCTGGATCAAGAAGGAGGAGACGTCGCTGTACCGTACGTGTGTAGAACCCGGAGGTGCCATCCATTCGGCGATGGGATCATCGGTGACAGGGATCACGACGAGTACGACTCCATCATCCACGTTCTCTTGAACGCTTCCGCTCGCGATCTACAAAGGGTATGTAGATGCACTCTTTTATGCTCGTTGCTAGATGACTCCTTAGATTGATCTTCGTGAAGCGTAGGAAAATATTTGAATTCTACTACGTTCCCCAACAGTGGCATCTGAGCTAGGTCTTTTGCGTAGCATCTTGCACGAGTAGAACACAAACAAGTTGTGGGCATTGATTTTGTTCAATTCTCTTGCCGCTACTAGTCCAATCTTGATTCGGCGGCATCGTGGGATGAAGCGGCACGGATCGACCTTACACGTACGCTTACGTGAGACAGGTTCCACCGACTGACATGCACTAGTTGCATAAGGTGGCTAGCGGGTGTCTGTCTCTCCCACTTTAGTCGGATCGGTTTCGATGAAAAGGGTCCTTATGAAGGGTAAATAGAAATTGACATATCACGTTGTGGTTTTGGCATAGGTAAGAAACGTTCTTGCTAGAAACCTATAGCAACCACGTAAAAACTTGCAACAACAATTAGAGGACGTCTAACTTGTTCTTGCATCATGTGCTATGTGATGTGATATGGCCAAGAAGATGAGATGAACGATATATGTGATGTATGAGATTAATCATGTTCTTGTAATAGGGAATCACGACTTGCATATCGATGAGTACAACCGGCAGGAGCCATAGGAGTTGTCTTATTTTATTGTATGACCTGCGTGTCACTGAATAACGCCATGCAATTACTTTACTTTATTGCTAAACGTTAGCCATAGTAGTAGAAGTAATATTTGGCGAGACGACTTCATGAAGACACGACGATGGAGATCATGATGATGGAGATCATGGTGTCATGCCGGTGACAAGGATGATCATGGTGCCCCGAAGATGAAGATCAAAGGAGCAAAATGATATTGGCCATATCATGTCACTTTATTTGATTGCATGTGATGTTTATCATGTTTATGCATCTTATTTGCTTAGAACGACGGTAGTAAATAAGATGATCTCTCACTAAAATTTCAAGAATTGTGTTCCCCCTAACTATGCACCGTTGCTAAGGATTGTTGTTGTAATGCCCAGGATGGGACTATACCTCCTACGTGTCGAGGCACGACTTAAAGGTATAAGCCCATCCTAGAATGATCTCAAGTTTGGTATCTTTGCACGACTCATGTAAAAGAGGGATTAAATTGCAAAAGGAGATAGTTGGCTTACACTCGCCACTTCACACAATACATTACATAAGCAAAACATCATTCAAAACATCACAACCCGACTACGGGTGAAGATCCAAAAGAAAGATACCAAAACAACATAAAGCCACAGGTCAGGATCGAATCCTAGTAGAAACCACTACTGATCGTCGAAACGTCACAAGCATACGGCCACTCTCTTCATCGAGCTCCCAGTGAAGAACTTGAACCAGCTTCTGCATCAAACTCGGCTGAACCTGCATCTGGTGTTGTAGTATCTGTGAGCCACGAGGACTCAGCAATCCCATAACCATGGGTATCAAGACTAGCAAAGCTTGGTAGGTAGGAAGAGGTAAAGTGGTGAGGTTGCAGCAGCGGCTAAGCAATATATGGTGGCTAACTTACGAGTACCAGAATAAGATGAGCATCTACGCAAACGGTCGCAAAAGTAGTGATCGCTAAAGATCCTGAACTACATACGGTCAAACATAACCCCACCGTGTTCTCTTCTCAAAGTGAAAAGAGACAGTCACGGTTACTCACACAGTTGTGTGTTTTACTTCGGATCCTCTGTCAAGTTTTCTACAACCGGACATTAACAAATTCCAATCTGCCACATAACCGCGGGCACGGCTTTCGAAAGATCATAACCCTGCAGGGGTGTTCCAACTTAGCCCATCACAAGCTCTCACGATTAGCTGAAGCGATAAATATAATATCATCACTCCTTATCTTAGGGAAAATCCGATCAGGCTCGGCATCCCGGTAGCACAAGTCATTTCGACAATGGTAAAACAAGTCCAGCAAGATCTCCCGGTGTGTCGACACCCTGATAGTAGTCGCGCGTATCTCGTCTCAGGACACTACCGGATGGGCGATGCTACAGGTTATACCAGATACCTCGGGTTTCCCCAAGGCGGCCCTGCAGGACCCCCGTTTGGGACCAACACCATCAGCACTGCCCCCCCTGCTATGTAGAATTAAGAATCCTCGGGTAGCGCTAACTCCCTATGCAATTTAATTAATTAATTAAGTTGTTATTATGAGCAAATTAAAACCAATGTTGGGCCTTGCTGGAGGAGTTTTATTCAAAGTCGAACTGTCAAGGGGTCCCCATTTCACCCATCGTGTAAGGAACGCAAAATCAAGGAACATAATGCCGGTTTATCGGCGCCTAAGGTGGCATGAGTGGAACAAAACACCGAGCAAAAGGCCAAGCCTTCCACCCATGCCCAGTATATAGGTGTGTTAATAATAATTATAGATATTGTGATATAACAACAACAAGTTCCCTCCTGGAACGGATTTCATCTTCACCTGCAACTAACAACGCTATAAGAGGGACTGAGCAAGCGAGGCTGAGCAAGTGGGTAACATAGCCAAACAGTGGTTTTGCTAGGAAGGTGTCAAGGTTAGTGGTTTCATGGCAACAAGGAGAGGGCTGACATAAAAGATGGGTAGCGCGACATGTAACGATAGCATCGAGACAACTAAGCATGGCAATGGTAGTAAAGGTATCCAAGGGTATGATCATCTTGCCTGGGATTCCGCAAGGGAGAAGAACGGATTCATGAAGAAGACGGAGCAACAGTCGAGCGAATCCTCACAACTCCAGATCGAAACCGAAGCTAACAAGAGAAACAACCGGAAAGAAACAAACAACACGGTAAACACACAATCATAAGCATGTCATGATGCACAAACAAATATGATGCATGTCCGGTTTAATTATGCATGGCATGGCAAAGTGCACAGACAAAACTACAAGTTAAGTGGAGCTCAATATGCAACGAGTTGCATATTGACGGAACACCACATTTAATTATTTAGTTGACTCTCATTTATTACAAGACAAGGTTAAATGTTGGTTAACATGGCAAGAGGTGAAGCAAAGTAAACTACCTATTAAGACATTTTAAATGAGGCCGGAAAATAACAACAACATATCCGGAAAATCCCCATGAGCATGTTTAGTAATTATAAAGCATCAACAATTAAACATTTTAGTGATGTTAACATGATGCGAAAGACATGGTCAAGTTTATGCAATTATTAGATAGAGGTTAACAAGAAGATGATATGAAGCATCGTCACCGCGGTGGAAGGAAAAGGGTGCCACGGCAACGATAACCGAAAATGATGCCACGGCAACATATCGGTTCCGGTAACTCGTTGAGAGACCGGTGCAAAAGGTGACGGAGATCGAGCGGAACAAGATGAAAGGTGGGGGTAATCCCGTCACCGGGTTCCCACGAGTCGGCGACCAGGCAACCGAGGAGCACAACAAAAGATGAAACGGGCACGGTGCACACAAGGGCAAACATTTCATACAACCACAACAAGCATTCCACGAGTCATCCACGGGGTTATACCTTCGAAGCGTGCGTTTCGGGGCGGTTCGAGACGTAGAGGAAGAAGGCGTTCACGTTCGGAGAGGAAGTAGCCGCTCCATAGAGGGAAGTAGTTGTTCACGTCGGTAGCGGCAGTAGGGGTTCCGTTCGTAGTCGTTCGGGTCGTCGTGGTACTCGTTCGGGTCATGAAGAGGTACTTGCCGCAACACCGGGCGTAGTCGTACACGGTCTTGCCGGTCTCGGACTCGGTCGTAGTTGTACACGGTCGTGGAACTTGTCGGGTCGCCGTGTAGTCGTACATGTAGTCGTACACGGAGCTCGTAGCCGTAGAGGTACACGGGGCGACGGTAGTCGTTCGGGCCCAAAAGAAGATAAACTTGCTGTTCTTGCCAAAAGCCTGCTGGACCAAAACAACAACATATCCGACGGAAAAAAACACAGCAGCAGCAGCAGCGGTTTTGGTGGGCGACGAGGCGAGGACGCGGCACGATGCGGAGGTCCAGGCGGCTCGGGACGGACGAGGCAGCAGGACGAGGGGCTTCCTCGAGGGGCTGAGGGACGCGGCTCCTGGTGCTGGAGACGGAGGGCACGGCGACGACGGTGGCCCGCGGGGCGAAGGAGGCAGGAGGGTCGCGACCTCGGGGCGGCCGGCGCGAAGGGAGACGATGCAGAGGAGGCCCGCGTGCGTCCAGAGGCGAGGTCAGGGCTCCATGGCGCAGCGGCGGCCGGCAGTGGAGCACGGAGGGAGGCGCTCCTGGAGGAGGGGCACGGGCTCGGGGCGCTCGTCCTGGCGGCTTGGAGATGGAGGCCACGCGCTGCGGCCTGGCGCGGGTCACGGGGGCTGCAGGGGCTCGGCCCTGGCGACGGGGGCGCGGAGGCGCTGCGGAGCTCCCCTCCTTGGCGACGAAGAGGAGAGGAGGAAGGCGCTCGGGCGGCCCTGGCGAATGGGGCGCGTCCAGAGGCGCTCGGGGAGGCTCGTCCGGGCGGGGCGATGCGGGCGAAGGAACCTGTGGGGAGCGGCCGTCGAAGGGAGTGGCGAGGCGGCGGCTTTGAGGAGAACGGAGGGAGGATGCGGACGGAGGGAGGCCACGCGCGGGGCGGTCGCCGGCTCTGGCGAGGTCGGAGGTGAGGCCTGGCGTCGGGCTGCTGGATGCGAGGGGAATCGGGGCGAGAGGGGGAGTGTGAGGCGCGGTCGAAGGGGTTTCGGGCAGAGAGGAAGAGCGAGGAGAAGTGCGGCGGCGCGCAGGAAAAGAGAGGGAGGATCGAGCGATCGGGTGCCTGGGCGTCCAGCTAGGGTTACGGGGGGAGAAAAGGAGGCTGGGCCTCGGGCCTGAGAGAAGGAGGTGCGCTGGAGTTGGGCCAGGAGGAGATGGGCCAGAAGACCAGAGGGATGGGCCGCGGTGGCTTTGCTGGGTCGCAGGGAGGCCCAGTACAGCGGCACGGTAAGGCCTTTCCCGTTTTAAATTATTTCTGCAAATAACAATCCACAGAATATAAGACGGAAAAAGGCCAGGGGTTCACGGGATGAATTTGAAAGAAGTAACAATACTTCTGGACTCCTGGAATTATGCACCATTTAAAAAAAATACTCTGGCATCATATAGAGATAGAAAAATGATTCAAGTTTGAATTTAGTTCAAACTAGAGCCATTTTTGAATCTGACCAGAGCATATCTGAAAAGGATGAAATTTGGAGGAGGGGCATGAAGGAAATATGCCCTAGAGGCAATAATAAAGATGTTATTTGTATTTCCTTATATCATGATAAATGTCTTTTATTCATGCTGGAATTGTATTAACCGAAAACTTAATACATGTGTGGATACATAGACAAAACAGTATGTCCCTAGTATGCCTCTACTAGACTAGCTCATTGATCAAAGATGGTTATGTTTCCTAGCCATAGACATGAGTTGTCATTTGATCAACGGGATCACATCATTAGGAGAATGATGTGATGGACAAGACCCATCCGTTAGCATAGCACTATGATCGTTTAGTTTAACTGCTATTGCTTTCTTCATGACTTATACATGTTCCTATGACTATGAGATTATGCAACTCCCGAATACCGTAGGAACACCTTGTGTGCTATCAAACGTCACAACGTAACTGGGTGATCATAAAGATGCTCTACAGGTGTCTCCGAAAGTATTTGTGGTGTTGGCATAGATCAAGATTAGGATTTGTCACTCCGAGTGTCGGAGAGGTATCTCTGGGCCCTCTCGGTAACACACATCACAATAAGCCTTGCAAGCAAAAGACTAATGAGTTAGTCACGAGATGATGTGTTACAAAACGAGTAAAGAGACTTGCCGGTAACGAGATTGAACTAGGTATAGAGATACCGACGATCGAATCTCGGGCAAGTAACATACCGTTTGACAAAAGGAACAACGTATGTTGTTATGCGGTTCTGAACGATAAAAGATCTTCGTAGAATATGTAGGAGCCAATATGAACATCCAGGTTCCGCTATTGGTTATTGACCGGAGATGAGTCTCGGTCATGTCTACATAGTTCTCGAACCCGTAGGGTCCGCACGCTTAACGTTTGATGACGATCGGTATTATGAGTTTTTGAGTATTGATGTACCGAAGGTAGTTCGGAGTCCCGGATGAGATCACGGACATGACGAGGAGTCTCGGAATGTCCGAGACATAAAGATTGATATATTGGACGGCTATATTCGGACACCGGAAGTATACCGGAAAAGTTTCGGATTTATCGGGATTGCCGAAGGGGGTTACCGGAACCTCCTACGAAGGGGGATGGTCCATAGTGGGCCTTATGGAAAGGAGAGAGGCAGCCCATAGGGCTGGCCGGCGCCCCACCTAGTTCCTAGTTGGACTAGGATTGGTGGGAGGCGCCACCTCTTCCTTTTCCTACTCCATCTCTTCCTTCTTTGGTGATTCCTACTAGGAATAGGATTGCAATCCTATTCCAAGTAGGACTCCTTCCCTAGCCGCACCAGGAAGGGCCGGCCGGCCTCCCTCCCTTGCTCCTTTATATACGGGGGCAGGGGGGCACCCAAAGACACACAAGTTGAATTGTTTTAGCCGTGTGCGGTGCCCCCCTCCACAGAATCACACCTCGGTCATACCGTCGCGGACCTTAGGCGAAGCCCTGCGCCGGTGAACACATCATATCCGTCACCACGCCGTCGTGCTGACGAAACTCTCCCGTGAAGCTCAACTGGATCAAGAGCTCGTGGGACGTCATCAAGCTGAACGTGTGCTGAACGCGGAGGTGCCGTACGTTCGGTGCTTGATCGGTTGGATCGCGAAGAAGTTCGACAACATCAACCGCGTCACTTGACGCTTCCGCTCCCGGTCTACGAGGGTACGTAGACACACTCTTCCCTCTCGTTGCTATGCATCTGGTAGATAGATCTTGCGTGATCGTAGGAAAATTTTAAAATACTACGTTCCCCAACAGGGCATAAAGCATGGTCTAGAATTTTTAGGAAAAGAATGAACATTAATGGAGGTAGCGAAGAACTCACTTGCATGATGAATTAAAAGAATAAGAGGAAGAAGAAGAAGAAGGATGGGTGTTGCATGGGACATATGCAAGTGTGTTGGGTTAATTCCAACGAATGGAATATTTAATATAGCTCCCTAAATATTGAGAGGCTTTTATATGTTATAAAGAGAAGTCACCTTCCCTCGATTTAAATGGACCGAAGGCCCACACGATTTATTTAGGTTGAGATGCAAAAATAAATGACATGATGGCATGATGACATGATGCAATGCAAAAATAAATAACACAAGCACAAAGAAACACACGGGAGAACCCGGAACATCTGGAATCTTCTGGAAGCTTCTAGAATCTTCTGGGACGTCGGTCTTCGGGCGTCACAACTCTCCCACACTAACAGAGGATCTCGACCCGAGATCCTAGAGATATCACCGGGTAAAAACGGAAGAGGAAGAGGTAAAACAAAGTTGCTTCTTTGACAGACGAGTGAAACCAAAGAATCTTGAGAGGTTGAACAATCTTGAAAGAAGAATACAACAGAGATGAACGAAGTTAAGAGCACTCCGGTAAAAAGGAGGAACAAGGAGCATCACGAGAACCTTGAAGGTTGAAAGACATGAAACAAGAGCTTACAAACCAAAAGAATAAGAAACTGCAACGGTATAGCCACTGAATAAGAATGATAGAATTTGGAAAGCACTCCGTCTAAAAATTGAAGGAATTGAACAAGAACTTGAGGAGAAGGAATGAAACTTGATGAAATCAACAACATATTGCCTCCGAAACAATTGAAAGAATGGCACCAGGGGTAAGAAAGATTCAGACAGCACTCCGGTTAAAAAGATAGGCAAAACTAGATAAGATGAGGGAACTAGAATGTAGGTGACAACATTCCAGTTAAATGATAAGCAAGGAAAAGAACAAGATCTCGATAAAACGAGATGATGGTTTGGATAGAGCAACATCAGAATGCCTCCGGAATGAAAGAATAGCATAGGTCGTTGGAAAGAAAAGAACGGAGAAGAAAATGACAACTTCTCCCACGAATGAATAAGAAAAACATCCTTACGAAGAAGGGTTGAACGGAGTTGTTGGAAAGATCAACAACGAAAACGAATAAGCTTGATGTGGGCTTATGGAAAACATCTCAGAATTAAGAGGTGACAACCAGCCACTGACGGAAACATTTGATTGGATTGAGATCAACAAGGAGACGAAAAACTTATTTCACCGGAAAGATAAATGGAGAACTTGGGTCATTTATAAGCACCATAATTAGCAACAATCCTTAGGGAAAGCTTTTAGGTGAATTACAACCCAAGATAACTCCAACGAATAGTTGAAGGGTTGGAAAGATCTCTTCAACAAGGAAAATGATGGTTTAAATATTTCATTCCTGACAATTTGTGAATCATGAAACATGAAGGAATTGTCACGAATGACATAACACCATCTCAAAGATAAGGTAGAAAGGATTGCAATTGGAAAGCATGACGAAGAATGCTTGAGCTCCAACAAGAATCTTGAAGAAGACTTCGAGAATGAACTAAAACATGAAGAACCACCATGAAAACTCCGGTAATGAAAGCATGAGAAGTGAAAGATGAAAAGAATAAGATTCAAGGCCTGCGATGAATTAGATGGAACTTGAAATGATAATTGAAATAACTTGGAGCTCCAGAAAACAAGATGGACAACTTAGAACCGAGAATATGATATGATGAACAAGCTCCGGAAAAGAGATTAATTCACCTTGAAGGAATAAGAATAAGAATTATGTCATGCATATCCTTCACCAATTTAAATTGATGACAACCAAGGATTTGGCATACTACTTATTCTCGTTGGAAAGAATTAAAGAGATCTCGCACAAGCTTGGATAAATCTTCAACAATGCACCGGTAGGATTATGAAAAGAACAAAGAATTAAAACGATAACAACGGAAGAGAAAACTTGAAAGAACCACCATAAAAAATAAGGAGACGAACGAAGAGACATCAATGAAGAATATTAGGAGGACGAAGTTGAAAACTGAGAACGAAGAATCTTCTGAAATGATGGCCTTCGGAGGAACACAAGGAAAAGAATTCATGAAATGCTTCGGACGGTATAAAAGAGAATTCCTTACAAACGGAACAATAATGAGGATGGCATGAAGCTAGAACCACGAATCTTCAAGAAGACGGGCCAAGATTTAAGAGAAACACTTCTCCGGTCTTCAAAATCTGAGAAGACGATGAGATACACCACCATGAATTGTATAGGCCCTCCGTAATGAAGAATTAAAAGGTTGAACCAATGATGAACAAGAATTTGAAAGCGATCTTGGAGAAGGCATGTGACTGATGGGATTCATTCTTACGTCACACTTTGAAAAGAATTTGAGAATAACTCCGGAAAAAAATGGATGAGTCAGGTAAGATCCTGGGAAAAAAACCTGTGGGTTAGGGCCCACTAAAGAAATCACCGTTGGAAAAGATTGCTTAAGAGATATTGCACCAGTTGAATTAAATGGCTTGAATAAGAAGACAATGCTCAAAATAATTTGAACGGATTAAGAATGGAATTATGAATCTTCAGCACTCTGGATATGAATAGCAAGAGGAGAATGATTAATTGGTGCACCGGAATAAGAAAGCATTGTGAAATGAGGAAAAGGATAAGATCAACACCGAAATCTTGAATTACATCCACCGGAGAATTTAAGAACAAAAGAATAATGAACTTGAAGCTCTTGAGCATCTTCACGATAAAGCACCGGGTAAGAACATAGAAGGAAAAGAATGAAGTAACCTCACATGAATAAAATGGATATTTCATTTGAGAATTTCTGGCTCCGAGAAGAAGAAGGGTGGGAGGGTGGGGAAACAAGGACAACTTGGGATGAATGAAACAGACAAATCGTCAGATTTCTCAACGGCGTCTGTATGGAAAAACTTGAAGAGAAGGCACACTAGTTGAAAAAGGATTTAACATGACAATCTTGATGGTCAAAAGAAGGACTAGCACTCTCATGGAAATATGAGAACGCCGCTTAGGAAAGGTATGGAATCAACACTTGACATCGAAGCAACTCGAATACCAGAATCAAAAGAAGAACAAAGGGTAGATGTGTTGCAGCATCATCTTCACAATATCATTCGAACAGAGGATTGAACGAATGAATTCCGCAGGTACATCAACTTGACGAGAAGCCCCTTGGAAGAAGAAAAGATAAATAAAAAGGAACAAGGATTAGATAGAAAAAATACAAGATAGAAGTTTCGTTCGACATCTTCGTGCTGAAAGCTCATGGAACGTGTTACAAAAGGGTTTTGCAATCCCCGGATCAGCATAGCCAAGGACCCTTTAAGATGCAACTCCCGATCAGAACAAGTCCATAAAACCACTTCACTCAATGTAGAACCCCGAACTTCATATCGTGCACTCGTTGGAAGAATGCCTAGAACTACTAGATGAACCCACCTATAGATTTCCGAAAGTTTCCAGTTATGCAATCAGGTGTTGGGGATACACGGGAAGCACCGCGCAATCAACTCTAAACCTACATCCAGGTGTATCCATCCTTCAACACATAACCAGTCTTTCTCGGAAACTGTTTACCTCGGACCTTCGAAACGCATCCACTATACAAGCTATGGCAATACTCCCGAACTACCTCCCCAGTACTGGGTGATGTCGGGGTTATCTTGCCACTAACCGCATAGGAGAGTTTTCGATGTCGGCCGTCTTAAGTATTCTAGTACTGCCGCGATGGATTTGTGACGACAACACCTCGGAGCTCAACTCCCCGGGACACTGCCACAACCCCTAATGACAGGAGGCATCGAGAACAATGTTTTCGTCACAAAGACATCGAAACAATCCAAACAATACTCGCGAGATCCTAAAAAACTTTTGGTGCAATTTTTTGAAAGTAGAAGAGGCAAGAGTAATCGTCAGGAGTCCTCACAAGAATGAAAGGGATGAGAAGCAAAAGAAATCCTACTCTCCGATATAAATATAGGACTCAAAACATTTTCAAGTGTGTGCCTAGACTCAACCGTCAACGATTCGATCAATCAGTGGGGGCTTCTAGGTCGGAGAAGGCTCTAAATACCAACTTGTAATGCCCAGGATGGGACTATACCTCCTACGTGTCGAGGCACGACTTAAAGGTATAAGCCCATCCTAGAATGATCTCAAGTTTGGTATCTTTGCACGACTCATGTAAAAGAGGGATTAAATTGCAAAAGGAGATAGTTGGCTTACACTCGCCACTTCACACAATACATTACATAAGCAAAACATCATTCAAAACATCACAACCCGACTACGGGTGAAGATCCAAAAGAAAGATACCAAAACAACATAAAGCCACAGGTCAGGATCGAATCCTAGTAGAAACCACTACTGATCGTCGAAACGTCACAAGCATACGGCCACTCTCTTCATCGAGCTCCCAGTGAAGAACTTGAACCAGCTTCTGCATCAAACTCGGCTGAACCTGCATCTGGTGTTGTAGTATCTGTGAGCCACGAGGACTCAGCAATCCCATAACCATGGGTATCAAGACTAGCAAAGCTTGGTAGGTAGGAAGAGGTAAAGTGGTGAGGTTGCAGCAGCGGCTAAGCAATATATGGTGGCTAACTTACGAGTACCAGAATAAGATGAGCATCTACGCAAACGGTCGCAAAAGTAGTGATCGCTAAAGATCCTGAACTACATACGGTCAAACATAACCCCACCGTGTTCTCTTCTCAAAGTGAAAAGAGACAGTCACGGTTACTCACACAGTTGTGTGTTTTACTTCGGATCCTCTGTCAAGTTTTCTACAACCGGACATTAACAAATTCCAATCTGCCACATAACCGCGGGCACGGCTTTCGAAAGATCATAACCCTGCAGGGGTGTTCCAACTTAGCCCATCACAAGCTCTCACGATTAGCTGAAGCGATAAATATAATATCATCACTCCTTATCTTAGGGAAAATCCGATCAGGCTCGGCATCCCGGTAGCACAAGTCATTTCGACAATGGTAAAACAAGTCCAGCAAGACCTCCCGGTGTGTCGACACCCTGATAGTAGCCGCGCGTATCTCGTCTCAGGACACTACCGGATGGGCGATGCTACAGGTTATACCAGATACCTCGGGTTTCCCCAAGGCGGCCCTGCAGGACCCCCGTTTGGGACCAACACCATCAGCACTGGCCCCCCCTGCTATGTAGAATTAAGAATCCTCGGGTAGCGCTAACTCCCTATGCAATTTAATTAATTAATTAAGTTGTTATTATGAGCAAATTAAAACCAATGTTGGGCCTTGCTGGAGGAGTTTTATTCAAAGTCGAATTGTCAAGGGGTCCCCATTTCACCCATCGTGTAAGGAACGCAAAATCAAGGAACATAATGCCGGTTTATCGGCGCCTAAGGTGGCATGAGTGGAACAAAACACCGAGCAAAAGGCCAAGCCTTCCACCCATGCCCAGTATATAGGTGTGTTAATAATAATTATAGATATTGTGATATAACAACAACAAGTTCCCTCCTGGAACGGATTTCATCTTCACCTGCAACTAACAACGCTATAAGAGGGACTGAGCAAGCGAGGCTGAGCAAGCGGGTAACATAGCCAAACAGTGGTTTTGCTAGGAAGGTGTCAAGGTTAGAGGTTTCATGGCAACAAGGAGAGGGCTGACATAAAAGATGGGTAGCGCCACATGTAACGATAGCATCGAGACAACTAAGCATGGCAATGGTAGTAAAGGTATCCAAGGGTATGATCATCTTGCCTGGGATTCCGCAAGGGAGAAGAACGGATTCATGAAGAAGACAGAGCAACAGTCGAGCGAATCCTCACAACTCCGGATCGAAACCGAAGCTAACAAGAGAAACAACCGGAAAGAAACAAACAACACGGTAAACACACAATCATAAGCATGTCATGATGCACAAACAAATATGATGCATGTCCGGTTTAATTATGCATGGCATGGCAAAGTGCACAGACAAAACTACAAGTTAAGTGGAGCTCAATATGCAACGAGTTGCATATTGACGGAACACCACATTTAATTATTTAGTTGACTCTCATTTATTACAAGACAAGGTGAAATGTTGGTTAACATGGCAAGAGGTGAAGCAAAGTAAACTACCTATTAAGACATTTTAAATGAGGCTAGAAAATAACAACAACATATCCGGAAAATCCCCATGAGCATGTTTAGTAATTATAAAGCATCAATAATTAAACATTTTAGTGATGTTAACATGATGCGAAAGACATGATCAAGTTTATGCAATTATTAGATAGAGGTTAACAAGAAGATGATATGAAGCATTGTCACCGCGGTGGAAGGAAAAGGGTGCCACGGCAACGATAACCGAAAATGATGCCACGGCAACATATCGGTTCCGGTAACTCGTTGAGAGACCGGTGCAAAAGGTGACGGAGATTGAGCGGAACAAGATGAAAGGTGGGGGTAATCCCGTCACCGGGTTCCCACGAGTCGGCGACGAGGCAACCGAGGAGCACAACAAAAGATGAAACGGGCACGGTGCACACAAGGGCAAACATTTCATACAACCACAACAAGCATTCCACGAGTCATCCACGGGGTTATACCTTCGAAGCGTGCGTTTCGGGGCGGTTCGAGACGTAGAGGAAGAAGGCGTTCACGTTCGGAGAGGAAGTAGCTGCTCCGTAGAGGGAAGTAGTTGTTCACGTCGGTAGCGGCAGTAGGGGTTCCGTTTGTAGTCGTTCGGGTCATCGTGGTACTCGTTCGGGTCATGAAGAGGTACTTGCCGCAACACCGGGCGTAGTCGTACACGGTCTTGCCGGTCTCGGACTCGGTCGTAGTTGTACACGGTCGTGGAACTTGTCGGGTCGCCGTGTAGTCGTACATGTAGTCGTACACGGAGCTCGTAGCCGTAGAGGTACACGGGGCGACGGTAGACTTTCGGGCCCAAAAGAAGATAAACTTGCTGTTCTTGCCAAAAGCCTGCTGGACCAAAACAACAACATATCCGACGGAAAAAAACACAGCAACAGCAGCAGCGGTTTTGGTGGGCGACGAGGCGAGGACGCGGCACGATGCGGAGGTCCAGGCGGCTCGGGACGGACGAGGCAGCAGGACGAGGGGCTTCCTCGAGGGGCTGAGGGACGCGGCTCCTGGTGCTGGAGACGGAGGGCACGGCGACGACGGTGGCCCGCGGGGCGAAGGAGGCAGGAGGGTCGTGACCTCGGGGCGGCCGACGCGAAGGGAGACGATGCAGAGGAGGCCCGCGTGCGTCCAGAGGCGAGGTCAGGGCTCCATGGCGCAGCGGCGGCCGGCAGTGGAGCACGGAGGGAGGCGCTCCTGGAGGAGGGGCACGGGCTCGGGGCGCTCGTCCTGGCGGCTTGGAGATGGAGGCCACACGCTGCGGCCTGGCGCTGGTCGCGGGGGCTGCAGGGGCTCGGCCCTGGCGACGGGGGCGCGGAGGCGCTGCGGAGCTCCCCTCCTTGGCGACGAAGAGGAGAGGAGGAAGGCGCTCGGGCGGCCCTGGCGAATGGGGCGTGTCCAGAGGCGCTCGGGGAGGCTCGTCCGTGCGGGGCGATGCGGGCGAAGGAACCTGTGGGGAGCGGCCGTCGAAGGGAGTGGCGAGGCGGCGGCTTTGAGGAGAACGGAGGGAGGATGCGGACGGAGGGAGGCCACGCGTGGGGCGGTCGCCGGCTCTGGCGAGGTCGGAGGTGAGGCCTGGCGTCGGGCTGCTGGATGCGAGGGGAATCGGGGCGAGAGGGGGAGTGTGAGGCGCGGTCGAAGGGGTTTCGGGCAGAGAGGAAGAGCGAGGAGAAGTGCGGCGGCGCGCTGGAAAAGAGAGGGAGGATCGAGCGATTGGGTGCCTGGGCGTCCAGCTAGGGTTACGGGGGGAGAAAAGGAGGCTGGGCCTCGGGCCTGAGAGAAGGAGGTGCGCTGGAGTTGGGCCAGGAGGAGATGGGCCAGAAGACTAGAGGGATGGGCCGCGGTGGCTTTGCTGGGTCGCAGGGAGGCCCAGTACAGCGGCACGGTAAGGCCTTTCTCGTTTTAAATTATTTCTGCAAATAACAATCCACAGAATATAAGACGGAAAAAGGCCAGGGGTTCACGGGATGAATTTGAAAGAAGTAACAATACTTCTGGACTCCTGGAATTATGCACCATTTAAAAAAAATACTCTGGCATCATATAGAGATAGAAAAATAATTCAAGTTTGAATTTAGTTCAAACTAGAGCCATTTTTGAATCTGACCAGAGCATATCTGAAAAGGATGAAATTTGGAGGAGGGGCATAAAGCATGGTCTAGAATTTTTAGGAAAAGAATGAACATTAATGGAGGTAGCGAAGAACTCACTTGCATGATGAAGTAAAAGAATAAGAGGAAGAAGAAGAAGAAGGATGGGTGTTGCATGGGACATATGCAAGTGTGTTGGGTTAATTCCAACGAATGGAATATTTAATATAGCTCCCTAAATATTGAGAGGCTTTTATATGTTATAAAGAGAAGTCACCTTCCCTCGATTTAAATGGACCGAAGGCCCACACGATTTATTTAGGTTGAGATGCAAAAATAAATGACATGATGGCATGATGACATGATGCAATGCAAAAATAAATAACACAAGCACAAAGAAACACACGGGAGAACCCGGAACATCTGGAATCTTCTGGAAGCTTCTGTAATCTTCTGGGACGTCGGTCTTCGGGCATCACAGTTGTTCCGAAGCACCACATGATGATCGGATGTGATAGGCTCTAACGTTCGCATACAACGGGTGTAAGCCAGATTTACACACACAATACACTTAGGGTTCACTTGACGAGCCTAGCATGTGCAGACATGGCCTTGGAACACGGAAGGCCGAAAGGTCGAACATGAGTCGTATAGAAGATACGATCAACATGAAGATGTTCATCGTTGATGACTAGTCCGTTTCACGTGATGATCGGACACGGGCTAGTCGATTCGGATCATGTATCACTTAGATGACTAGAGAGATGTCAATCTGAGTGGGAGTTCATTAATTTTGATTAGATGAACTTAATTGTCATGAACTTAGTCTAAAATCTTTACAATATGTCTTGTAGATCAAATGGCCCACGCTCATGTTGCCCTCAACTTCAACGCGTTCCTAGAGAAAACCAAGCTGAAAGACGATGGTAGCAACTATACGGATTGGGTCCGTAACTTGAGGATTATCCTCATAGCTGCCAAGAAATCATATGTCCTTGAAGCACCGCTAGGTGATGCACCCGTTTTCCCGGCATCCCAAGACGTTATGAACTCCTGGCAGTCACGTTGTGATGATTACTCCCTGGTTCAGTGCGGCATGCTTTACAGCTTAGAATCGGGGCTCCAAAAGCGTTTTGAGCACCACGGAGCATATGAGATGTTCCAAGAGCTGAAAATGGTTTTCCAAGCTCATGCCCGAGTCGAGAGATATGACGTCTCCGACGCATTCTACAGTTGTAAGATGGAGGAGAATAGTTCTGTCAGCGAGCACATACTCAAATTGTCTGGGTTGCACAATCGCTTGTCTCAGTTGGGAATTAATCTCCCAGACGAAGCGGTCGTTCACAGAATCCTTCAGTCGCCCCCACCTAGCTACCAGAGCTTCGTGATGAACTTCAATATGCAAGGGATGGAGAAGTCCATTCCCGAGGTGTATTCAATGCTGAAATCAGCGGAGGTGGATATCAAGAAAGAACATGAAGTGTTGATGGTCAATAAAACCACTAAGTTCAAGAAAGGCAAGGGTAAGAAGAACTTCAAGAAGGACGGCAAAGGAGTTGGCGCGCCCGGTAAACCAGTTGCCGGGAAGAAGCCAAAGAATGGACCCAAGCCTGAAACTGAGTGCTTTCATTGCAAGGGAACGGGTCACTGGAAGCGGAACTGCCCCAAATACTTAGCAGATAAGAAGGCCGGCAACGTCAAAGGTATATACGATATACATGTTATTGATGTGTACCTTACCAGCGCTCGTGGTAGCTCATATGGGTATTTGATACCGGTGCAGTTGCTCACATTTGTAACTCAAAGCAGGAGTTGCGGAATAAGCGGAGACTGGCGAAGGATGAGGTGACGATACGCGTCGGGAATTGTTCCAAGGTCGATGTGATCGCCGTCGGCACACTACCTCTACATCTACCCTCGGGATTAGCTTTAAACCTTAATAATTGTTATTTAGTACCAGCTTTGAGCATGAACATTATATCTGGATCTCGTTTAATGCGAGATGGCAACTCATTTAAATCCGAGAATAATGGTTGTTCTATTTATATGAGGGATATGTTTTATGGTCATGCCCCGCTGGTCAATGGTTTATTCTTGATGAATCTCGAACGTGATGTTACACATATTCATAGTGTGAATGCCAAAAGATGTAAAGTTGATAATGATAGTCCCACATACTTGTGGCATTGCCGCCTTGGTCATATTGGCGTCAAACGTATGAAGAAGCTCCATGCAGATGGACTTCTAGAGTCTCTTGATTATGAATCATTTGACACGTGCGAACCATGCCTCTTGGGCAAGATGACCAAGACTCCGTTTTCCGAAACAATGGAGCGAGCGACCAACTTATTGGAAATCATACATACCGATGTGTGCGGTCCAATGAGTGTTGAAGCTCGGGGAGGCTATCGTTATGTTCTCACCCTCACAGATGACTTGAGTAGATATGGGTATGTCTACTTGATGAAAAACAAGTCTGAGACCTTTGAAAGGTTCAAGGAATTTCAGAATGAGGTCGAGAATCAACGTGACAAAAAAATAAAGTTCTTATGATCGGATCGTGGAGGTGAATATTTAAGTCACGAATTTGGCACACACTTAAGGAACTGTGGAATTGTTTCACAATTGACACCGCCCGGAACACCTCAGCGTAATGGTGTGTCTAAACGTCGAAATCATACTCTGTTGGACATGGTGCGATCTATGATGTCTCTCACTGACTTACCGCTATCTTTTTGGGGATATGCTTTAGAGACTGTCGCATTCACTTTAAGTAGGGCTCCGTCAAAATCCGTTGAGACGACACCATATGAACTTTGGTTTGGCAAGAAACCTAAGCTGTCGTTTCTGAAAGTTTGGGGTTGCGATGCTTATGTCAAGAAATTTCAACCTGAAAAGCTCGAACCCAAATCGGAAAAACGCGTCTTCATAGGATACCCAAAGGAAACGATTGGGTACACCTTTTACCTCAGATCCGAAGGCAAGATCTTCGTTGCCAAGAATGGATCCTTTCTGGAGAAAGAGTTTCTCTCGAAAGAAGTAAGTGGGAGGAAAGTAGAGCTTGATGAAGTGACAGTCACCCCTTCCGAACCGGAAAGTAGCGCAGCGCAGGAAATTGTTCCTAAGATGCTTGCACCGACTAGGGAGGAAGATAATGATGATGATCATGAAGATTCAGATCAAGTTGCTACTGAACTTCGAAGGTCCACAAGGACACGTTCCGCACTAGAGTGGTACGGCAACCCTGTCAAGGAAATCATGTTGTTGGACAACGGTGAACCTTCGAGCTATGAAGAAGCGATGGCGGGCCCGGATTCTGATGTCTACACACGCTTCTACTCTTGTAGACTATGTTGGGCCTCCAAGCGCAGAGGTTGTAGGACAGCAGCAATTTCCCTCAAGTGGATGACCTAAGGT
This sequence comes from Secale cereale, assembly GCA_902687465.1. Taxonomy (NCBI): domain Eukaryota; kingdom Viridiplantae; phylum Streptophyta; class Magnoliopsida; order Poales; family Poaceae; genus Secale; species Secale cereale. Next base: position 749,615,280 of record LR738714.1, read on the forward strand.
TTATCGAACTCAGAGAAGTAGAGGTTGAAGATGGTCTCTCTCAAGCAACCCTGCAACTAAGATACAAGAAGTCTCTTGTGTCCCCAACACACCTAATACACTTGTTAGATGTATAGGTGCACTAGTTCGGCGAAGAGATGTTAAATGGCAAGTGATATGGATGGCAAAACAAAGTAATATAAATCTGTAATAAAAAGTGCAGCAAGTAAACAAGTGGTAAACGTGAGCACAATTGGTATTGCAATGGTGGAAACAAGGCCTAGGGATCATACTTTCACTAGTGGCAACTCCCAACAACATTAACATAATCGAATCACATGATATTTCCCATAAAACATGTAATGGAGACGCACCCGGAGGTCATTCCTCCGTGGTCAAGAGAGGACGAGAATTATGTAGGGCTACAAAAGCACACCTCAAAGTTCGTAGTTCTCAATCTAAGGATTTCCCAATGTCACCGCGGCCATCCAAAGAGAGTCCCACAATCACCACAACATATCTAAAGGATAGTCAAAGACAAGCACCAAGAGACTCTCAATCTTCAATCAACACACAAGAGAGGAGATCACTCATGAAAATATTTTTCTAATCCATGTCCAATAGACCGCTGTCACCTTGGTCTCGGGGATTATACTAGATAAAGACAAGTGAGTACATCAATCCAATACATAGAGGAAGGGGAAATATCATGGGATCACCCTAGATTAACATAGCCTATGATCACAACGAAGATCACATCATGGGAGAGAGAGATAACCACATAGCTACACGTACGAGCCCTCGGCCCCGGAGAAGACTACTCACACATGGACATGGTGAGGAGGAGGTTGATGATGGTGTTGATGGAGAGGTGCAGCCCCGCGAGGAGGAGGCGGCCGGCGGCGGCCACGTAGGCGGCGGCGGCGGCGAGGAGGAGACGGCGGCGGCCCTAGGGGGCGGCGGCGGCCCTTAGGGGCGGCGGCTCCTCGGCCCCCCTTCTTCCTTGTGGATGGTGCTACAATGGTGCTGGTCCTCCCCTCCAAGACGACGGCTTGGGAGGAGGAAAATTCGTGGCTCTTGGTGACCTAGGTTTCTCTCTTTATATAGACTCTCGGATTCCCGTCATCAGATTTTGGGCCTCAGTAAAACGGGCTTTACTCGGCCGTCCGGACTCCGATTTTCACGAATTTTATATCCAGAAGCATCGCCTCGAAATTCCCCACAACTTTCGCAACTAGACTTTTTCCGTTTGACGTCGTCTTCCGGCCGGAACGTGACCATCTTTTAAAAACGTTCTCAGACAGATTTCAGGAAAGTCAGAGTCCTACTCCAATACGACTCCTTTTGCGTTTTTTGTCAATTTCCAAGTAATTCCTACACAATAAAGTGTAAAACAAGAACATTGTGCACTTTTGCAACCATTAGTAGGTTAGTCCAAATATTATCAAAAGTGTATGAAAGTGCATAAATATCATAGCAATATCACACAAAAAGGGCATTGAGCAAGCAGAAATTATAGATACATTTTGGACGTATCAACATCCCCAAGCTTAATTCCTGCTCGTCCTCGAGTAGGTAAATGATAACAAGCATAATTTCTGTGGTGACATGCTATTAACCATATAAGAACTTTTCACAGTCACATGACAAGTGCTTACTGAGACAATGAATCTGTAGTAATTAAGTTGCCTAATGAGAAAATCACAAAGAACTGAAAGTTTTACAATATGATACTGAAACACTCAATAGATTTGTAGTGAACATGGTGTGCAAATATGACAAAGTGATATCTCGCTTGCCCCCTTTAGTGAAGCAAAACATAAATGCAGGGGCACCTCCAAGGTTTAAGTGACGACTAGATACAATGATTTCAGAATAAACGATATCATAATCATGCAAAAGACAATGGTACTTTGGGACAATGCACATTACACTCAGAACGACAATCATGCTCTCAATAGTTGGTGCTTTAAAGAAGGTGGAGACTCTCGAACCGTGGCTTTTGTTGGCAAGGTTGAAAACCCGTGGTCGGAAACAAAAACTAAACATGTACCAGAGCTCTTGGTTTAAAAAACAGAGGTAATAATTATTTTTTGGATATGCATGTTTCGTCAACGAATGCTAGCAGATGACTCAATTACTTCTTGAGCTGGACAAGTTTCGAGGAACGGCTCCCGAATGAGGACGATCACATCCTCTTAATCTCCTTTGTTTATCACTGCCAAAGTTTTCTGATTTCTCATGAACAAAGCGTGAAGGAGGGTTTGTTTGTTGTTTATTTTTTTTAATGAGCCGGGCGCACTCTATGCCAGTTCCTTCTCATATTATGGGTTTGCACATTAGACATGCCATCTCGGGGTGAAGCTTGTCCAACTTAAAAAGATCATGAATTAACTACTACTTCCTCATGAGCTAAAATAGAGGCATAAAAGAGAAATGCTTTTTTTTTGAATAATTTCGAGATGGTACATGAAAGTCTTCGTTAGGAATGGCAGGTAAATACCATGTATAGGAAGGTATGGTGGACTCATATGGCATAACTGGTTTAAAGGATTTTGGATGCACAAGCAGTCAGTCCGCTTAGTACAGGCGAAGGTTAGCAAAAGACTGGGAGCGACCAACTAAGAGAGCAATGACGGTCATAATCATGCAGAGCGACAAAGCAACATTGAATCGGGCATGGAAGTTATATCGCTACTCAGAAATTAAAGATCATCAAGGCTTGATAGACTTTCTTTACAGTCTTAAATATGTGTGAGCATATGCCAAGTCAATCAAAATAAATTCTTGAAGGAAGATATCACTAAACCATACCACATCATAGGCAAACAAATCATGTTGGTACTCCAATAACACATTAAGAACCCCCCAGCTATTTGAGACTAACCATAAGAAAACATGAACTACTAAGCACCATTATGCACATAGCATTTTTATCATAGACATATCAACCAGTGCAACAGAAGCAAACTCTCTTAACAAGATAAGCATGACAACTAAAGAGAGTTCCAGCGACCAACTAAACAAAAGCTCTTTAAAAAGAAAAGCATGAAAACTAAGAGCTAACTATGACAGTAGCTATTGAAAGACAAAGAACACACACAACAAGGATAGACATGAAAATTCTATGTTATGTTCTAGGTTGAAGTGGAGCGTGTTTCTCTCCCACACAAAGAAAGCTGAGTTCCAACTCGTTATGAACAGCAAGCAAAGCTAAAGAAAACTAAAAAGGAAACTAAAAGCAAGACGCTCCAAGCATAGCACATAATACATGAAGTGATAAAAATATAGTGGAACGAAAGACGAACTGATAATGTTGATGGAGAAGGGGATGCACGGGGGCATCCCCAAGCTTAGACGCTTGAGTCTTCTTGAATATTTCTTGGGGGTGCATGGGGGCATCCCCAAGCTTGAGCGTTTGACACTCCTGAATCTTTTTATCATCTTCCCTCGCACACTTGAAAACTCCCTTCATACATAACTCATCATAATCTGATTAGCGAGGTTAGTACCCTTAATAAAATAACTTTTCCTTGCGGGAAATAAGGATATTCTTGAAGGTATACTGTTTCTCAAGATTGCCAAAAGGTTTTTGCAAAGAAAAAGCAAGCTCAAGGTTTGCAAAACGAAGGAAAGGCAAAACAGGACAGAATTTGTGAAAAACAGACCAGCAGGTAGTAAACAATTTTTTCGGGGCACTTCTGCCACTCAAATCAAAAAACTCAGAACAGACGCTCGAAAGCCAATTGTATAGAGCACGCTGTAAAAAAAATTCAGATCAAAAAGATGATCTGCTGATTTTATACGAATTTTTCTGTCCAAGGACAGAATCTGTTTTCTGGACTGCACGTCACAACTTTTGAACTTTCTTGCAATCAGAGGCTAAACTTGGCACAAAGCTGAAAAATAAAGATACAATGATGTTGCTACAGTAGTAACAAACATCAAGACCACTAAAAACTGAAAGAACAAACTGAAAGTAAAGATAACAAGGGTTGTCTCCCTAGAGCTCTTTCTTTATAGCCATAAAGATAGGCTTTAGACTTTAATGATGCTCTCGTAGGAATAAGAGTTGAAGAACAAAAGAGAGCATCAAGAAGCATATATAAAACATATTTAAGTCTAACATACTTCCTATGCATGGGAATCTTGTAAGAAAATAAATTATTGAAGCATAAAGCAACTAGCATAGGAAAGCAGAACAAGCATAACTTCAAAATATTCACCATAAAGAGAGGGAACTTGATATTATTCAAATATCTATAAGCATATGTTCCCTTCTCATAATAATTTTCAGTGGGATCACGAATAAACTCAACAATATAAGCATCACATAAAGCATTGTTACCATGATCCACATGCAAAAAGGTACTCTTACTCTCCACATAAGCATCTTTGGGGAGCCCATGGTTAGGACATTTTAGCATTAACGTTTTTAGTCTCCCCCAAGCTTGAGCTACGCTCTCTCCGTCACGAGACCTAAAGTTATAGATATAGTTTCTGTCTCGATGAATTTCATGAAGAGGATAAAACTTAGTATAAAAGAGAGACATAAGCTCTTGCCAATCAAGCAAGTGCGACTTATCGAGAAGTTTATACCAATCTGAAGCTTTATCTATAAGTGATACGGCGAACAATTTCCTCATGACAAACTCCTTTGATACACCTGCAAGCTTAAATAATGAACATAGTTGTGACAGATATAGCAAGTGTTCACCGGGATGTCTGTCTCCTGCATAACGATTAGCCAAAACATAATCGATAATACCAGCTGGTATTTTATAGGGCACAATTTCAGTAGGGGGAGGAGCAACCACCACAGGTGTGGGGCGTCTTCTCACAAGCAACGAACTAAGAATGCGGTTTTCCATAAACATAACTAGTGAAATAAAAACAAGAAACAAAAAGATTTAATTGCAAGATCTAAAGATATACCTTCAAGCACTCACTTCCCCGGCAACGGCGCCAGAAATAGCTTGATGTCTACACACGCTTCTACTCTTGTAGACTATGTTGGGCCTCCAAGTGCAGAGGTTTGTAGGACAGCAGCAATTTCCCTCAAGTGGATGACCTAAGGTTTATCGAACTCAGGGAAGTAGAGGTTGAAGATGGTCTCTCTCAAGCAACCCTGCAACTAAGATACAAGAAGTCTCTTGTGTCCCCAACACACCTAATACACTTTTTAGATGTATAGGTGCACTAGTTCGGCGAAGAGATGTTAAATGGCAAGTGATATGGATGGCAAAACAAAGTAATATAAATCTGTAATAAAAAATGCAGCAAGCAAACAAGTGGTAAACGTGAGCACAAATGGTATTGCAATGGTGGAAACAAGGCCTAGGGATCATACTTTCACTAGTGGCAACTCCCAACAACATTAACATAATCGAATCACATGATATTTTCCATAAAACATGCAATGGAGACGCACCCGGAGGTCATTCCTCCGTGGTCAAGAGAGGACGAGAATTATGTAGGGCTACAAAAGCACACCTCAAAGTTCGTAGTTCTCAATCTAAGGATTTCCCAATGTCACCGCGGCCATCCAAAGAGAGTCCCACAATCACCACAACATATCTAAAGGATAGTCAAAGACAAGCACCAAGAGACTCTCAATCTTCAATCAACACACAAGAGAGGAAATCACTCATGAAAATATTTTTCTAATCCATGTTCAATAGACCGCTGTCACCTTGGTCTCGGGGATTATACTAGATAAAGACAAGTGAGTACATCAATCCAATACATAGAGGAAGGGGAAATATCATGGGATCACCCTAGATTAACATAGCCTATGATCACAACGAAGATCACATCATGGGAGAGAGAGATAACCACATAGCTACACGTACGAGCCCTCGGCCCCGGAGAAGACTACTCACACATGGACATGGTGAGGAGGAGGTTGATGATGGTGTTGATAGAGAGGTGCAGCCCCGCAAGGAGGCGGCGGCCGGCGGCGTCCACGTAGGCGGCGGCGGCGGCGAGGAGGAGACGGCGGCGGCCCTAGGGGGCGGCGGCGGCCCTTGGGGGCGGCGGCGGCCCTAGGGGGCAGCGGCTCCACGGCCCCCTTCTTCCTTGTGGATGGTGCTGCAATGGTGCTGGTCCTCCCCTCCAAGACGGCGGCTTGGGAGGAGGAAAATTCGTGGCTCTTGGTGACCTAGGTTTCCTCTCTTTATATAGACTCTCGGATTCCCGTCATCAGATTTTGGGCCTCAGTAAAACGGGCTTTACTCGGCCGTCCGGACTCCGATTTGGACGAATTTTATATCCAGAAGCATCGCCTCGAAATTCCCCACAACTTTCGCAACTAGACTTTTTCCGTTTGACGTCGTCTTCGGGCCGGAACGTGGCCATCTTTAAAAAACTTTCTCAGACAGATTTCAGGAAAGTCAGAGTCCTACTCCAATACGACTCCTTTTGCGTTTTTGTCAATTTCCAAGTAATTCCTACACAATAAAGTGTAAAATAAGAACATTGTGCACTTTTGCAACCATTAGTAGGTTAGTCCAAATATGATCAAAAGTGTATGGAAGTGCATAAATATCATAGCAATATCACACAAAAAGGGCATGGAGCAAGCAGAAATTATAGATACGTTTTGGACGTATCAGATTCCAACAAATGGCTTGAAGCCATGAAATCCGAGATAGGATCCATGTATGAAAACAAAGTATGGACTTTGGTGGACTTGCCCGATGATCGGCACGCCATAGAAAATAAATGGATATTTAAGAAGACTGACGCGGATGGTAATGTGACCATCTATAAGGCTCGGCTTGTCGCTAAAGGTTATCGACAAGTTCAAGGGATTGACTACGACGAGACTTTTTCTCCCGTAGCGATGCTGAAGTCCGTCCGAATCATGTTAGCAATTGCCGCATACTATGATTATGAGATATGGCAAATGGACGTCAAAACGGCATTCCTTAATGGCTTCCTCAAGGAAGAACTGTATATGATGCAACCGGAAGGTTTTGTCGATCCTGAGAATGCTAACAATGTATGCAAGCTCCAGCGCTCTATCTATGGGCTGGTGCAAGCATCTCGGAGTTGGAATATTCGCTTTAATGATGTGATCAAAGCGTTTGGGTTTATACATACTTGGGGAGAAGCCTGTATTTACAAGAAAATGAGTGGGAGCTCTGTAGCATTTCTCATGTTATATGTGGATGATATACTGCTGATGGGAAATGATATAGAATTCTTGGAAAGCATTAAGGCCTACTTGAATAAGAGTTTTTCGATGAAGGAACTTGGAGAAGCTTCTTACATATTAGGCATCAAGATCTATAGATATAGATCGAGACGCCTCATTGGTCTTTCACAAAGCACATAACTTGATAAGATATTGAAGAAGTTCAATATGGATCAGTCCAAGAAAGGGTTCTTGCCTGTATTGCAAGGTATGAGATTGAGCACGGCTCAATCCCCGACCACGGCGGAAGATAGAGAAAAGATGAGTGTCATCCCCTATGCCTCAGCCATAGGTTCTATCATGTATGCCATGCTATGTACCAGACCTGATGTGAACCTTGCCATAAGTTTGGTAGGGAGGTACCAAAGTGATCCCGGTATGGAACACTGGACAGCGGTCAAGAACATCCTGAAGTACCTGAAAAGGACTAAGGATATGTTTCTCGTTTATGGAGGTGACGAAGAGCTCGTCGTAAAGGGTTACGTCGATGCTAGTTTCGACACAGATCTGGATGACTATAAGTCACAAACCGGATACGTGTATATTTTGAATGGAGGAGCAGTCAGCTGGTGCAGTTGCAAGCAGAGCGTTGTGGCGCATTCTACATGTGAAGCGGAGTACATAGCTACTTGCGAAGCAGCACAGGAAGGAGTCTGGATGAAGGAGTTCATCACCGACCTAGGAGTCATTCCAAGCGCGTCAAGCCCAATGACTCTCTTCTGTGACAACACTGGAGCCATTGCCATTGCGAAGGAGCCCAGGTTTCACAAGAAGACCAAGCACATCAAGCGCCGTTTCAACTCCATCCAGAATTATGTTCAAGATGGAGACGTAGATATTTGTAAAGTGCATACGGATCTGAATGTCGCTGATCCGTTGACTAAACCTCTTCCACGGGCAAAACATGATCAACACCAGAACTCTATGGGTGTTCGATTCATCACAATGTAACTAGATTATTGACTCTAGTGCAAGTGGGAGACTGTTGGAGATATTCCCTAGAGGCAATAATAAAATGGTTATTATTATATTTCCTTGTTCATGATAATTGTCTGTTATTCATGCTTGAATTGTATTATACGGAAACAGTGATACATGTGTGAATACATAGACCACAACGTGTCCCTGGTAAGCCTCTAGTTACTAGCTCGTTGATCAACAGATGGTCACGGTTTCCTGGCCATGGACATTGGATGTCATTGATAACGGGATCACATCATTAGGAGAATGATGTGATGGACAAGACCCAATCCTAATCCTAGCACAAGATCGTGTTGTTCGTAATGCTAAAGCTTTTCCAATGTTAAGTATCTGTTCCTTAGACCATGAGGTTGTGCAACTCCCGGATACCGTAGGAATGCTTTGGGTGTGCCAAACGTCACAACATAACTGGGTGGCTATAAAGGTACGCAACGGGTATCTCCGAAAGTGTCTGTTGAGTTGGCACGAACCGAGACTGGGATTTGTCACTCCGTATGACGGAGAGGTATCTCTGGGCCCACTCGGTAAGACATCATCATAATGAGCTCAATGTGACTAAGGAGTTAGTCACGGGATGATGTATTACGGAATGAGTAAAGAGACTTGCCATGAAGAGATTGAAGAAGGTATCGGTATACCGACGATCGAATCTCGGGCAAGTACTATACCGATAGACAAAGGGAATTGCATACGGGATTAAGTGAATCCTTGACATCGTGGTTCATCCGATGAGATCATTGAGGAACACGTAGGAGCCAACATGGGTATCCAGATCCCGCTGATGGTTATTGACCGGAGAGTCGTCTCGGTCATGTCTACGTGTCTCCCGAACCCGTAGGGTCTACACACTTAAGGTTCGGTGACGCTAGGGTTGTAGAGATATATATGCACATGGTAACCTGAATCTTGTTCGGAGTCCTGGATGAGATCCCGGATGTCACAAGGAGTTCCGGAATGGTCCAAAGGTAAAGAATTATATATAGGAAGTCCAGTTTCGGCCATCGGGAGAGTTCCGGGGGTCACCGGTAGTGTACCGGGACCACCGGAAGGGTCCCGGGGGTCCACCGGGTGGGGCCGCCTATTCCGGAGGGCCCCATGGGCCGTAGGGGGAGGGGGACCAGCCCATAGTGGGCTGGCGCACCCCCTTGGGCCACCTCCTGCGCCTAGGGTTGGGAACCCTAGGGGTGGGGGCGCCACCCTTGCCTTGGGGGCAAGTCTCCCCCCCCCCCCGGCCGCCGCCCCCTAGGAGATCCCATCTCCTAGGGCCGGCGCCCCCCTGGCCCCTATATATAGTGGGGGAGAGAGGGCAGCCGCACCTCAGCCCCTAGCACCTCCCGATGTACCGTACGTGTGTTGAACGCGGAGGTGCCGTCCGTTCGGCGCTGGGATCATCGGTGACAGGGATCACGACGAGTACGACTACATCATCCACGTTCTCTTGAACGCTTCCGCTCGGGATCTACAAAGGGTATGTAGATGCACTCTTTTATGCTCGTTGCTGGATGACTCCTTAGATTGATCTTGGTGAAGCGTAGGAATTTTTTGAATTCTGCTACGTTCCCCAAAAATTGGATAATTTAGTGCCTTGGTAAGGTGAGAAATGTTGTATAGGGGTAGCTGCCATTATGTTGGAAGACCAGAAAGAAGAAGAAAACTCATGTTTTCAAAATATATTTCCTTTTGATCATACTAGTGTTATATACTACACGCGGATCATTAGTTGGAATTTTTCTCGGGCTTATAGAGGTAAGTGTTGAAGCTATGCACATGCGTCGCCTCAAGCCTAGGAGAAATCACTGAGCAAATAATTTTATGAGGGGCCTAGATTGAAGATAATAGTCTCATTTGCCCCCTCAACCATCCATAGTTTGCATTTTGCATCTGCTGACTTCCGCATATAGCCCCTCCACAATCTAAGGTGCAAGGCTACTGATGATGCAAGTCGCCATTAATGTATTCATGAAAAAGTGTTTAAGCGGCGATGGCCTTGTGGATGATGGTTGTCAAGTTCAGAGTTGTGTAAGATATGATAGAGTTTCTGATGTTGATCTAGCGTCAGTTTCCTATGGCTTTTGCACTGTCATGTTATGTTCTAGTGTGTTCTCGTTCAATGCTTGTAGCCTTCATCATGAGAGGATTGTAATAATCTTAGGAACTGTGAAGATAACGGTCCTTGACCTGCTTTACCAGTTTCAGACATGAAACTGGAAGAACCGCTTAGTTTTTTTAGGGGTGGGAAGTAGGAACTGCTTAGTTTCTAGAAGCTTCCAACCAGTTTTGTAAGGCTTCTATAAGCTCTCGGCCAGTTTATTATTTTCTTGGCATGTTTGTGTTTGCTTTTATTTCTTCGGCCATTTTTTCTTTCTTTCCTTAATCATTTTTTTCCATTTTACATTTCATGATTTGCCTTTTCAAATTCTTGAACATTTTACAAACCATGAATTTTTAAATTTCCGCCATTTTTAATATTTCAATAATATTTATCAAATACATTATTTTTTCCAAATCATGAACTTTTTCAAATTATGTGAACAGTTTTTTATTGTGAAAATCTATTGAAATTCGCAAACTATTTTGGATACCATCGTCAATTTCCACATTTGTGAAAAAATCAATTTCACGATAATTTTACAAATTCACAAGCTATCTAAAAGTTTTCCATAATTTTCAAATCAAACCAACCTTTTCTATTTCATGAACTTCTTATAATTTTGTGAATTGTTTTTAAATTCATGAAATTTATTGAAATTTGCAAACTATTTTGAAAACCACAAACAATTTTCGAATTCGCAAACTTTTTCAATCTCGTGACTTTTTTCAAATTACGGAGTTCTTTTTAAAAATCCATGAACGTTTTCCGCACTCGCAAACTTTAGGTCAACTGGCGGATATTTTTTCAAATTTTGTGAATATATGTTTCAAACTCATGAAATTTTATCCAATTCGCAAACATTTTTCATATTTTGCAAAATTTCAAAATTTGGACAATTTTTTATAATTAAAATTCAATACACGAAAAAATTAATGTATAAAAATCTGACCTTTTTTCCTGATCTAGTAGGCTACCTCTTTTCTAGGGAGATATAGTACCCTACCTGCTTGGATGAGCGAGCTGTCAAGTCCAAGCGAGCGAACGAGATACCTGGACCTTGTCCCGCTAGGGCGCGCGTGAGCGCCTGCTTGTCATTGATGGTAATCCAACTTTCTTTATAGATTTGTTTGTTCAAAGAAAAGATGCCTAAAAATTATTTAGGCCTTGTTTGGCACTGGTGTTTTTCCACCCCCAAGGGACTTGGGGATTGGAGGGATTTGGTGATCCCCTCCCCTCCACCAAATCCCCTCAATTCCCCAGTAATCCCCCACCCCCATAATTCCCTGCGTTTGGTACAACAACAACATAGCACAAATAATAACTGAACAACATGCTGATAAGAAGGTGAAAAATAAAAATCTAATCTTTTAGCATCCGGTCGGCCCGGACAGCAGCAACAATGTAGCACAAATCAAAATTGGCACCGTAGCAGCAACAAAAGTTTAACACAACCATGACATAAATCTGCCACAAAGATGATTGGATAATCAAAAAAGAAATGTGATCTTTGAGGATCATCACAACAACTTAATTTTGCATGACTTGGATTCAATGTCTCATCGCAGCCATGACATAATTTTGCAAAAATGATAATGTATCACAGAGTACTTGACTACTTATGCAATCGCTCAGGACCAATTATATTTTTGCAGACCAAACAAGGTAGGAAATTATTACAGACCAAGAAAGGATGAGAACGATGTTGTAGTGAAGATGAATTGTTCTTTTGATGTCATGATCATCAAGTATTTGAGTGGCCAAAAGTATCCAGTCTTTGCTTCCTCGGATGTCTGAGAGCCTGATGAAACAAAAAAAAGTTGAACATGCTTTTTTATATACTTGAAACAACAATCAGGAAAGCATGTTAATATGAGGCTATGCTAAGTAAGAAAATTTGTCACAAAGTAATTGTTCGTGAACTGTACAAGAGCAACAAATTTATGAATACATTGTTACTGTGCCAATTTCCGAACACATTGTTTGATTTGTTTACATCACATGGAGTAAGTGTGATGTGGCCACCTTACTTATCTTGCTTCCCTGTCCTGTACCAGATCGATCTTTCTACCTAGTGCCATCCCAGGGTTCCATGGTTATCCACTCCACCCAAGATATAAAACAAAATCTAGAGCTAAACCATCTGACCAACTAATACTTCAGCATGGTTGGCTCAACGATCACTACAAGTTGACTGTCTAGTATGAGGCTTTACTTCTCCAGACAAAGAAATAATATAGGTTAACAAAGCAAGAGTATAGGTTACATTTGCACACAAATTTATCAGTTTTCACCAACTTAGATGGCAGCGACCATATGGTATAGGTTAACAACTTCAGTTTTACTCAAATGGCAGCAACAATATAGTATAGGTTAAAACAAAAACTACAGAATTTCAAACTTCAAAGAGTGTAGAATTAAACATGTTAAAAGCAAGAAGAGTCTAAAGCGGCATGCAAGCACACATGAAAATCACTATTGAGTCAAACAACAACATCACTATTGATTCAACATACCTCATGCGGACATCTGACTCCGAAGCCACATAATAGCGGTCTCTTTATCATCAGTAGCAGCATTTACGAAAATCTCACGGTTCGCAACATACTTGAAGACATTGAATGCTTTTATCTTCTCGATGCGGCTGCATCCTCCATTGTTTTCAGCACATCCATGCACTTGGTGATAGAGAAGTCATCTAATTTTGTTGCCTCTGCCCTTTCATTGGCCAAGTATGTAGCTTCATCATCTACTTGCCTTGTCTTAAGCTCTATGTACTTCTCCAATGCTCCGGCAATCACATCTCCACTATTCTTGGGCTTCTCCTTCTTGGGCTTCTTTTGGGGCATCTTTCCAGATTTAGCCATTATACGACCCCCCTTCTTCGATTGGATCGACATTCTCCTTCCTATGAGCAGCATCCATTTGATCGAGAATTTGTAAGTCATCATGATCATCTTGCACTTGATTCATCATCTCCAAGTCATCAGTTTCTTTTACTTCCTCGGCCTCTCTTTCATCTTCAAAGCCTTCACCAATTTGTGATGCTTGTGCAATGGATGTGAAATTATAGGTACCTTCAGCTGTATGCCCTGCAAAATGCATATAAGTAACCAAGCAAGAGGCAACCGAGTGAGAGGTAGCAACAGAAGTTGGTAAACTTACCATCGTACAGTTCTCCTAGCAAGTCAAAGTGAGGAAAAGATTTCTTCTTGAATTTCTCGATTTTTGGATATGACTACAAAGAACCAGAGCAATAGATGGGTATTAGCATGGTACAAATTGCAGCCATATCAAAGGGTGGAATTAAATAACTTACAATCAGCAGATTGTCCCAAAGGTCGGTGTCGGCTTCAATCATGCATCTTTTCTCATCCTAGCCGACACCGCTTTGCTTTCGAGCTTCTTTTAGCATCCTGTATTCCCTTTTGAGCTCCTTCTCCTTATCTTGAATTTGAAGCTTCGAGAACTTCGCATGCTTATGTTTGGCATGGAATTTTGTCACCATCAAGTTCCAAGTTTCCTTGCTCCATCCATTCTTTCCTCGGTGGTAAGGAGTATCGTGCTCTTGAAGTATCTCCACCAAACCTTTTTCAAGTCCTAAACTCCATTGAGCTCTTTGTTTCACAACTACACAAGCCAATTAATGTATAAGGCTAAGAATGGTGTTCGAGAAATTCAGATTCAGATCAAATGGCCATGCGCATAAATTTACTTGTGATATGAAGAAATTGTTAAGTAGTGCCAAACAATATCATTTAACATTATAGCTAGTACAACAATGCTACTACTCTTGTAGTGAAAAACAAGTCGAAGATGAAAAACAAGAATACCTTTTGGTGAACTCTTTTTGGTAACCTTTGGTGAATCCTTTTTAGCACCAAGCACACTTTTCTTTTTTAATAACGCAGCAGCTTGCACCAAGTTGAATTTGGGAGATCCTTTTGCATACATATCTGTTTAGATAAAACAAATTAACACACAAAATAAAGACAATTAATCGGTTGAATTAGAAAGAGTCAATCACATCCACAAACTTACAAAGAGTTAGTTATGCTGGAAATCATTCCACATTTGCATTGCAATTTCATCTCTCAAAGCGTTGCCTTGAGTGTTGTTCCCTTGGTAGTTATCATCGCCATTAGGTACATTGACAAAATCAGCTAGAGGTATGTTATCTGGTTGGTTGTCAAGCCATTCCTCATCACCAGCATGCTTTTTGATGATGTTATGGAAGATAGCGGTAGCTGCTGGAATCCTCGCTTGGTTCCTAATTGAATGTAGTGTCCCAACATTGAGAATCGGGAACCGCTTCTTAAGAACTCCTAGGGTCCTTTCTACATGATTTCGCAACATAGCATGTCGAAGATTGTATAATTCTTTGTGGTTCTGTGGACGATGGTGGCCATGCCCAAATTCATTCAAGTGATACCTAACACCCCGATACGGTGCAAGGAAGGATGTGGTGTTTGCGTAACCACCATCGACAAGGTAAAACTTCCCATTAGGTACTTTAAATCCAGAGTTAATGGCAGACCGCAGAACCCTAGCATCTGTTGCGGACCCCTCCCAGCCACATGATATAAATGTGATCTTCAAGTCAAAGTCACATGCAATCATTATGTCTTGGCTAGGGTGCCCTTTCTATTCCGAAATGGGGCGGCACTCTCAGGTGTAATGGTAATAGGAACATGGGATCCATCAATAGCACCTATACAATTCTGAAAAAAAATAATAGACTACAAATTAACCTTTGAAATTTTAATGAAGGATAAGGAATTTATTTTAAGTGTCAAGATAAGAACCTTGAAGTACGGATAGAATCGTTCATCGGTAGCAATTATTGGGTGAGGTTCATCAATGCATAGAGGCTCCACAAAGCGAGTACATAGGGCAGGGATGATATCAAAGAACTCGTTGATGTACTCATGAAAGGTAGATCCACTATGTCTGAATTCCAGTTGCAAATCTTCATATGATGAATTATGTGACAACATGTACAGGAAGAATGCTAACTTCTCCTCCACCTTGAGTCTTCTGTCTTTTATCAATTCTTTCCTTCTAAGGTATGATGCTAATGACTTAAAGATGTATGGCTCCATCCTAAAAGCTACCAAGCAATTCTTCACGTGTCCTTCAAGAAGTTCGTCAACACGCTCCTTTCCGTAAAGGATCGAGCTATGCCTTTGTCTTTTTTCACCCTGTCCTCGAATGTCCATTAAGTATGAGTGCAATAATGGAAGAATGAAAAGGACCATCTCATCATCATCTTCCTCTCTTCTCTTCCTAATACGATCTAGACCCCGTGACTTCATTTCAAAACTATTACCGAAGCAATCAAGGAATAATGACAAGAATTAGAGAGCTAACAAGAATGGGAGAATACCTAACAAGAATTAGTAAATACAAGGCATACCAAACTTTGGCGTCTTAACGGGATCCCACGAAGGCGGCGGCTCGTCCACTCCCACAATAAACCAAGGCTCGGGTACCTATAAGAAACAAATCCGTTGTAAAGATCAGTTGTTCCTCTGTTGTAAACATGTCACTTAGCAGTATGGACAAAAAGCAAGAAGCAGCCGAATCTATTATATGTACCGAAAAAACAGATAATAATACATCTGTTTTTGAACTTGCAACGCTATGGACAAGCAATAACATTTACAATCCATCTTAGTATCTTGCAGTGTGATCTTATATCTACACAGAACTTGATCGCTACCTTAGCACGCAATGGGCGAAGCGCGGATATATGAAAAATATACAAGATCTTCTGCAGATACAGATTTATTATAAATAGCCATCATCGGCGCCTAGATACGTACACAGTACCCAACAATATTGGAGAAACATTCAGGTTCAGTGTAAAGAAAAATGCAGATCATATTTGGATGGCCTGAAACAGTATAGTTTGGATGGCCTGAAACATTCAGGTTCAAAAAAGTGTACTACGATCATATTTCCTCCATGAAAATATAGCACAAATGCACACTTCTAATTTTCCTATTCATTTTAAGGCCAGAGTATTTTACTGGCCGGTATTAGAATAAAAGTTGCAGATCAAAGATAGCCCCAAGCAAGCATATTTGCACGAACAATATAGTAATCATATTAGCATGATTCATGTGATCTGTAAATTCAACAAAGGAAGGCTTCACCTCTCTAATCAAAGATGTAAGTGCATGTCAACTACAAGCTGCAGACACCCGCAAAAAAAAAACTACAAGCTGCAGACCAAAGCTGGCAGCAACCATACTAGCAAGAACTAGGAATATACAAGGCCATCAAAGAATCATATGAGCACACCAACGAGTCAAACCCTAGACAGAGGGGAGGGGAGGTGTGAGGTGGAACCAGTCCATACCGGCGAAAATGCCAGGTCTCAAGAAGGATCTGGACGTCGGAGGCGGCAGGGGCTGAGGCAGCGTGGACGGCGACGGCGGCAATGGAGCGAACAGCGACGGCGGCAATGGAGTGAACGGCGACAGCAGCAATGGAGTGGACGGCGACGGCGGCAAGAGTGCCGCCAAGAGGCGTCGGGATCTGAGGCAACACGGGTCTGCCTCGGCTTGGACGGCGGCGAACTGCGAGACAGAGGGCAGAGGGCGGAGATGACGGCGCGGTCACAGTCGGGGGAGAAATTTCGCGAGGGGAAGCTCGCGTCTCCTTGTACACGAGTATTGAAGGGTTTGGGGTGTAATTTTCGGGATGGGCCGGTCCAATACCGGGATACCAAATGGGCCTGCGGGGAATTTTCGATATTTCTATACCGGACCGGTAAAATACTCGTTGAAACATCCATATACCCGAGTGCCGAACGAGGCCTCGGGGAATCTACTCTTGGTGTCCTTTACCACATTCACTTTCCGTATTCCCTATCTTTAGTTCAGAGGCTAATGCCCGTGTACTGTGGATGCTTCCAGCTTTTCTCCAGGAGCTCCTATACGATGCTTTAGGCGCACGTTTGCGGAAGTGACGCGCATGCAGCAACAAAATTGGGCCAGCCCAATGGGCGCGCTCGTTTGCCCAACATGTGGGCCAGTTCCTTCGGTCGTTCGCTGTTGACTGGTCGCTTGGTTCGCTGCTGACTAGTCCTAGTTGATAGATTAAACGTTGACCAGTGAACCGTTGACTTAAGAAAATACGTAAACAAATCTATAAATTCGTGAATAAAAAAAAATATTCACTGATTTTTAGAAAGTTTAGAAATTTCATGAATTAGAAAAAATGATATATTTTCTAAAAAGTTCATTAATACTGAAAAAAATACAAATTCGCAAAAAAGTTCAACAATTTTGAAAACAAAATTCATAAAATTGAAAAACAATCATGTTTTTTTGGGGAAAAAAGCTCAAGGATTTGAAAAGGTTCATGGATTTAAAAAAATGACCAATTCTAAAAAAGTTAATATTTTCAAGGAAAAAGTTCATCAATTTTGAAAAACATATTCAAGATGAAAAAATGTTCATCCATTATGAAATGAGTACAGGCGCCTGTTTATAAAATGATTTATAACGGGCGCATGAAGCGCCAAATGGGAAATGCCCTTTGTTTTTCTTCTCATGTGACATCTGCTCTGCATCTCGTGCTGCTTGCTGTGGCTTTGTCGATTGCACGGGAGGAGAAGAGAAAAAGAGAGGTAACCGTGAGCCACGTCACTCAGAAAGTGAACAAACCGCACTCCAGTCCACATGGGCCGATGGATATGATATGAACCAGGGCCAGCAGGATGCGTCGTCCATCCTCATCGACTACTTTGCACAGAGCAGACACGCTGCTAAAAGTAAATGATACAGTGCCTCTCGGTGAGACAGGTGACACCTCATCACTCATGATTAGCAGACAGCAGGAACAAGAGACGGCATGGGGTAGGATTGTTCTTCCCTCTCTCCTTTCGCCGTTGTGGTGCCACGCCGTACGTCGCCGCCTCCTCTCCGGCCATCCATGTGCGGCGATCTCGCGGTCTCCTGCTTCCCGTACAGACACTGTACCGGCCATGCACGCCTCCGTGGCTCCATCGATCCCCTTCGGGGCGGATGCATGCATCAGCTTTTGTCTGCCCCCGGCGCTCGCCTTTCCGGCCGTCGTCGGTGACACCGGTCGACACGATCAGCTTCCCGGGATCGGCACAGATCCTGCCTGCCTGCTCGCTGCCGGCGTGCCGTGGAAAGTTCCTTCGTGCCTCTCCACACAAGCTCGGCTGGCGAATTCGTGCATGATCACTGTTCTCAGTAATCCGGTCTATCCTGATACCCGTATCGGTAACCAAAGTGGAAAAAGTCTGGCCATGTACTTGGTACGCGTGGCAACTTATCTTCCTACTACCTGTGTACACGTTTCACACATCTCACCTACTAGCTAGTTAGTCATCCACGTTTCTAATATTTCTATCGCACCACGGAGTATTTGCATATTGACGGTCTGAGTTATCATCTGCCAGCCAGACCTAGTTAATTCAGCCCATACCTGGCCAAACCTCGGGCCGGGCCGGGCCTAGCCAAGCCCGAGGGAAAAAACTTAGGCCCGGGCCCAGGCCCGGGCCGGCCATCGGGTCTAGTTTTTGGGCCCAAGCCTGGCCCGAACATGCAAAAGACGACGGGCCTCGGGCCGGCCCCTTCAGAAAAGTGCAAAAATGACGGGCCCGAGCCCGGCCAACGGGCTCAACATCTAGGCCGAGCCCAGCCCGGGAGCAACGCCGGGTCGGGCTTTTTCGGGCCGGGCTGTCCATGGCCAGGACTATTTCGGCCCCTATACATCCACGGACACATCCGCAGAGAGGACCCGATCACCTCCCATTTTGTGTCCAGTGCAACCATGTAACTCCTCACTTCATATCGTAAATCCATACAACACAAAAATCCGGCCCGGGAGTACTACTTAGATAAACTAGCCTACTACTACCCGTCGTCGGAGATATAGACGATCTCTGTGCCAGCAATGCAGACGTACAGGCCACCCGGTCATTGACCACCGCCCGCGGCTCCCGCTCTTTGTTGGACTTGATGTCCGCGAAGAGTTCGTCCCGCCCCGCAAGGAAGCGGCTAGTTATACTCCGCTTGTGTGTTGTCCATGCCGTATCCGGCAACCTAAAGCGCAGGCTCCGCCTCACCATCCTCCTCCTCGTCCATTTCCGTGTCTGGTGTCTCCTGCTCCTCCTCAGTTTTCAGTGAGTAGTTCGGAGGCAGGCCGGCTGCAATCCGAGTGGGACTCTGGTCCGATTCTGCTCTAGGAGATGTAACCAGCCTGTGGAGTGAGCATCGCGTACGTGGTGATCCATTGCTAAGCCAGACCTAGAGGTGGACGGTGAATTGCGAGCGAATGTGTTGGGTGGCGGCAAGAAGGGAGAGAAATGAGATTGTGCCTCGGGTTGTGGGTCATCGTTTGGCTTAAATAACCGGATTTGGCCCCTGAGGTGGCGTGCTCGATTGGCATCCTCAGCGGATTGCTGGGTAATGATAGGTGTCTGCATGGTTCCTACACGCGGTAATAGGTGGCAGACGGACACGGACACACCCGGGCCCCATCATGTACACCTAAGATTTGGACTGGATATCAGGGGTGCTGGTCAACCCTGGATGTATAAGGCGATTTTGAGGATCCCAACTGGGTCATGATTTTATAACTGTTCACTGACCGGACTGTCCGCCAGGTCGTATAGGGGGTGTTTGAGGAGCCCGTCGTAGATGCTATTAGAACTTATCTTCTTGTTCTTCACAACATTCAAAAGCAACACCCTTCTCATGACTAAAGTCCACAAATTGTAAGACAAAACCATTTTTTTTCTAAATAGGACGCCCCGGGGCTGCAGTGGTGGAGCCAGGAATTTGATGCTGGGTATTCGTTGTTTTTTTGTTGCAATGCAATGTAAATGTATACTAGATTAATTTTTTCGAATATGGTCCCTTTTTTTATTGAGAAAATGGAGTTTGATACAGTTAATACTAGACCAACGGCACAAAATGGCGCCTCAGCACAACAACCAGGAACAAAAGAAGAAAACCTACATCCCTGGAAATCTAAACATAACCCACGGATGCTAAACCACATAACTCTCACTGCAGAAGATCAGACCAGCATCAACAACTTCATAAGCCCAAACAACCATGACCATATATAAGTAATGGTAGCAAAATATCATTGTGGCAATATCTCTAACGTCAACCAAAGGAGCACTTGGTGTGGATGCAGAAGTTTTTTTTTTTTGCTTTGCCTTTGAAGCCTTTTCCCACACTATAAATAAGCTAACACCCTTGTTCTTCATCGATGTTATAGGAACACAAAATAAAAATCAGTGGCAGTAGCATGCATCTAGCATCTAGCTAGCCCCTAGCAGATTAGGATTTGTTCACTTAAACGATTTAGCATCTACTAGCATCTAGCAGATTAGCTTCTATTACAAAGGTAATGAGTGTACACTCTTCGTAGGTTTAGGAGTTTCGTTCTTTCTCCGAGATACTCCTATTAGTGATTCTAATTTATTTTTGTTGTTGAGAAAATAGTGATTCATACATTAGTCATAAGCATGCACGCCCCAAAGGTCACCTAAGTCCAGCAACATGCAAATCACGGGCGGAGCTTAGTATAGACCAAGGGGACCATAGCCCCCCCCCCCCC
>LR738714.1:749642649-749708063 GCA_902687465.1 Secale cereale
CCCCTAGAAACACACGTAGCTCTGCTGTTGGTAATGTGGTTGGTCATTTTGAAGGAAACCGAGTACTATGTTGTCAATATGGAGGCACTGCATTGGCCGCTAAACAGCCAGGAAAAGAGTAAACTGGAGACGTAGACGTAAACTAAGGGAGTGGAAGGATCAAACGGTGACTAATTGGGCCGTCTACACTGGAAGTGTGTGTGGGCGCCATGGGCAAAGAGCGACTTGTGACTTGTGAGTGAGGAGGAGAATGAGAAAGAGAATGTGTGTAAGAGAGAGAGATGTACGTTATCAATGAAATGGAAAAGTAAACTCCAGCTATCTCTTTGTGTTGCCTCTTCTTCCTCTCGTTGTAGTCTTCCTCCTCTTGTCCACCGAATCGATATCTCATCAAAGAGTCCGATTCAAATACGTTGTCCTCCAATAATCCACCACCTACAGGTGATTAATGGTAGCTTTACATATTGGATAGAAAAGGAGCTGACCTGTCTAGATTTTATTGGTCGAGCAACTCCAACAGTTCACCTAAAAATCTTCTCATAAAACAAGTTTTACCGGATGACCGTGACTTCTAGGGAAAGTTTTCCGGGGTAAACTTTTGTCAGTTCTCATAAACTTCTTCCCCTTAATCAAGATAACTGGCCTAGGGCCCGCCAGTAAGTGACAAGTGTGATGGCCTCTAGACAGGGGTGGCACAAGATAGTGCGGTGGCCGCCGGCGAGAGGCAATGTGGTGAAGCGGAGTAGCGCGGCAGCCGCAGTGGCATGGTGCTGCGGTGGCGGCCTGGTATGGCTCCAGGCGGCGGCGGCGGCCTGGTATGGCTCTAGGCGGCGGCATGGGTAGTGGTGGCGCGATGTGGTCGCAACAACACAGGTGGTGATGGCGCACCAGCGCGTCGGCGACACTATCGTGGCGGAGAACAACGGCGGGTGAACAACGACCTTCCTATGGCATTTTCGTCGGGGCGACGACGGCGATGGGCACGCGACGCCGGCACATACGACGTTTTAGCCGGCTACTAGCCCGCTAAAATTTTACAGGAAGGCCATTTTTCCTAAACCTGCAGGAAGTTTGAGACTATTTTACATGATCATGTAAAGATAGGTCCACTATACAGGAACCGGGGAGAGTTTTTTGTCCAAACTTCCCGTATACGGCGGTTATTTTGGTGATACGGGAGCTATTGGTTATTTTGGTGATACAGGAGCTATTGAAGATGCTCTAACCTCCCAAAGAAACTGCCAAAGAAACTGCCCCCACCCCCCTTAGGGCATGTACAATGGTTCTAGCTTAGCAACGCCACGTAGGATAAATGATGAGGTGGAGGAGAGAGAAATCATAAGAGAAGGCTTGTCTTCTCTTAATTAAGAGAAGGCAAGAGATGATCTCTTAGCACAATATGTCTCACCATGTTTTTAGGAATAACTAGTTATTAAAGATAAGGCTAAGAGATGACTCATTGTACACATGTTTTTTTCATCTCTAAATTACATGCAAGATTTAAGATAAGACTACCTTATCAACTATTGTACATGTCCTTATTTCAATGTGGTGGCTCGCCTCATCTCTATAACAAACCCGTAACTATCGTGTAGATGTCATGAAAATGGACATATCTAGCCTTTTTTTTCAAACTTTAATACAAAATGAATCCGATCTATTTTTTTTTTACCAAAATGCCCATCTGCACGGTTCCCGGTAGCATGATTCCCCAGGCTGGGATGTCATGTTGGACTGCATGACGCCGCCGGTCTATCATGGCGCCCGGAACAGGGTGTCGTGCTATCTAGCATGGTGCCCTGATGGGCCTCGAACCCCTCGTTGGTTACCCCAAGTGGAAGGTGTAAGATGCAGTAAGTAGAAGTGTTTTCCCCTAGCAAAGATGTCAATGATCGATTCCCCAGAGACTCCTAGGTTCAACAGGTAGGTGTCAATTGCTACAGCGCCAGATTAGTAGCAACCAACGTGGACCTGCACACAGATACAAATAACTTTGCTCCCAACGAGTACAGAGATGTTGTCAATCTCTCCGGCCTTGTAGTTCACAAAGGGTTAAAAGCAGTGATAGTAGTGATAGATAGTTTTTGCAACAGTAAATAAATAGCAAAAAGTAAATAGTGAATGTGATCAATGATGGTAATATGGACCGGAGTCTCATGATGTTCACTAGTGATGTCTCTTTCCCAAAAGACGATAAAACAGCTATGTGAGGTAAACAAATTACAGCTGGGCAATTGACAGGACCACGAACGCAAACCAATGCTGACTACATTGCAAGAAAGGTTGATGTTCAAAGCATGGGCGGTACGCCAAAGTAAGTAGACCGAAATCCATCAATATCTACTACTAATCATCCACCTTGAGATATCTATCCAGAACATCTCGCTGGTATTAAGTTGCGAGTCCCACCCATAGTGTAAACTCAATGCAACAGACAACTGCATTAAAAGAACTTTGCGTAAAGTAAACAATCCTTGCACCCGCGGGCACAAGCACCGTTGTTTTCCCCCTTGTGGCAACAGCACATCCCCTAGACTCATGTTTCTGTCACTCAAGCTAGTCATCGAGGGGCATGAACCCACAATCGAGCATAACGTTCCCTCTTGGAGTCACTACCTATTACTCGGCCAAAGCAATAAATAACAACGGAGAACATGCAAGAATTACTTATGAACAAAAATATAAAAGAGGTGAATCGAATATATTACTCAAGATCAATCTGAACATAATCTCATAATCCATCGGATCCCAGCAAACTCAACATAGCAACAGCATAAGGATTACATAGGTGCCTCGATCATGTAGGGCAGCTCACGAGGACTAATTAGTGAAGCACAAGAACGGGAGGAGAACATCACATAGCTACTGGTCATGGACTCATGGTCCAAGGGAGACTACTCACGAGTCATCCGGGAGGCGTCCATGGTGGTGGAGAAGCTCCCGGTGGTGATCCTCCCCTCCGGCAGGGTGCCGGGAAGAGTTCTCCTGGTGCTCCCGATCTTGCAAGCGGCGGCGGCGGCGGAACAGAGATGGGATCGCAAAAAGAAGTCCTGTACTGAGGGTTTCGGAGGTCCCTCTAAATATATGCCAAAGGGGGGCACCGGACGGGCTTCAGGGGGCCCAGGCGCCCCCCCCCCCCCCGGCGCGGCCCAGGGGGGGCGCGCCCACAGGGCGCCTGGAGCCCCTGTGGCCCCCCAGGCTGCCCTTCGGAGGTAGTGTCGTTCCCGGATCGCTGATTTTTTATATAATTTTTCTGGATTTTTCTGGGCAGTTCTCGAAACGTGAAAACCTGAAATACAAAAACAGCCGAAAACAGAAACTGGCACTGGGGTGCACTGGATTAGTAAGTTAGTCCAAATATGATCAAAAGTGTATAGAAGTGTATGAATATCAAAGCAATATCACCCAAAAGTGGCATGGAGCAAGCAGAAATTATAGATACGTTTTGGACGTATCAACATCCCCAAGCTTAATTCCCGCTCGTCCTCGAGTAGGTAAATGATAATAAGAATAATTTCTGTGGTGATATGCTATTAACCATATAAGACTTTCTCATAGTCATATGACAAAAGCTTACTGAGACAATGATTCTAAAGTAATTAAGTTGTCTCAAGAGAAAATCACAAATGACTGAAAGTTTTACAACATGAAACTGAAACATCAAAAAGATTTGCAATGAACATGATGTGCAAATATGATAAAGTGATATCTAGCTTGCCCCCTTTAGTGATGCAAAACATAAGTGCAAGGGCACCTTCAAGGTTTAAGTGATGACTAGATACAATCATTTCAGAATAAACGATATCACAATCATGCAAAAGACAATGCTACTTTGGGACAATGCACATTACACTTAGAATGAAAATCATGCTCTCAGTAGTTGGTGCTTCAACATAAAGGTAAAATAAAGGTTAAGTGCTAAAGCTTTTTATTTGAAAACATGGAAGCAATTGTGTCAACGGTAGTAGTACTTCATATGTGTCATGCATAAAACATCCTATAAGTTGCAAGCCTCATGCATCGAATACCAATAGTGCTCGCTCCTTGTCCTAATTAGCTCGGATCACCATGGGTTATCATTGCATTGCATATGTTTCAACCAAGTGTCACAAAGGGGTACCTCTATGCCACATGTACAAAGGTCCAAGGAGATAAATCGCATTTGATTTCTCGTTTTTGATAGATCTCAAATTGAGGACATCCATACCGGGACAACAAAGAAAATAGATGACGGACTCCTCTTTAATGCATAAGCATATTCTCATGAGAGATTGAGGATTAAGGTCCAAGCTACAACTTCCACCATGATGCATGGCTTTGGTTGGCGGCCCAATGTTCTTCTCTAACAATATGCATATTAATTCAACCCACGGTGAATCACCCTTACTTCAGACAAGACGAACATGCATAGCAACCCACATGATATTCAACAAAAGTGTGACAGTTGATGGCGTCCCCAGAAACATGGTTACCGCTCAGCAAGCAACTTATAAGAAATAAGATACATAAGCAACATATTCTTTACCACAATAGTCTTTAGGCTACTTT
This sequence comes from Secale cereale, assembly GCA_902687465.1. Classification (NCBI taxonomy): domain Eukaryota; kingdom Viridiplantae; phylum Streptophyta; class Magnoliopsida; order Poales; family Poaceae; genus Secale; species Secale cereale. The sequence goes on from LR738714.1 coordinate 749,647,198, forward strand.
CCCATGAGCTATGTATTGCATGGTTAGTTTTCTTAGTACAGGTGGAGGTTAGCAAAAGACTGGGAGCGACCAACTAAGAGAGCAATGACGGTCATAATCATGCAGAGCGACAAAGCAATATTGAATCAGGCATGGTAGTTATATCGCTACTTAGAAATAAGAGATCATCAAGGCTTGACAGACTTTCTTTACAGTCTTAAATATGCGTGAGCATACGCCAAGTCAATCAAAATAAATTCTCGAAGGAAGATATTACTAAAACATACCATATCATAGGCAAACAAACCAAGTTGGTACTCCAATAACACATTGGGAACCCCCCAGCTATTTGAGATTAACCATAAGAAACCTGAACTACTAAGCACCATCATGAAAGTAGCATCTTTATCATAGACACATTAACCCATGCAACGGAAGCAAACTCTCTTAATAAGGTGAGCATGGTAATTAAAGAGAGTTCAAGCAACCAACTAAATAAAAGCTCTTGAAAAGATAAGCATGAATACTAAGAGCAGAGCACGATAGTAGCTATTAAAAGACAAAGAACACACACAGCATAGATAGACATGAAAATTCTATGTTATTGATGGGCCTCGAACCCCTCGTTGGTTACCCCAAGTGGAAGGTGTAAGATGCAGTAAGTAGAAGTGTTTTCCCCTAGCAAAGATGCCAAGGATCGAATCCCCAGAGACTCCTAGGTTCAACAGGTAGGTGTCAACTGCTAACGGCGCAATTAGCAATCAACGTGGACCTGCACTCAGATACAAATAACTTTGCTCCCAACGAGTACAGAGAGGTTGTCAATCTCTCCGGCCTTGTAGTTCACAAAGGGTTAAAAGCAATATGATAGTAGTGATAGATAGCGTTTTGCGATAGTAAGTAAATAACGGAAAGTAAAATAGTGTATGTGATCAATGATAGTAATATGGACCGGAGTCTCATGATGTTCACTAGTGATGTCTCTCTCCCAAAACACGATAAAACAGCTATGTGAGGTAACAAATTACAGCTGGGCAATTGACAGGACCACGAACGCAAACCAATGCTAACTACATTGCAAGAAAGGTTGAGGTTCAAAGCATGGGCGGTACACCAAAGTAAGTAGACCGAAATCCATCTGCATCTACTACTAATCATCCACCTTGAGATATCTATCCAGAACATCTCGCTGGTATTAAGTTGCGAGTCCCACCCATAGTGTAAACTCAATGCAACAGACAACTGCATTAAAAGAACTTTGCGTAAAGTAAACAATCCTTGCACCCGCGGGCACAAGCACCGTTGTTTTCCCCCTTGTGGCAACATCACATCCCCTAGACTCATGTTTTTGTCACTCAAGCTAGTCATCGAGGGGCATGAACCCACAATCGAGCATAACGTTCCCTCTTGGAGTCACTACCTATTACTCGGCCAAAGCAATAAATAACAACGGAGAACATGCAAGAATTACTTATGAACTAAAATATAAAAGAGGTGAATCAAATATATTACTCAAGATCAATCTGAACATAATCTCATAATCCATCGGATCCCAGCAAACTCAACATAGCAACAGCATAAGGATTACATAGGTGCCTCGATCATGTAGGGCAGCTCACGAGGACTAATTAGTGAAGCACAAGAACGGGAGGAGAACATCACATAGCTACTGGTCATGGACTCATGGTCCAAGGAAGACTACTCACGAGTCATCCGGGAGGCGTCCATGGTGGTGGAGAAGCTCCCGGTGGTGATCCTCCCCTCCGGCAGGGTGCCGGGAAGAGTTCTCCTGGTGCTCCCGATCTTGAAAGCGGCGGCGGCGGCGGAACAGAGATGGGATCGCGAAAATAAGTCATGTTTCGAGGGTTTCGGAGAGTCCTTTAAATATATGCCAAAGTAGGGCACCGGGGGAGTCTCGGGGGGCCGAGGCGCCCCCCCGGTGCGGCCCAGGGGGGGCGCGCCCACAGGGCGCCTGGAGCCCCTATGGCCCCCCCAGGTTGCCCTTCGGACGCAGTGTTGTTTCCGGTTCGCTGATTTTTTATATAATTTTTCTGGATTTTTCTGGGTAGTTCTCGAAACGTGAAAACCTGAAATACAAAAACAGCCGAAAACAGAAACTGGCACTGGGGTGCACTGGATTAGTAAGTTAGTCCAAATTTGATCAAAAGTGTATGGAAGTGTATGAATATCATAGCAATATCACCCAAAAGTGGCATGGAGCAAGCAGAAATTATAGATACGTTTTACGTATCACGCCCTGGCTGAGGCGCCATGCAATTTAGCATTTGCGCCATGACGCCCCAGACCAGGTCGTATGAAAATGGGTCATTTTGTGAATTTTTTGGTTCATTGTGTTAGATCATTTCCAACGCTGACCCGCAAATCGGACAGTGCATCCGCCCGTGGACATGGGGACCAGTCCGTGGACATGGATGCGGAAGACGGTCATTCAACGCTATCTGCATACATTTCAAGTCGGGTTTCACCAAACCGAATGTAATTCGTCAAAGTTCGGATAGAAAATAGCATAAATCATCCATACATACCATGCAAATAATTCTAGTAGAACAATAGTGGAAATTCAACAAGAAATAGTTCAAATTCAATGAGATTAACTGGATGTTCAAAAGTTTCTCATGAACGGATCATGCCGTCCTACACATATTATCCCGTGAGTTTCATCCAATAATGTATGTGCATAAATGGTCTAGCCTCTAACTTGTTGTACTTCACGGCTGCGTGTACTTGTTACACAACATGTAGAGCAACATTGAGTGAAGCAAAACTTGCAATCTCCACGGTTGTCGCGCGCAATAGCCACCTTGCTTCCAGCCGATCAACCGCTTTGCAAAACTTGACTGACAGTGGTCTGGATGGTGTATCATTAATACGATAACGACTTCACATTGAATTCATGGATTATGTGCATTTCGTACGGCAGAATGTCCTTTTGAGCATGAAACGGATCATGCACACGCTACCAGAAGAGCCCCTTTTGCTCATGCCTACGAAATCCATGGATACGGCCAACCACGAATCACACAACAACTCATCCTCCATGGTTGTGTACTCCATCATCCTTCGTACTCTAAAAAACGTCATGAAATTCAAAATAAGCTCAATGCATTCAAACAAACACCTGTCGGGCGTGGTGTCCGCCATAAACGTCGTCGATAGGGGGGGGGGAGGGTACCTTGGTGCGGACGGCGTCGTAGTACAATGAGAGCGGGCGCGTGGGTGGTGGTTGCGGACATCCTGCAATGCCTGGGTGGTGGCCGAAGAGGTAAAACGACAACATCGGAGGAGGAGGGCGCGGATGCAAAGCAAAGGGGAGCAGTGGTGGAGTGGAAGAGAATGGGACCGGGAAGGGGATTTGAGTGGGTCGTAGGTGTTGGAGTCCTACGTGGTTGGTGTCCGGACTCTCACAAAGCCCCCTGTTTACTTCCAATTTGCGGGGCAAAATGCGTCCGGATCGATCGGCAAACCGATACAGACGCATGTTGGATGCAAAACACATGTGGACCACACGGTTTAGACGTACGCGGCCGGTTTGAGGGTCTGCTTTTGAGATGCCCTTAAGGCATGTACAATGGTGCTATTTTAGAAGTGCCATGTAAGGACATGATAGAGGTGGAGGAGAGAGAACTCGTAACAAAAGACTTGTCTTCTCTTATTTAAGAGGAGACAGAGATGCTCTCTTAGCACAATATGTCTCACCATATTTTTAGGAATAACTAGTTATTGGTCCTGTTTGGATAATCTAACTTAGCTAGAGGCTAGAGTTAGTTTCTAACTCGTGACTAACCCTGAACTGACTCTAGTCAAATATGTGTTTGGATGACAGGGTTAGATTGACAATACATGTACTTTCTCAATCATTTGGAGAGAGAGGGGGATATAGAGAGATAATGAATTCTTTAGTGATTATTTAGTAGGCCCCAGAAGAACTAGCTCCAATTAGGGCCTCTTGGATGAGATAGTTTTTTTTAGGTGGGTTAGATGCAACTAGCTTAAACTAGCCCTCATGTTTGGATACTTTAGGACTATTTGAGCCCAATCTAGCTTAAACTAGCCTTCATGTTTGGGTACTTTAGGGCTATTTGAGCCCAAACTAGCTCAAACTAAGTCTAACCTATGGATCCAAACATGGCCATTAAAGATAAGGCTAAGAGATGACTCATTATAAACATTTCTTATTGTCACACCTATATTACATGCGACACTTAAGATATGACTATCTTATCCACCATTATACATGTCTTTATAAAGTTTTAGGAAAGGGCCATATTTGTCCATTTTTCATGTAGGTGCCCTCCGCTGCGCAAGACACTAGTGAGTGTTGTCATTTTGTCGAAGTATTTGTACTAGCAGACCTGCAGGTACTCAAGGACGAGATCCACCACACGTGTTGAACATATATGTGCATGTATCAGTCAGGATAATCTCCTGCCAGCCCCGCCTCTAGTTTCTTTGTATAGATGAGGCCGAGGGCTGCCCTTGTATCTATATATACGTGCACTATGCACCCGATCAATATATCGAGAGTTGCATTGCCTTCAATATGGTATCAGTTTCCTCCCGATCCAACCCTAGCTTCCGCTCCTAAGCCGCCGCCGCCGCAGCCCCTTGCTGCCGCCGCCGCCGCCACAACCCTACCCCGCCGCCGCAGCTCCTTGCTGCCGCCGCCGCCATCTCCCCCTCCCTTCCTCCCTACCATCTCCACGCGCCGCCGCCGCCCTCAACCCACGCCGCCACCGCGCCTTCATCTCGCCGCCACACACACACCACCTGATCGCCGCGCCGCCACCCACCTCCCTCGGTCGCCGCGCCGCCTCCATGGCTTCTCCCCACACCGTCGCCTCCCTCCACTCCAACAACCCCTTCGACGGCCCAGCGCCTCCTCCTGTGGCTGTCGTTCGCGATCTCGACATCTTTGCCCGCGTGCCCGTTGTCCTCGACTACGCCACCTCCACCTACTATGCCTGGAAGACCTACTTCTCCCTAGTCTTCCGCGAGTACCACCTCCTCGATCACATCGATGGCTCCGTCGACTCCGACCTCATGTACGCGGACGACGACTGGCTGACCATTGATGCCACCATCACTCGCTGGCTCTACCAAACCATCTCCAAGGACATCTTCCATACCATCGTTTGCGACACTGATGACGCGCAGACGGTCTGGGCGAAGCTGAACGGGCTCTTCCTCGACAACACCCTCCAGCGCCGCGTGTTCCTTCAGCAGGAGTTCTTTGGCTGCCATCAGCAAGACTCGTCTATCGACGAGTATTGCATGCGCCTCAAGAAACTTGCCGACGAGCTTCGCGACCTCGGGGATCGGGTCTCCGACGAGCTCCTCCTCAGCACGCTCACCGCCGGCCTCAACGAGGAGTTCAGCAACGCCGCCTCCAACCTCACCTTTCTCCCGGACCCGACCTTTCCTCGGGTCGTGGCCTATCTTCGGTTGGAGGAGAGGCGGATGAAGATGGCCAAGTCCCGGGCCACGCACACGGCTCTCGCGGCGGGTACCTCCAGCGCCGCCCCTCCCACGGCCCCGCAGCCGCCACGCCCTCCACCAGCGTCCTACTTCCCGGCGTCCCCGTCGCCCGCTTACCAGCCGCCGCCCCCTGCCCCTGACCGTCGCCGCGGGGGGCGCCGCGGCAAAAGGCAGCAGTCCGGCGCAGGCGGAGCGCCTCGCCAGCCGCAGCCACAGTCGCTGCCCCCGGCTCCTTGGGCCGCCGCGACCAACCCTTGGACGGGGGTGATCCACGCGTACACGATGCCCGTGCCGCGAGCCCTCGTTCCAGCCGGGATCCTCGGCCCCCGCCCCGGCGCTCACCAGGCGCTCCTCGCCGCCCCCGGCGGGATACGCCGCGGGCTACGCCGCCCCGGGTGGCTTCCCCGCTGCTTCTCCGACCGCGGCCGCCGCACTCCCGCCGGCCCCCTGGGATCCGGCTCTCCTTGCGGCGCTTCACTCCGCCCCGACACCCAACATATATACCGGCGGCGGCGACTGGTTCATGGACTCCGGGGCTACCACCCATATGACCTCCAACCCTGGTAACCTCCACTCTGCTTCTCCAGTCTCTACCGCCTGCCGTATCACTGTTGGGGATGGTTCTTCCCTTCCCATTACTCATGTCGGTCATAGTTCATTTCCGTCTCACTCCACACCCATTCGCATGTCTAATGTCTTAGTTTCACCTGAGTTAGTCACTAACCTTGTTTCCGTTCGTTCTCTTACACGTGAAAATCCTATAACTATTGAATTTGACGATGTGGGTTTTTCTGTCAAGGACGCCCGTACCCGGATGGTGCTCCACCGATGTGACAGCCCGGACGGCCTCTACTCGGTGACCTCCACCACCACTACCACATCTGCTCCGGTCGCTCTCTCCGCCACGGTGGACCTTTGGCATGCTCGACTGGGACACCCGAACCCAGCCACCCTTCGTCATATTCTTAGGACATTTTCATTCACGTGTAATAAAACCGATGATCATACTTGTCATGCTTGTCGTCTTGGCAAGCACGTCCGTCTTTCGTTTAGCACGTCCTCATCGGTGGCGTCGTATCCATTTGAGTTGCTTCATAGTGATTTATGGACATCTCCTGTTGCGAGTAATACGGGTTTCTTATACTATCTTGTCATCCTTGATGATTTTTCGCACTATGTGTGGACCTTCCCGTTGCGGAGAAAATCTGACGCACTCTCCGTTCTCACTACATTTTACTCCTATGTCGCTACACAGTTTGGGCGTCCCATTCATGCTTTGCAGACTGACAACGGGAAGGAGTTCGACAACGCCGGAGTTCGCACCCTCCTCGCCACACACGGCACGATTTTTCGTCTCACCTGCCCGTACACCTTGCAACAAAATGGTCGCGCCGAACGGATACTTCGCACCCTCAATGATTGTGTGCGCACTCTTCTCTTCCATGCCAATGCCCCGCCCCGGTTTTGGCCGGACGCTCTCTCCACCGCCTCTCTCCTCATCAACATCCGTCCGACTCGCGCTCGTGGGAACTTTGCACCGCATCATCTTCTCTTCGGTAGCATGCCCTCCTACGATGACCTTCGTGTTTTTGGGTGTCTCTGTTATTCTAGCATCGCCTCCACCACTCCCCATAAACTCGCACCTCGCTCCGTGGCATGCATCTTTCTCGGATACCCACCTAACACCAAAGGCTATCGCTGCTATGACCCGGTTTCCCACCGAGTTTTTACTTCACGGCACGTTTACTTTGACGAGAGGTCTTTTCCCTTTCACCAGGTACCGCCACCGGCCGACTCACCATCATCGCCCGCGGCTCCTGGCGTCACTAGGGGAAGCCGCCTTCTCGCGCTCGGGCCTCCTCCTGGCTTCGGGCCACCTGCCGCGTGCGGGCCACCACCTGGGTTCAGCGCTCCTGCCGCCCCTGGACACAGCGTGTCCTCGCCCGCCGGTTCGGCGGCCTCCTCGCCGGACATCTCGGCACCCCCGACTTCCGTTGAGTCCGCAGCCCGGTCCGCGAGCGCATCTCATGCGCCTGACTCGGGCTCCTCGACGGCTTCCGCCGGCCCGTCTTCATCCTCACCGGCGGCCACGGCGCCCCCGACTCCCGTTGAGTCCACAGCCCGGTCAGCAAGCGCTTCTCATGCTTCTGACCCGAGCTCCTCGACGGCTTCCGCCGGCCCGACTCCCATCGAGTCTGCAGCCCGGTCAGCGAGCGCATCCGCCGCACCTGACCCTGGCTCCTCGACGACCACCTCACCGGCTGCATCGCCGGACCCGCCGACTCCGCCGGCCGCCCCGGTCACCCGCATGGTTACCCGTGCTCACGCCGGTATTCGCCAGCCCAACACGCGTTATCCCGCGGATGAGTACCTCCTCGCTGCCTCGACATCTGCGTCGTCACCTCTCCCATCATCTGCTCGAGCCGCCCTTCGCGATCCGCACTGGCTCGCTGCGATGCAGGAGGAGTTCGACGCGCTAGTGCGCAACCGCACCTGGCAGCTTGTCCCGCGGCCACCCCATGCCAACGTCATCTCCGGCAAGTGGGTCTTTCGACATAAGACTCATCCTGACGGGTCTCTCGAGCGTTATAAGGCTCGGTGGGTGGTCCGCGGGTTTCGACAGCGTGCTGGCGTCGACTTCACCGATACGTTCGCCCCGGTTGTCAAACCGGGCACGATCCGTGCAGTCCTTCAGCTTGCGGTTTCTCGCGCCTGGCCGGTGCATCAGATGGATGTGTCGAATGCGTTCTTGCATGGCCATCTTTCGGAGCAGGTATTCTGTCAGCAGCCAACCGGCTTCGTCGACGCATCTCAGCCTGATCATGTGTGCATGCTCTCCCGCTCTTTGTACGGGCTGAAGCAGGCCCCTCGCGCCTGGTACCAGCGGATCGCCGGCTTTCTGCAGCAGCTCGGGTTCCGGGCCACTCGCTCCGACGCCTCGCTGTTCGTCTATCACCAGGCTCCGGCGACCGCCTACCTGCTTCTATACGTCGACGACATCATCCTGACAGCTTCCTCGCCAGAGCTTCTTCGTCAGCATACTGCTCGCCTCAGCGCCGAGTTCGCCATTAAGGACCTCGGCCCGTTGCACTACTTCCTCGGCATTGAGGTGGTCCGACGCTCCGATGGGTTCTTCCTTCACCAGCAGCAGTATGCGCAGGACCTTCTCGAGCGGGCAGGCATGCTTAACTGCAAGTCTGTCCCCACGCCTATCGACACGAAGGCGAAGGTCTCTGCATTCGACGGCTCCCCCGCGCCAGATGCAGCGTTGTATTGCTCCATCGTTGGCGCCCTCCAGTACCTGACCCTCACTCGGCCGGACTTGCAGTACGCCGTCCAGCAGGTGTGTCTCCACATGCACGCCCCTCGCGACACTCGCTGGAACTTGGTGAAGCGGATTCTTCGGTACATCCGTGGAACCACGGCTCTAGGTCTTACGTTGACGGCCTCACCCTCGACTGACCTGATCGCCTACAGTGACGCTGATTGGGCCGGCTGCCCGGACACACGACGCTCGACTTCCGGCTACTGCGTCTACCTGGGGCCCTCGCTCATATCGTGGTCGTCTAAACGACAACCCACGGTATCCCGCTCCAGTGCCGAGGCTGAGTATCGTGCTGTGGCCAACGCCGTCGCTGAGTGCTCATGGCTTCGACAGCTCCTTCAGGAGTTACTTCTTGATGTCCCGAAGGCCACCATTGTCTACTGTGACAATGTCTTCGCGGTCTACCTCTCCGCCAACCCCGTTCATCATCGTCGCACGAAGCACATTGAGCTCGACATCCACTTCGTGCGAGAGCAGGTGGCTCTCGGGCGCGTCCGCGTTCTTCATGTTCCCACCGCTCAGCAGTTTGCCGATGTTATGACGAAGGGGTTACCGACGCCTACATTTGAGGAGTTCCGATCCAGTCTATGCGTCACTGGTGACGTATCGACTGGGACGAGACTTGCCTGCTCCCCTCACGTGTGCCCATCCGTACTCCCGCGTACGTGGCTTGATTTGATTGGAGCAAAATAAGGCCCGGCCCCACCCCCTTAAAATCAGGGGGGGAGATGGTTAGATTAGAAAGGGAAAAGGAAGAAGGACAGCCGTAGGATGAAGTGGGTGCACGGATGGGAGCATGAGGAGGGAGCAGGCAAGTTTTATCCGTATCGACTGCGGGGGTTGTTGAACATATATGTGCATGTATCAGTCAGGATAATCTCCTGCCAGCCCCGCCTCTAGTTTCCTTGTATAGATGAGGCCGAGGACTGCCCTTGTATCTATATATACGTGCACCATGCACCCGATCAATATATCGAGAGTTGCATTGCCTTCAATAACACGCACCATATCCTCAAACAACCATCTCCTCCTACGTTCCAGAGCGCTCGATGGATCCGTCAAGATCGATCGCGTCGCCATTCTGTTCAGTGCACCGGTCCTATGATCCTGCTAGCAGCCGGCAAGGCCATCGATCGGCATGGTTTCGCATGCATAGCAGGTCACGTCTACATCTGCTTCTGTGCCTGCGTCTACGTGCATGATGATCAACTGGTCTGTTGCGGCCGGGTTTTGAATTTTGATGCTGTCCGCCGTTCGAGGCCGGCTTCCAACGTGTGCGTAGGCATAGCTTCCATTGCTTGGCTTGGTCCCTCAATTCAAATCAAATCGGGATAGGGTATCGTATATATCGCCGAAGATAGAACAGAACTGAACATAGCGGAATGCATGCGGAGAGGGAGGAATGAAAGATGAAATTCAGGTTGGCGATGATCGACCCTGCTCTATGGATGCATCGGACCCTACTCTTGATAATGTAGGAACAATTTATGACACGCTTCTTTAGAAAAGACCAACCATTGTTCATCCACCGGAGTAACTGTGTAGTCCCTCCGGCCACCTGCGAGGATGTTCTTCCTCCACCGACTCCCTCACTCGCGGCGGCCGCATCGTCCAACAATTTTCCTTGCTCCTGCACTGCCTCCTTCGTCGCAAGCACGCCGACAGACGCGCTGCCAGCCAGGCGCAACCTTCCTAGAAGGGCAGAAAGAAAAATGTAACGAAAAAACCAATCGACTCCGCTGGGGATCGAACCCAGAATCTCTGGTTTCGTAGACCAGCGCCTTATCCATTGGGCCACGGAGTCACTGACGGATGTGATCAAACGTTAATTTTACACCACTAGACAGTAGTTACCGAGCCATCATGCGGATTAGCGGGGGCACCTGTGTGATCACTTGACAACCAGACCTGACAGTACAACGACTAATAATCAACTAAATGTAGCTGCTCCTGTTGGTACACTGCCGATGCCATGGCCGCGGCAAGGCCACGTCTACATGGATCTCACCATGTTGCCAAGGCACGTTGCCCTGGACGCAAGTTCTCAAACCAAAGAGTAAAAAGCTTAGTAGAGTATATATACTATTTCACTAAGTTTTGACCTGACCTAGCCGATCCTTTTCATATAATAGAGTAAATTTTGTTTTTCTAAACTTTACAATTCTAATATAAATTGCAATTACACATTGGCACACATATATAAATCAAGCATAAATTTAAATGTTCAACCAAATCACGAATATAGTTCACAAACCGAATTTAAAGTTTACAAACCGAATTCAAACACGCTGAATAGTTGAAATGTAGCAAATAGCATTTCATGGAACAACTAGGACTCGCTTAGACATTGCCAATGATGCTCAACAAGATCTTGTTGGAGCTGAGTATGAACTTGACGGTTCTCGATCTTGCGATGCTCCTCAAGGAATGTCAAGATCATGTTTGCATCATACTCTGGCTCAACTGGAGTCCAGTTGATGATGTGCCGACATTTCTCAGGCATATCTCTCTCGTCTTCAATGATCATGTTATGCAATCTGATGCAACAAGTCATCATTCGTCATAGAACCTTGAAGTTCCAGTACTCGGCACGGCCACGAACAATTGCAAAGCGCTTCTGAAGCACACCGAAGGCTCTTTCCACATCTTTCCTTGCAGCTTCTTGACATTGGGCAAGGTGAGTATTTTTGTTACCTTTTGGATAGTCCAATTGTTTTGACCAAGGTGGCCCACGATGGATAGATGACATCCGCAAGGTAGTAACCCATCGAGTAGTTGTGGCCGTTGACCGAGTACTCGCAAGCGGGAGCTTCGCCTGTTATAAGGCTGGAAAGCAGAGGTGATCTCGATAGCACATTCAAGTTATTATGAGAGCCACTCACACCAAAGAATGCATGCCATATCCAAAGATCCTTCGATACAACTACCTTAAGAATCATCGTTGGATTGTTGACGTGGCCTTTGTACCGACTCTTCCAACCTGCGGGACAATTCTTCCATTTCCAGTGCATACAGTCAAGTGATCCAAGCATCCCTGGCCACCCTCTTGCTTCACTTAGTCATCAGCCTCTCGGTGTCTTCCTCGGTTGACGCTCTCAAGTACTCCGGGCCAAAGACAGTGATCACTGCTTTGGTGAACCTTGGAATAGCCTCCAAGATTATGTCTTCGCCAATGCATACATAGTCATCAATTGCATCGGTAGAACACCCATATGCCAAGACTCGAACAACCGTAATGCATTTCATCAGAGAGCTTGCACTGATCTCTCCAGATGCATTTCTTCGGAGCTTGAACCAGTCATCATATCTCTCAACGACTTTTGCAATTGTCAGAAAAAGACTTGTGTGCATCCGAGAGCGTCGGCGAAAGTACTTCTCCGGATAGGTTGGGTTTGGATCAAAGTAAACGTTCATGATCTTGGCATGGCCCTCCGCTCTATCACGGTTGATTTGTATGCGGCCAAATTCCGATCCTCTACTCGGTCGTCGAACATCATCGTTGAAAATCATGCCTAAAACAGTGTCCAAGTCATCATCGTCTTCTTCCTCCTCTTCGGACGATGACGAGTCTTCCAACGCCAGCTCCCTCAACCTCTTCATCTACAGTCCAAACGGTTCTGTTCAATCCAAATGGCTCGGTTCAAATAGAAACAAACAAAAAAACTCAACTAGGCAATTCTTCAAACACTTAGGGTGCGGTGGTTTAGAATGAACCGGCAAGCGGCGGGTGACCTGCAGCGGTGAGCAAGCAAGGTGAGATGCGCCGTCCGCTAGAAAAAAGAAGAAACTCAAAAGAAAACAGACGAATCAACGGCGGCGGCGTTTCACCTTGATTCCGGCGACGGCGACGGGAGCCGAACGGGCAGAACGATGGCGAAGGGCAAGGGATGAAACGAGGTAGCGACGGGGCCGACGGGAGGCACGTCGGCGAAGATGCAGCGGTGACGGGACGTGAGAGAAAACCGCAGTGTTTTACTCGGCCGCCTATCGGTGGAGTAAAATTAAGAAAAAATTGTAGCCGGAATAAAAATATACTCCACTAACCGCGAATAGAGGATCGGCTAGGTGCCGGTTAGTGGAGTAAAATCGAAAGTTTACTCCACAAACCGGTTATAGGGGATCGGTTAGAAATGCCCTTAGTCAATAAGAGGTTAAAAGTTATGAAAAGTTTGGATGAGTTCTAGAACGTCTTTAAAACGAGTGTAGGCTTGGACTCTGGGGAGATAATTACACATAGGAGTCCCTGTACTCTACGGCGTGTAACACGACGGTCCTTGAACTCGTGAAATGCACAATAACATTAATTGTTTATATCTGAAAGTAAATTTAAAAATAAATAGGAAAACTAAACACAAACATGGTAAAAAAACGTAAAAAGCATAGAATACATATCAGGAAAATCGCTTGTAGATTTTCTTAAAATTTGTATGCTGCGCAACGGAAGCCTGCCCAATTTTAGGTTTTTCTGAACACAAGCGATACAGGAAATTGATTTATATTTGCAATGTAAGTACATTAATGAGGCAAATACATCAGTGGTACAACAAGTTGCACGTGATGACCACTTTGGTGCTTGATGTCGAAAAATACACAAAACCGGTGCACAAACTTGTGTTTTGGTGCACATACGGTTCAAAAGCCAGATGCGGCCGTATACAGCGCCAGCTGGGCGTGACAGCATGGAGGCGGGTCCCATTGTCATTGGCTGGAGTTTGGTTTTTTACAGATGCTCCCCGGATTTGATGTCGATTATCATAAAAAAAATCCTCAAATCACGTTATAAGCTCAGGTCATAACTCCCAGGTCCCAAATCACGTTCTATTCCCCACGATCCCCTCGTAGATAGTCAACGGCGGCAGCGGCGCGGATTTTAGGCCGGTGGTGGCGGCGTGGATTTTAGGCCGGTGGTGGTGGTGCGGATAATTCAGGTCACCGGTGGTGGTGGTGCGGATAATTCAGGTCACCGGCGGCAGTGCGGATTTTAGGCTAGCGGTGGCGGTGCGGATTTGCGGCGGCCCCCAGATGTAGCTGAGATGGGCGGCAAGGTCGATAGGAAGCTCGAGAAAGAGGAGCTAGAAATAAGCGCATGTGTTGAATCTCTCCACCCTCTCTCTGTCTTGGTAGTTTGTAGGGTAATGTAGTGAAAATGAAAGTGAGGTGTTCTTGATTTTCAGGGCGATGTGCTCCCCAAATTCGATTTTGGATTGTCGCTGTACCAGTTTGATCCCAGCTACAATGGAATGGAGTGGAGCGTAGAAGGTTGCTGAGAAGGATGGGCACAAAATGGAGAAGAAGATAATGTGAAGGATGAACAAGGAGATGCTGGGCTGTAGGGATAGGATGATTCTCTTTGCTGTTTTCATGATTTTTGGCTTTGGAATGTAATGGATGGAGGAGTAGTATTGTTTCTTGTACGGAATACCATTTTTAATTTCTTGTACTGAATGTTAAGAATGTTGAATGGAAATGTTGCTTGTACGCATATAGATCAGTTTCAATTAACTCCAGCCCGCCCGCATCAAATCAGGGTGGTATCTGTACAAAAACAAACTCCAGCCCGCCAAAAGGCTTCCAGCCAATGACAGTGGGACCCGCCGCCACGCTGTCATGCCCAGCTGGCGCTGTACACGGCCACATCTGGCTTTTGAACGGTACGTGCACCAAAACACAAGTTTGTGCACCAGTTTTATGTATTTTTCGACATCAAGCACCAAAGTGGTCATCACACGCAACTTGTTGTACCTCTAGTGTATTTGCCTCTACATTAATCACACGTCGGTCTCAGATAGCGTGCGGTCTCGTGTTCGAACCAAGCCGTGTTAGAATTATTTTTTCAATTGATTTCTCTTTCAAGGTGCTGACATGTGGAACCCACATTTCTACTATATGGCGACATGGCATCAGTCTACATGCGGGGCGTGGCAGGAGACGTTCCCAGGACTGTATTGGAGCGTATCATCGTATTTGAGGACTATAATGAAGCATTCCACGAGTTTGAGGACCATCTTGTTATGTGTTACAAGGACCGTGGCTGTAATTATCTCGACTCTGGGATCAGGCGGGTGGAGAAGACTTTCAAAATCCTTCCACATTTTTTTTTGAAAGCTTTCTCCGCATTTTATTAAACTAGATCGGGAAGTTCATCCGATACAATACTAAGGATACATTCGGGAGGAGAAACCTCCCACATAACTGAAGCTTGATTACATAAACCAAATCGAGCAAGCTCATGGGCCGCCTTATTCGCACTACGCCTGACCCATGTAACCTTAAAACCAACCAAGTTCGTGGCCATTATCTTGATCTCTTCAACCTTGGTGCCCACCGCCGAGAGATTCCGGTTTGTCTCCTTCAGCATCCTAGCCACATTGAGGCAATCGGTCTCCAAATGTAACCACGGTACATCCCGTTGCAGAGCTAGCTCCACGGCCCTACGGCAGGCTAGTAACTCCGTTACTTCGACATTTGTGGCGTCCGCCAGGAAACTAGCATCCGCTCCTCTAAACGCTCCATCCTCATCTCTGAAAACCACTCCACAGCCGCCGCTCTGGCTCACCCGAGACATCGCCCCATCTACATTAGCTTTTAGCCACCCCGGCTCCGGTGGCTCCCAGGTTGCGTGCAGGTTCGGGGTGGTTGTTGCATCTGGCCGACCCCGTACACGCTGCCATTCTTCGATGAGGCATGCCACCCTCCTTGCGATCATGCTAGCCTCCTCAATGCGCTTTCCCTCCCGTGTATCATTTCTTGCTAGCCAAAGCGCATAAAGACCCTGGATCATCGCCGATTTTTCATCTTCAGAGGCATCAGCCATCCACTCTAGCAGCCAAGACGCAATCGAGCTCTGGGTGCTTAACAAACAAGGTGGGGTCGCCACCTTTGCACCCAATATCGAGCTCAACTCTTCCCAGAACATAGTCGATTGATAGCAGCCCCAAAACCTGTGAAACAACATTTCTTCACGCCCGCAGGCCGGGCAGAACACCCCAGCTTTGATTCTTCTACGAAACAGTTCGGCTCCCACCGCCAGGCCATTCTTTATCAAGCGCCAAACATGAATGATAGCTTTCCCCGGCGCACTAGCTCCCCACAGCGCTAGCCATCTTCTGTGGTCCTCTGCCGGGGATGACGAAGCAGGCTGTCCTGTTCGCGCCTTCTTCTGCTGCATGCAAAGATGATAGGCAGATTTCACTGAGAAGTGCCCGTTCTTCGTGTAGTTCCACGCCAAGGTGTCCACCGTGCCCGGGCCACCTAGGCAAATCTGCATGATATCCCGAGCATCATCTTCCGAGAACATTGCTTGAAGTTTGTGTTGGTCCCAAGCACTACCCTCGTTGTTTAGAAGATCCCTCACGCTCACGATGCCCGGGATATATACCTGGCCCAGTGGTCTCAGGTATCCTTTGCGAGGGATCCAATTATCATGGTGGATCCGAATAGATGTGCCATCACCTACTCGCCAAATGAGCCCCTCCAGCAGCAGGTTTCGCCCATGAACAATACTTCTAAAAGTATAGGATGCTCCAGCTGGGCAAGTCGCATTGAGGATTGTACCATGAGGATAGTATCGCGCCTTAAGGACACGTCCACACAGGGAAGACGGTGACTGTAACAATCTCCATGCTTGCTTGGCGAGCAAGGCTTGGTTGAACGCTTCCATGTCCCGGAAGCCCATACCTCCCTCCTGCTTGCCTTCACACATTTTCTTCCACGCGATCCAGTGAACCTTCTTCTCACCCGTTGCTTCACCCCACCAAAAGTTAGAGGAGATAGATGTCATGTTCCCGCACAGTTTTTTGGTAAGTTTGAAGCAACTCATGGTGAAAGTTGGGGTAGACTGGAGCCCAGACTTAACAAGCACTTCCCGGGCCTTCTTTGATAACCCTTGTCCCTTCCAGCCCGTGACTTTACTCTTAGCACTCTCCCGAACATATTTGAAGGTGCCCTCTTTGGATTTCCCCACCGCTGTGGGCAGGCCCAAGTACTTCTCTACTAGAGCTTCACATGTAATCCCAGCCACTGCCTTGAGATGATCCTTGGTCGCCTCCGTGCTCCCATTTCCGAAGAAAATGGAAGATTTTTGTAGATTAACTCTCTGCCCCGAGGCAGCCGCATAGTCATGAAGAATTGTTTTAAGGACATTGAGATTATTCTCAGAACCTTCAAGGAACACAATGCTATCATCTGCAAAGAGGAGATGGGTGATCATAGGGCCAGTGCCCCCAAAAGACACTCCTTTTAATTCGCCAACAGCTTGTGCATGCTTTAGTAACGCTGAGAATCCCTCCACACAGAACAAGAACAAGTAAGGTGAGAGGGGATCCCCTTGTCTAAGACCCCTAGATGGCAAAAAAATATCCGAGATCCCCCCGTTGAGCTTTACCCTAAACCTTGCTGAGGTTACGCACCTCATCACCATCTGGATCCATGTCCCATGAAAACCAAACTTCTCCATCACCTTCTCCAGGAAACTCCATTCCACGCGGTCGTATGCTTTCATCATGTCCAGTTTCACCGCACATAACGGTTTCTTTCTCTTTCTCATCCTGATAGCATGGACGCACTCATACGCCACCAACACATTGTCCGTGATGAGTCTCCCCGGTACAAAAGCACTTTGTTCCTCCGATATCAGCACAGGGAGGATTCTTTTAAGCCTATTTGCAAGTACTTTTGTGGCTATCTTGTACAGCACGTTGCACAGACTTATCGGTCGAAATTGGCACATCAACTCCGGAGAGACAACTTTCGGGATCATCACGATAACTGTATCGTTGAAACCCTCCGGAGTCCATATTCCATGCAAGAATTCCTTTACCGACCTGCACACCTCCTCCTTGACCAATGGCCAGTGCCGCTGATAGAACAACGCCGGGAAACCGTCAGGCCCCGGTGCCTTTGTCGGGCCCATCTGAAACAGAGCTGTCTCTATTTCAGCATCAGTGATCCCAGCCGTGAGGTTTCCATTCATCTCCTCCGATACTAGGTTATCAATATGTTGCAGCACCCTGTTTGCCTCGGTTGATCCCTCAGAGCTGAAAAGGTTAGCGTAGAACTGCATGGCCATGGCTCGCATATCATCATCCGTGGTACATATCATCCCATCTTCTCTCCGTAAGCCCTTTACCGTGTTTTTCCTTTTACGATGCGAGGCCCGATTCTGGAAGTATTTTGTATTTTGGTCGCCCCATTGTAGCCAATCAATCCTTGAGCGTTGTTTGTAGTAAATTTCCTCCTTCTCGTATAGGTCATGAAGCTGGCTCTCAATATACTTTACCTCCTGAAAATAGCCAGTCCCCAGAGCCCTGTCCTTTGCATCCTTAAGCTGGGTTTTAAGCCGCGAGATCTGTTTGCGAAGGGATCCGAAGACATCCCTACTCCACGTCTGCATGGCCTTGGAGATGGTGCCCAACTTCCCGCTCAAGCTCGCCTGCACTCCATGTAGTTGTTGCGCACTCTCCCACGCCGTCGCCACCATCTGCTCATAATCGTCGTGTCTAGTCCAGGCCTCTTCAAACCTAAACAGCCTCTGTTGCTTGTAGCGCGCAGCATCCAGTGATGCCGCCGCCCTGATGAGTAGAGCTGCATGATCAGATTCCTCCGCAATAACATGTTCGACCGAGGTTTCTGGAAAGAGTTGCAGGAATCCATCATTGCATGTGGCCCTATCCAGCCGGACCTGAATATTTGCCTCACCATCTTGCCTATTATCCCATGTAAAAGGGTAACCAGTGAAACCCAAGTCTGCTAGCCCACAATCACCAAGACACTCTCGAAAGTCCTCCATCTGGTAGAATTTCCTCGGATTGCCCCCTCTTTGCTCTGTTTGAAAAAGAATTTTGTTAAAATCCCCGGCACAGAGCCAAGGTAAATTATCTTGTCGTCTCAAGTAGCGGAGGGCATCCCACGTCTTTTTCCTTTGCTCTGTTTTGGGTTCACCATAGATTCCAGTGAATCTGATGGTTCTCCCCTCTGTCATTATTTCTGCATCGATGTAGTACTGGCACCATGGCCTGAGTGAGACCGAATAATGATCCCTCCACAGAAGAGCTAAACCACCGCTCCTACCCACACAGTCCACCGCTACCCCATGGCGAAAACCTAAGCTCCATTTAAGCTTCTCCATAGCACTCGCTTTCTTCTTCGTCTCACATAGGAAAACCACCCCCGGGTTGTGCGACCTAATCAGGTCCCTCAGCTCTCCAACTGTCGGGTCCAACCCCAACCCCCGACAGTTCCATACAAGGAGATTCATTGCTCCCGGCGGCCCCGGCTCTCGGGGTCCGCCGAACTAGTAGCCTGATCACCGATCCTCTCGAAGATAGACGACACCTTCTGTCGTTTTTCGCCAACAAGAGCATCGCCATTTTCTTTACGAACACTTTCTCCAACAGGCACCCACACTTGTCTTGATGGTCTCTTCTTCGTTCTGGGAGAAAAGCGGTGGTAATCCTCCCGCTGTCATGAGGCCCCCGCATCATCTCTATGTTTTCTGACGTAGTATCCCCGTCTCCTGTAGTGCTCCCTTGGTGCCTTCTCCTCCCTGCCCTGATGCCTCTCTCTGTAGTCCGCAAACTTCCTCGGGGAGATGATTCCTTCCTTCACTTTCTGATGTAGTTCATTTCTGAGGAGCTTCTCTCGATTCTCCTCCAAACCATGACGAAGATCTCTCTCCCTAGCCCCACCTGCACCAGTGTGCGACTTCTGCGGGCTCTCCACTTCCTCCTGCTCCTTCCCCTTCCGCTGTTGCCCACCAGTGTGGGAATCAGCCGAGGGCGTATAATCTTTGTAAAGCGACCTGCGGGTAGGGAGGTCACGGACTTGTGCATAACCTCTTGTGCCAAGACCTCCCCCGCTGGACATAGAGCTCTCCCTACTCATATTCTTGCTAGAAGTTCCCTGCCATTGCTTCTTCTCTTGCTGGTTCGATGACGATCTCCCCGGCGAGGCGCGAAGCCACTCTCCCCACTGCGATAGTGGATCCACCGGCGGGTCGCACTGTCCATCTACATGCACTAGCCTCCCACAGTCAAAACAGAAGTGGGGGACTTTCTCATAAGCAAAATCAAACCATGTTTTTTCTGTATCATCAGGCTTCTTCTTCAAATAGAAACCCCGGACTAGGGGTTCATACAGTGCAATTTTCGCTCGGACCCTAAGCTGAGCCCCCCTCGCAAAACTATCTTCACCAACATCCACTTTGACAACAGACCCCAGCCAATTACACAGAGCCTCTCCAAAGGCCTTTGATCTCTTATCCAGCGGTAAGTCATCAACCCTAACCCATGCCGAAAGTTGTCTCTCCGGAGTTGAGCCTGGCCATGCATGATGCATGAGGCTAGTTAATTTACAAACCCACGGCAAAACATCGGCAATTATTCGCAAGCCAGCGCGTGGGGGTGGCAAAACAATTGATAAACCCAACCCCAAACATTAGTATGTGCTCAGTACACGCTCCACAGAATTTGACCTACCCTCACAAGTACATGATGCAGGACGTTTGTACATGTGATGGATCGACAGGTCTAGCGTCATGTACAATACAACTTGTTTATTACTCTACTTCGTATCGAGGGCGTCAATCAAGAGGATTACAGCTTCTATTCTTCTCTTTCTGCCTGACGAAATCCTATGGATATATTAGAACATACTATATCGTTCGTGAGTAGTACACTACACTCCAAAGCGACGCTCCTATGATGGACGTATCTATACTACTATTAAAAGAGCAAACATAAACTCTCCTAAAGTCACACAACAAACTGTACACGAGATATCCAGAACCTTCCGATCAAATCAACTTAAACATATCCTACAGCCCACGTTATATCAATGGTCTGCCATCTAGATTAACGACTGAGATCAAATGTTCTGCCGAGCAGACGTCGCAGTCTGCCAAATAGCGCCCCGAGTCCCCCGCCCGCAACAAGCGGATCGATTCCACCCGCACTCATCGTTCCCCGCCTCCCTCTCCCTCCTCTCCCATCCTCGCCGCCGCCGGGGTCGCTCTCCTCCCTCGAGCAGCGTCAACGGTGCGGGATGCAGCGGGCTCGGCCTGCATCGGCGTTGCCGGTGTCCCTCTCCGCCATCGAGCAGCGGCAGCAGTGCGGGACGCGGCGGCTCGGCCGCAGCGATGGATTTCTCCGGCGGGGCCGGCGGGGGCTCGCCTCGCTGCCCACGTCGTCCTCCTACTCCTACTCAGTGGCACTCGTCAGTGCGTTGGAGCGAACAGGCGCCAAGGGCATGCGGACGGTGGTGGCGCAGATCCAGAGCGGTAACAACGACGGGCGCCCCACATCCCCTTCACGTGCCGCTGCCCAAATCCTCCTCTGCCTCCATGGCCTGCAGCAAGGGATCCCAATCATATCCGTTGGTCATCGCATGGTCCACCGTCGTCGTTCCCTTAGCACGCCGCCTGCACTTCCTCTTAGTCGACGCAATCGTTGGGTCACCGGTTCATCTGCTCGTGCCTGGATTGTCGCCGTTCATCTTTACTCATGTTTCTCTTTGATGATGTGCAGGTGCCACAGTACCGGCAGCGAAGCTGAAGGCCCCAGTGCGGGAGGAAATAGGCGGGTGCTCGAGGGGTAAGAAAATCAGCGCAAGGATCGAATCCCAGTCCTCCTTTTCTTTCTTCCGTTCTTTTTCCTGAACTGAACCTGGTCTTGTTCGCTGCAATAGCAATATCCAGCTACCGGCGGGGATCACTCCAATCACCAGGAGCTTCGGCGCTGAGCTCTGAAGAAGGCCTAGGCCGATCCATCCAAGGTACAGACGCTCTGCGGTATACACCACCTACTCTCTTGTCTGTTAGAGTTCGTGGCCTGTCACTCCTGTCCTCACAGTGTAGGCAAGTAATCAATTATCCCGAAATCTTTGCCCTATTGTACAGCCCGTTCAAGCAGTCACAGAAGCCTCTCTATAAATTGCATTAATCCTTAATGTTTGATCAAGAAAAATTGGTACTGTTGGTGTCCATCTACCAGCACTGCTCATGACCATATCATGCAAATACATGAGCGAGGGGAACTAACAGGGGTGGTGTCATGTGTGCATCTCCTACAGTGTCCTGAATCCCTGCAGTACACCAGCTTTGCGCTCTACCTAGAATCTACATGTGCTTTTAAATTTGATCTCCTGTGTGGCTTAAGACTTTGAAATAAATTTTGATTAGATAAATCTTCAGTAGTTTTAGTTATGCTCTCTATACAATTAGTAATTGTTTAGGTGATAATTCCGAACAATGTTAGTGCTAGAGACTTATACATTATTTTCAACTAGCACTTTCAGTTCTCCCTTCGCCAATTGTACAAATAATCTATGCATTATCAACTATTAGACTAACTATGCACATATTAGATTATTTATTTCAGCTGTCTCCTGCCGCACTGATATATATTTATGTTTCAGATTATGTAGTCTTCTGCAGGTTGTCAGATAAACTCTTCCAGAGATTGAGATCTAACCACAACTGCTTTGAGTCCTTTACCTTTTATATTGCAAAATGCAATCAGAAGTAGTTGTCATCTCTAATGTTAATGAATAGATTCTCGGAAAAGGAAATTAATTGGAATGGTCTGCTCAGCATGTCCCATGACTTCAAAAGGAAGAATTTGACTAAACTGAGATGTTGATTTGCAGTGTAAAGAACTAAAGATAGACACCTTAGTCAACACCTAAGAGCATAGGTGAGAGCAAAATCAATGGTAGCACCAAGTATTGGGCAAAAGCACTTCGCGTTTTCATGATACGATCTGAGCTTAAAAATTTAATTGAACAGTGACGGTTAGTGTTATGCTTATATGTTGGTAGCCACCAGCACTGTCTGTTGTAGATGGTGCATATTATTACCTCCTTCAAATAAAAATGCCATTCTAATAAAAATACAACATGTTCTGGTCAACTCAGGTGCGTTCCACTGGGTGATTTTCTTTCTTAATAAATTGTTGGTGGTGCTAAATAATTATAGGCATTGCTTAGGATCAAGGTTGTACTTGTTATTGCCAATGACTTATTGCTTTGTAGTTTTACATGCCGACGGTTGGAATGTGATAATAATTTCTGCATGTGTACACATAGTTTATTCATCCCACTGGAAAAAAAATCAGAATGTTGTGTGCAGAGATGTCTTGGAGGGACAACACATGTTTGTTTTCCATACATGCCAATCCACCTTATTATATTAGGACATGTTACTCATCTCTAATATTGTTTTTTTTCTAATTTATGTGCATATGCATACAATGATGAGCTGTTCTGCTAGGATAATTTGAATTAGGGAGCCTTACTAAATAAGGTATAAAGATGGTACTGAAGGAGGCTTTGTAACTAGCAAGGTACTCTATTTATAATCTGACTGATATTTCTTAGAAGATTTATGGCTGTAGTGTTCTCTCAGACAATATAAAGCATGGTTCTATATGATCTACTAAATTTGCAACTTTCAATGCTTTGTGGGGCCTTTCCCATCAACTCTAGGGATTTTACCTAAAGGTTCTTCTCTGATTTTTCTGTGTGTGTGACTAGCTATTTTACTTACTAGACATCTATATCATGCATGTTTAGGGCCTTGTCTTTATAAATTTCATGTGAATCGCAGAGCAATATGTGAATAACATTTGCACTGGTGTAAGCTTGCACATTTGCTACAGCAGGGCAGAGTTTGTGTAGCATCATTAGTTTCTTTTTTGATATACTAACAAGTTACCCTGTGGGAATTCTCAACTGTTTGGAGCCCTGTTTGCGCACAAGATTACGAGGAGCGCCCTGTGCAATTCCTCGACTGTTTGACACAGTGAGCGTCAAACGGGAGGGCTCCCAGGGGAGAGACACGGCAGCCAGGGGCATCACCTTTGTTTATCCGCCGCTTCCCTTCGTCACCAATGAATAGCAATCACGGCACCTCATCATTCACTTGCCTACCATAGATTGACCGCTGATGCGGGCGCTCCGCTCCACTACTCCATCTCATACTGTATATTTCCTCTCTTTATATCCAGATAAAGTATAGCATGTAAATATGTCTAAATTCAGAAATAACGGTTTCCTTTCTATCTTCACTTATACTGTTTCGGTTAGTAAAAATGTAACTAAATTCAGCGGATGGTGTTATTTGAAGACAAATTATAGATGGGATTCCCCTGGTGTTATTAATGTATTTGGATTAAAGTTATGAACATGATTCCTTTATATTATTCATCTAGAATTTGGTATAAGTGAAGATAGGGTTGGCAATGAATTTGGATTAAAGTTATGAACATGATTCACTGGAAATTGGAAGAAGGATGTCATGAATTTGTAAGTAGGGAAAATTGTACTTTCTAGGTTTTTTTTATGGTCTTGCTTCTAAATTCTATTTTATCTTGCGTGGATTTTCAAACCAGGCATGGGTGTTATCCTTTTTGCTTAGCATGCCTTCTTTACTGGTAAAGTAACACATTAAATATATCTGGATTTTTGTTGAGTAAATGAGTATGAGTGCAAATAAATTCATACACGAAGCAAAAACTTCCATGTCCGAAAAAAGTCATGAGGCACTCTCCTGCGACGATGAAGAGATAAGCATTCCACGTGCATGTAGTAGTTGCAACCCACATGACATGAGGTCCATGCCGTCGAAGTTGCAAAGCTCTCGGGGCCGCCGCCCCGACGTCCACTGCTTCAACAAGCCTTGCGCCCTCAACCGGTAGGGTCATCGCCCCCCACATGACACTTTATAGACGTGCGTTGCACGTGCACGCTTACTAGTATTATGAAAACAGCGTGCAGGGTGACGTTTTCACTTATAAAATTTAATGAGACTTTTTTTGTCTACTTTTATTTTTTGAATGATATCCGTTTTGTGATCCATTTGAACTCGTGGCCGCTGTCATCCTCCGAAATGAGGCGTGTTTATGGGTGTCAGATGTATTGCGTGTTATAATGTGACAGCAAACTTTTATTTAGTAGACATGTGGCTTTTTCGTTGTCGCGTGTTTAAAATTGCGGGAATCTGCTTATTTTGGTGATGTCCCAAAGTTTTTCGTTTCCGAAATTAAAAACCCTGGACGGGACAGACTGAGGTGAACTTAGAGGACGATGAAAATCCTCCTCCTGCTTCGGCCGCGCCCCGGCTACCGTGTCAGTTGCTCCACTGGTGTCATTTATTTAAGATTAAAATTAGTACTTCCTCCGTGTGGAAATACTTGTTATCAAAATGAATAAAAGTGGATGTATCTAGATGTATTTTAGTTCTAAATACATTTTCTTTTTTTTTTTAAGTACGAGTATTTTCGGACGGAGAGAGCTCTCCGGTAAATTGTCGGGCGCGGAGCACAAATGGTGTACTGTATTGCATTTTGCGTTCATGCCGGCTACGTGTCAGTTCACGTCAGCGTTTTTTTAACTCCACGACGCCTTCCTCGTTCGGCATCGGGAGGGATGTGCGCGCGCTGGCGACGGCACCTTTTTCTATGGCTGGACGCGATCGGGTGAAGATCTCCGGACAATATTATAGCCATGTCGATGCCGATCCCGGGCGATCCTGCCGGATCCTGCCTGCCCCAGCCTCCAACCACCGCCGCTGCCCTGCCCAACTTGCCTCCACCTATGCCGCAAATAGCATCATGCAACGTGCCGCGACGCAGCAACAACGCGGCGCCAGCACACGCCCGTACGTGCCACACCTTAAAATTCTTGTACGTACCACTACTATTTCTAACTCCAATAAGTATATTTTTCGTTCTCGAATTCTTCTGAGAGTTTAGAAATCATCCCTCAACTCTAATCCGAAGAGATTTCGGCCCTCAACTATCAAAACCGGAGAGTTTTCGTCCCTCGTGCCGCTTTGGACGGTTTTCGTCCAAAAGTGAACAGTAAATCGATGAACAATAAATCTGAAAAAATAAGAAAAAAAATCTGAAAATTCGTGGGATCAAATTTTCAGTTTTGTTTTTTGTTTTTTTCCTATTTTTTTCGAATTTACTGTTCATTGATCTACTGTTCACGTCGGACGAAAACCGCCCAAAGCGGCACAAGGGACGAAAACTCTCTGGTTTTGATAGTTGAGGGACGAAAACTCTCTGGATTAGAGTTGAGGGACGATTTCTGAACACTCGGAAGAGTTCGAGGACGAAAAATATACTTATCCCATTTTTTTACTACACCTTGTATTGTGTAAGTTAGGCGACAACTTTGGCTGACTAATTCACCTGTCAGCCTAACATTTAGATCAGTTTTTTCATGGTCCATCACAGAGTTTTCAGTGGCACGGGTACAAGAACAGTGGTCAGAATAAATAAGCCATAAAATTAGTCTTAGAACCATCATCATCCAGTCCAGTCCAGGGCGGCCAGCATTATCTACAACTTGGTTTCCTTCACCCCCTGCTCCTCTTTTCCGAGCACAGCAAAATTCAGCTACTAGTGTAAAAGTAGTACTAGTATGTAATTAAGGAACTTTTTTTCCTAGTTCTTCGCTTAGAACTAAGCAGTAAATATTTTACCCACCCCCAGGAGCTGCTAGCCATGAGCCCATGATGATGATTCTTCCATACGAGTAAACCTCAAAAAATTGGGGCAAGCCAAAAGAAACTTGAGGTTTCTTCTTGGTTGGGGGGCTTGTGTGCAGTTTCTTCAGGATTCAGGTCTCCACTGCCAGGCTGCTGGTGCCGCTGGAGAGGCTCGCGCTCGCCCCGTCCGGCTCCATCATTGCCGCCTTCCGCTTCCTGCTGCCACCGCCACAGTCACTCGTGATTCCGGTGGCGGTCACCTCTTCCTCCACCGCCGGCTCCGCTGGCGCTTGCTCTGCTTTCTGCTGCTGCAGTGGCTGTGTTTGTGTTTGTATCTCTGGCTTTTGCTGCTGCGGCGCCGGCGGCTTCTCTTGTGACTGCGGCTGGAGCTGGGGCTGCTTCCGCCGGACCAGGTGAGACTTGAGCTTCT
This sequence comes from Secale cereale, assembly GCA_902687465.1. Taxonomy (NCBI): domain Eukaryota; kingdom Viridiplantae; phylum Streptophyta; class Magnoliopsida; order Poales; family Poaceae; genus Secale; species Secale cereale. The sequence goes on from LR738714.1 coordinate 749,673,916, forward strand.
TCATGTCAGCGAGCTTCACGGGCTTCAGGAAGAACTCCTCGGCGCCGTCCTCCAAGCACCTGAAAATCAAAATCAAACAAAATTTACTGCAAGAACCGTACAGTAAAAACAAGAGGAAAGATTGCTTCCAACAGTTGCTAAGTATTCCTTTTAACATTTCCCACTTGGGCTTGCGATCACATCACTCAAAGGCAAGGACACACTAGCAGTACATGTCAGAGATCTCTGCCCGGACAAGCAAAAGATACGGTCTTTAGGGTTTCCAGGCCCTTTTGACCCACACCCAATGGCCTTCTTTATTGCCACCCAACCCTTTTGCCCCCCCTTTTTTTCACTTGATTGACCACTAGTAGCAAGTGGCCACAGAAATTTTCAGGAAAAAAAGGGAACGGCGTTTCTTTTTCGCAACAAATCTTTGGGGCCGAGCCTGAAAAGATTGTGTGAGATCTTGACCACCCACCACCACCACCACCACCACAAGGCGGGCACTGATGAAGACAGCAACATTTTCTCTCTTGAAATGCTTTGGGTCATTGTCACCAGGATATGCAATCTATGCATGAAAACGCCCGGCATTCATGGCCCCCCGTTGCATTGCCGTTGCGACGACATCAACGGGGGACCTGTTGCGGGGGCGAATTCCTCCACTTTTTCTCCACCTGTCATATCATATCGCCAATGCCTTTGTTCACATCCGAGGGGCCAAATCTCTCATGTTTGGATTCTATCACCACGCTATTCCAGCAACTATTCGGAGGTTTGCAGGAAACAAGAGCGTTGAAAAACACATTTTCTGTGGTTTGAATCATTTTTTGCTACAAAATGTCTTCTTCCAGAAGAAGAAAAAATAGTACTAGTATTTTATAAATTTTCTTTGCAAGTTTCAGAGCTGGTAGCAGTGCCAAACTACTAGACAACCTATTTCTGGATGAATGAATGAACGGGTACCTGGCTAGCTTTTTCACTCCTACTCCCAAAGTTGCAAATTCGGGGTGGAAAAGTTGCAGATCTTTTATGCTGTTTAAAAAACCAATCCCAAAGTCTGAAGAGGCCTCTTTGAGAATATTTATTATTAATTGATATCCACTGGCCATTCAACTACTCTATGATGGCAAGATATTCCTTCTGCTCCCCACCACAGCCCCTCCCCCCTCTCATCATACAGTACAAAAAAGGACCATGTACTGCACTGTCAAAACAAAACCAGATGCAGGCAGGCAGGCACCCAGACAGTGAAAACCAAATCATTCCCATTTACTACAACACGCCGGATTCATGACCTACTACTAGTACTAGATCAACCATGGTGGTAAAAAGTAGGGGGAGGGCTGAGCATTCATGGGGTGAGCAGTTGAGTTTATGGTGCTGGCTGACCTGCTGATCCTGGCAGGCACATTCTCAGACGACATGATCACCACTGGAATGTCCTTCAATGAGGATGACCCCTGCGAATTAACACGGGAAACTTTTTGAGACCTGAGATATCTGAACGAAGGAATGATGGAGTTAAAGGGCTCTGCAAATCCTTTTTACCTTGACCCTCCTCAGCAGATCGTATCCTGTCATGCCAGGCATGCAGTAGTCAGTGATGATCAAGTTCACGCCCACCTCCTGCCACAAAAAGTTCAGAGCAGCACATGGCCGGTTCAGATCTCATTCCATGGCGCAAGAACAGGGAATCGATCATCAACCCAAATCTCTTGAGAGAAGAACCAAAACAGGAGAAGGTCGAAAAAATGAGCAGTCAACTGACTGCTACTGGTTTTACCTGGTGGTGGTTAGGGGCGGAGGAGGAGGAAGGCGATGAAGACGAGGAGTCGACCCCCTCGTCTCTCAATCCGAGCACCTCCAGCGCCTTGCTCCCGGAGTCCACCGTGGTGACTGCGCGCGCCGGCCCCCAAGAAGAACAGAGTCCGTCCATGAGATTTGGGAACGAACAGCAAAATAGAAAGAGGAAATTTTTGATGAAGGCAAGAGCAATCTGGATGATGAGATTGGGCGGACCTTGGTAGGAGGAGGTCCTGAGCAGCATCTCGATGAGCTTGCGGTCGATGACGCTGTCGTCCACCGCCAAGACGTGGAACCGGGCCTCGGCGTCGACCACCGTCATGGCGCGCAGACTGACAAGAACCAGAGGAACCAAGCCAATCCAATCCAATCCACGGAGCCCCTCCCAATCTTTCTGCCTCTCCTCACGCTCAGGCAGCAGAGTAGAGGGAAGAGGAGGAGGGAAATCTCGCCGGCCTCTCGGTCGCCGGCGCCGAGGAAGATGGGATTGGAGGGAGACGGGGTGGTGCTGCTTCGGTGGCTAATGCGGCATCTCGGGGCAGGGAGGGGGGGCTACGGGGAGGATATAGGCGGGGCGGAGGACATCATTCATTCACACCACCATGGCAGCACCCACCGCATCACACCGCCACCGCCACGGCCTCTTCCCGGGAAAGCGGGATCCGACCAGATCACGCACCCGAATCTCCACAGCAAATCGCCTCCATGATTTCCCCTTTATCTCCTCCTCCTCCTCCTGCTCCTCGTGGCCTCTCTCTCTTCCTCTGTCTCGCTGGTGGTGGTGGTGCGCTCTGTTCTTGGCTTGGCTTTGGAACCGGGCGGACAGGCGCTACCCGGTTGCTTTCCCCTGCCTCCCCTGCCATTTTATCGGTGCCGTGGTGAGTGCGTCGCTGCCCTCTTTGAGATTCGTGCGGCGCGCCGTGCCACTGCCACGTCCCGCCCGAGTGACCGCCATTTTTACCTCCTAGTGAAAGTGAAGTGCAGCATGTTTTTTTTTTAGCATCAGACGCAAGCGGTCATATACACGCGCATACACTCACCCCTATGAACGCACATGCACACCCTACCCATATGAGCACCTTCGAGAGACTGAGCCGGCATATCATCTTGAGATTCACGAAGTCATCGTAGGCACCTCGTTGTCGACGGGAACGTTTCCTCCCACTGAAAGCGCATCATGGGAAATCCTGAAATAAATCCAGAAATAATGCGAGCATCAGGATTTGAACCCTGATGGGTTGAGGATATCACTGTCCACCTAACCATCTCAACCACAGGTTGATCCGCACTGCAGCATGTTTTGGTCGTGGAACGCAACCGAGTCCTCCGATCTTGTGGCCGAATTCCATTTTCATGTGCGGTTTTTGACTAATTCCTGAGGTCATGTATTCGAAATAACCATGGCTTCCAAAACAAAACAAAAATACAAACATGGGCAATGAGAATGCAAAACGCTATCCTTCAGCCGACGGATCCACGCGCAGCATCCGTCGCCTGGGTGGCCGTCGGATCAATCTTGATCCAGCGCTCACGTTGGCCACAAGTTCAGTGCAGCCAATGTTTTTGCAACAAACGTATTATTTCAGGAAGTTTCTGCAACAAATATCTTGTTTCAGAAGAAAAAAAACGAGTCGGTGGTGTAGCTTCTTTTTCTGCAACATGATCTAGTTTTAGAAAGTTTCTGCAACACATGTCTTGTTTCGAAAAAAAAAGGTTTGACTGCGAATATATTTTGCTTCTGCAATAGGGTCTAGTTTTTTTTCTACAACAGGGTCTAGTTTTAGAAAGTTTCTGCAACAGAGATCTTGTTTCGAAAAAAAGTTTGATAGCGAATATATTTTTCTTCCGCAACAGAGGTCTTGCTTCAGAAACATAGCCCCGCTTGCAGAAAGCGTTAGAGGACCGCATGATGCTAGAGCGTACGAGGCCAAGCATTGCAACACAACTCATGTTTCAGAAACATAGCTTCAGTTGCAAAAATTATCAAAGGAGTGCCCGGCGTGGGAGCTTGTCACCGTCATGCTAGAGGTCGCGCATGGTCTCCAAGCAGGAACGCTCAGTGAGCTCGATTTGCGCCTGGTCCAAGCATATGACGCGCGATATGGTGCGCCATGGTGTTGGAGAGAATTTAATTTAGCTCCTGAACGACGGCGATAGGCTTATTTTGAGGGTGGGTTAGCACCGGCGCCGCGCCGGGCACAGCTCAGTCATGGCGGGGAGCAAATTTGTTGTCTTGTTTCTGCAACAACGCGAATGTTGCGGAGATAATGAGAGAGGCGTGCGGGACGCGCGCACTAGACCGGACGGCTAACAGCTCAGCGATCCAATAGCTGTCCAGGCGGCGAATAATTTCGAAACGTCTGTCGGCGGACGCGTAGCAGCGCCCAATGGGAATTGGCGCGTCGTGAGCTTTGCTCGATGTCATGCCTGCTCTGTATTGCTTGAGCCATGGATTCGTTGCAACTATGACCACAGCTCATCGGAGGTGAATGGTGGTGATTCAAACCATGGACCATTCACTCACTTGGAGGTGATGACGAAAATTAAACAAAATGGCACTAGGAAGCGATGTCCCGGGATATCGTTGAGGTGACTGCCGCCATGAACCAAGTAGGAAGCAATGTGCTTCCACCGAACAGGGATCCATGGCCTTCTCGCCTCTCGACACCGAAAGCGCCCCCCTAGAGGCGACAGAGAGATGTTGGTTCGGCCGTTGTGAGACACTTACCATGGAGTCGCCTTGATGCTGCCATCTGGCCTCCGGGGTTTCCTAGGTAGATCATTCGTTGAACTCGCAATGATACCCACCTTTATCGTCGAAACATAACCGCCTCTCGCGTGTAGTCGTAATGCAGTATTTCGGGCAGGATTTGTTGTTACAAAGTTCTTCGCGTGTGTTTTATCTTGGTATTGCGAAGAAGATTTAAGAAACAAACGTGTGCACACAAGAAAGTGAGATGGCTCAACGGTTCACACAAAGGGGGGGAGTGATCATTGCGTCCCTCGCGTCTTGTTTGTAGTTTTACTGTCCGTTTGGAAACACGGGATAGGAAAATCATACAACACTAGTAAAAATTGCAAGAATTAGAAGAACTGGAAGCGCAAGAATTATACAACACGGTTGCTCCATGGGAATTCTATAGGAAAAAGTTTTTATACGAGGGGGAAGTGGAGAGATAAAGATGCATATAGATTTGACTCTGAGCTCCAAGTGAAAACACAAGGTTTGGACAAATGTTTAGAAGCCTTCCCGAAAGGGGCGTGCTACGCGTCCGCCGGCTGATCTTTTCAATAGATCGGCCGGGTCGCGTGCCGTCCATTTGTGTAGCTGTCAGTTTTTCTTCTGTAATTTCTCGCAACAATGCTCTTGTTGCATAATTTCCTTCTCTCTAATTTCCGCAACAAGACATTTGTTGCATAATCTTCTTTTATGTAAATTTTGCAACAAGACCCTTGTTGCAGAGCCTCCTCTTCTCTAATTTTCCGCAACAAGACCCTTGTTGCATAACATCCATTTCAATAATTTTCTGCAAAAAAATCCCTATTACAATTCTTCTTCTCTAATTTTCCGCAACAAGACTCTTGTTGCAAAAATTACAATATCACCGGCCGCGCCGCGTACTAGAACAGTCGTCTTCCCTTGCCATCGTTCCGCAACAATGTTGTTGTTGCCGAAACTTCTCTCGGAGGTGATGTTGCAGACAGTGACGCGTGCTTGAGCGGGGCGGCGCGCAGCCGCACTGGGAGGCGGAGCTTGGAGGGCGTAGAGGGGCAAGAGGGTGGTGGTCGAGCTGCTAGAGCAGCCAGAGAAATAGGCCGGCCACGGCTCACGAGGGAGAGCGAGAGGAGTTCCAGCTGCCTAGGATCTCACCGCCAGCGGCAGAGTTACGGGATTGCCTGTTGTTGATGTAGCAGAGACGAGACTAGAGAATATAGGCTGGGAGGAGTAGAGAAATGGAGACACGTGTGGGGCCATGTTCATGTGGAGATAGGAGCAAGTGGTGGACGTGAGCCTGTTTTTCAGCCGGCTGATTCCAATATTTTCCCTTCCCGAAATAGTATGAAGAAAAGATTCTGAAAAGAAATATGAAGAAAAGGAAGGCCAAGATGGGATGGAGGAAAATATTCTATATTATTTAATTTCCGTGAATTTTCCATTAAATCCCTCGTTGCAGCTGGTGCCTTTATATTACTCCCTCCGTTCCTAAATATAAGTCTTTCTAGAGATTTCACCAAGTGACTACATACGAAGCAAAATGAGTGAATCCACACTCTAAAATATGTCTACATACATCCGTATGTTGTATTCAATTTGAAATGTCTAAAAAGACCTATATTTAGGAACGGAGGGAGTAGATGTAAATGAAAAAAATCGGTCGAGAGACAATATTTTCTTCCGGCGGCAGCTTTAGGAACCTGACAGCGAAGCCGTACGCGCCCCGTTCCGTGCGTCCTCGTGGACGGGGCCCACCAGAATCCCGAGGCAGGATACGCTGACGTCACGCGCCGGCCGATCTGTCTCCGTCTCCGACGAGTCGTAGACATTTCTTCCCCGTTGGAGGCCGAGGAAGGAAAGAAAAAGGGCCGGCGTGGAAACCCACGCGCTCCACGCTCGTGTGCACCACCAGCCCAACCAACCAGTAAATAAAAATAAAATGAATTAGTACGCCTAGTATATTTTGTCTCTCTCGTTCTCACTGCCTCTGCGTGTAGGGCCGGGGGAGCCAGCCGAGGCGAGGGGCGACGGGGCGGTAAAAAAAATTAAGAAAAAAGAGGCGAGCGAGCGCTTGGGCGTGATCCGGTCAAGGGCCCCGTTTGGATCCCTAGGTTAGAGTTAGTTTTGGTTAGTTGGGGCTCAAATAACCCAAAAGTATCCAAACTTGATGGGTTAGTTGGGTCTAACCCACCCTAAAAAACTTGCCCACACTAGAGGAGCTTATTTGGGTTAGTTCTCCTAGACCCACTAAAAAAATTAGTAAAAAAAGTTACCCCTCCCATAATAGAGTAGTCAAATGATTGAAAAAAAGCATTTATTGTCAATCTAACAATATCATCCAAACAGCTCTTTGGTTAAAGTTAGTTTTAGGGCATGTACAATGGTTCTAGCTTAAGGATGCCACGTAAGATAAATGATGAGGTGGAGGAGAGAGAAATCATAAGAGAATGCTTGTCTTATCTTATTTAAGAGAAGACAAGAGATGATAGCTTAGCACAATTTGTCTCACCATGTTTTTAGGAATAACTAATTATTGAAGATAAGGCTAAGAGATGACCCATTGTAGACTTGTTTTTTTGTCATCTCTAATTTACATGCAAAACTTAAGATAAGACTATCTTAGCAACCATTGTACATGCTCTTAGGATTAGTTCAGGGTTAAAATCTAACTCTAACCTTTAATTAAGTTAGAGTATCCAAACAGGGCCAAGATCTCGCCTCCTCCACTGTCGCGGCCCACATGTCTTCATTTCTTTCGGCCCGGCTGGCGGCTGCGGCCACCTTCTTTTCTCTGCTGCTACGATGCGTAGCCTGACGACGGTGCGAGAGGGGGACGGCACGCTGCGAGTGGCCATCATCGCCGCCGCGCTTTTCCTCTTGAAATGTTTTTATTGTTCTTTTTTTTTTTTGAGACAACGTTTTCTTGTTCACTGGATCTCTCTCTCTTTTGATCCACCGATTTATTGGCCTTCGCGTGAAAGCACTGCAAAAGATGCGGACTGTCAATCAAAGGAAAACACAATCAGAGCGTAGGGTCAGATGCGTCCGTACGGTGGGAGTGGGGCCGGCCATCTCTAATGTGCCGGTGCATGCATTCCGTTCCGTGTACGTGCGTGCGTATCCGTATCCCGGGCCAACTCGTATCCTGATTTGATTTGACGGACCAAAGCCAAGCAAAGGTACGTAGCCATGCCCATCGATCGGCAGCGCGATCCGATCCGATGGATGTATGGATGGATCGATGCGCCCAAGAGAATCCCGATCTTCACGATCGATATTGATCTTGACGGGTCGACGGGTCTTATCTCGACCTGAAACGGAGGAGGGGATGATGCTCTGTTTGCTTGTTTGGCGATCTGAACGGTGCCGTTGTTTGGTTTTTCTCCGGTAATAATTCATGCTAGGAGTAGTTCCCAACACGCGCGCGCGCGGGGCAGGGTCACGTATGATGGGATGTCCCCGTTTCTTCTACCAAGTCCTCATTCCAAAACGGCACAGTTCAAGGCCACACAAGATCACGGCCACGTCAAGAAATTCGCCCTAGTTTATCCGGAAAAAACTACTGGTACATGTGTACGTACCTACGTGCGCTGACAGTCTGGTCAAGCACAGCGGTGGAACATCGTGCATCCGGAAAAGGGAGCCGGCCGGGCACAGCGACGGTGGACCGCATCCTCGATGTCGATCGGCTCCACCGACTGAATCTCGTACGGCCGATACGAGATAGATCGCCGGCTCGGCTCTTCTCCATTCCTCGGCGGAATACAGCGTACCATAGACCGTACCACGGTGCGCAAGCACATGGACATCAGGACGTACTAGAAGACCGCGGTGAGCTGATCAGCTCAATTCGATTGGTGCATGGGTGCGCGACCTCCGGGGGCGTTGATGGCCTAACGTAAAAAAATACTGTAGCGGAGAACGCATGGCACCCTCCCTTCGACCCCTCGACTTTGTTCACATTCATATATGGCGTGGAGGATGTTCTTTCGAATTTCGCCCCAAAAAAAGAGAATGTTCCCACAAATACTTTCTGAAAATATTGACATATGAAAATTCCCATTACTTTTATTATTAGGGTGCACCTTTAATGCAAAAAAAAAAAACACTACCTTGCTTATAGAAAAATAATTTCTAAAGATTCTAATTCTCTGCCGCAGGGTCACGATCTCCCGTAACTTGCCGAAATATTATAACCGTCACATGACTCTCATTGCAAGTTAAATTGTTGGTTGCCTTGTTAGGAGGAGGTCTTGATCTTGAAGAGCATGTCAACGAGCTTTCGGGCGATGTCGTTGTCATCCACCGCCAGGACGTGGAACCCGGACTCGGCGTCGATCACCGTCATGGTGCACGGGCGGAGGAAGAACCAAGAGCCAAGCCAATCAATAGAGCCCGTCTCAAACTTTCTTCCTCTCCCAGTGCTCACGTAGAGTGTGGGGAGGAGGGATATCTCACTTGTCTCCCAGTCGCCGCCACAACGGGGAGTGGATTGGAGGGCGAGACGAGAGAGTACTTTTTGTGAGGGCTACGGGGAGGATATAGGCAATTAGAGCCTCCTTCCTCGGCTTTTTCCAACCCCGCTCCATCCTATCTCCCTCCAGTGCCGCAGCGTCGTGTATGCCACGTCGGGTGCTCCTCCGACATGCTTCTGTAATTGGGGCTACGTTTCCGAAACATTTTTGCGTTGCAATGGTCTCCAAGCGAGGGCTATCATTTCTGAAACATGCATGTTGTTTTGCCTTTTTTTGCAATTGACGCTATGTTTTCCAAAGCATTAGTGCTGTGTAAAATTGACTGCAACAGTTTCGGTCACCAATTGATCGGATTAATGCTCCGTTGCAGCGGGATGAGCGCAACACCAGCCTCGTTGCAAAAAGGTTGGTGCGTCAAACACTCTAGGAGGTAGGGGTGGGCATTCGGTTTATATGGTTAATTCGGTTCGGTTAATTCGGGTTTCCAGAATTTTGGTTTCTGAAAAATGACAACCGAAATAATCACAATAAAAATTGCCACCGAACCTTATTAACCAAAATATATCGGTTCGGTTTGTTCGGTTAACCGGAAAACTAAAATACTTGTGCACCACCATCAGTTGAAGCAGCGTATCATGTAACGATTTGTTATACTTTGTACATACATAGCCGTTAATCACCTTTAAAAATAGCTACCAATTAGTATTTGCATGCATGAGATCCTATAATCTATGCACTAGACCCATGCTCTTGTGATTGCATGAATCTTTGTATAATTTCCAAAGCGATACCCAACTAGCTAGCGACTTAGACTAATTGGCTATCTTATTGTGCTTGCGCTATGGAGAGAAATAAGGGTAGTGGACTCATAATTCGGTTAGTTTGGTGTATACGGTTTTTCTCAATCAAAAACCAATTTAAAATTAAACACCAAATAATTTCTATTTTTCGAACCAAACCGAATAACCAAAAATCGATTTAGCGTATATTTTGGTTAAAATGGTTCGGTTCGGTTTCAAATTTCGGTTTTCGGTTAGAAAATGCCCACCCCTACTAGGAGGTGGTCGATCTTTTCCAGAAAAACTAATTTGTGCTGAATCAACGACAATTAATATGCGTCGAAGCGAAAAAAAAATCATAGGCGGGCGACGAAAAGACCGCAGGCCACCAAGTAAGAAAGCGGGCCGTACGCTGGCCGTCCCGTTTCGTGCGCCCTCGTTGACGGGACCCACCGGCATTCCGAGGCGGGATACGGTGACGTCACGTCCGGCCGATCCGTTCGCCCACGATTTCTTCCGGTTCGAGGCCGAGGAGTGGAAGAAAAAAATGGCCCGGCGTGAAAAACCATGCGCTCCACGCTCGTGTACGCTAGTCCAGCCATTCAGTAAATTTTTTTTTTGAGAAATATTCAGTATTTTTTGTTGAGAGTGTGCAGCCAGTCAGTAGGTAAAGTAGTACTACACCCAGTAGTAGTAGTAGTAGTCTCGCGGCCCATTTCGACGTGGTCCGGTCAAGATCTCGTCTTCGCGGCCCACATGTCTTTCTTCCATTCGGCCCTCCTGCTGTGCTGCTGCAGCCGGTCGCTTCTTTTTCACCCTCGCCTCCCTGACAGACTGAGCGAGCGAGACCACACGGGCCCGGGCGCGCGCGTCCCCACGGCCGGCCGGACCCAAACGGACCACGACGAAACTGTTATGGTGACCGAAAGCACCAACCAAGATGCTCGTCTCAGATAGTAACTGCGAATCAGAAGATCGTTTTACCCTCGTTGCTCACCTGTTACTTCATCGACGGGCCTATGAAGGAGCAGTAGGGTCGGCCACCTCTAATCTAATCCGACCCTCTATCTCTCCCTTTGCACGCTATGCTCTGCTGGTGCGTGCATTCTCTTCATCTTACTAGTATCTTGGGAGATCTGCTATCCTTGCTGATTTCGTTTGATTTTGTAAAATGACAGTGCGATGAAAAGGAATCGCTGATCCATTCATGATGATGGTGTACATTTTTATACCTCCTGAAGAGGCGCATCGCACAGGCGCGATGGTTACAGAGAGCGGGAGTTGAGGGACGCGTCCGTTAGATTAGGATCGCGACTGTTCAGAAAAAGGAAACCGCATGTCGGTTCCATAAACAGAGATTTCCTTAATTAAACTATTTAATTAAATCCTAACACTCCCCCTAATCTCTGATTCAATTATTCTTTATAGACATCATCATCATCTTGATTAGCCTCCTCCAAAAAAAAAACCCTGTAGGAAAAATATGAGGAGATATGTACAATATGCCATCAAAAACTCCTTCCAAAAACCCAGTGGGAAAATAAGGAGAAACCTACATATCACAATGCATGCATTACTATTGCCTCGTTAAAAACCTTTCATAAGAAACCATTCAGGAAAAACTTATAAAGGAAAAGAGTGCAATATCAAAGATCCGAGGATCACAAACAGATTATCATTTAGGAAGACACTCCCCCTGAACTTTGCAAGTCCCGAAGTCGTTTCATACCAATTCCATTGATGTACTTCTCAAATAAAGAACTTGGTAATGACTTTGTAAACAAATCAGCAAGATTGTCACATGACTTCGTTTGCAAAATATTTATCTCCCCAGTTTCTTGTAACTCATGAGGATAAAATAATTTAGGAGAAATATGCTTTGTAATATTGCTTTTTATATAACCTGTTTGCATCTGTGTAATGCATGCAGCATTATCTTCATAGATAATAGTGGGTGATTCCAATGATCCAATCCCACTTTTACTTTCAATAAAGTTTATCATTCTGCGAAGCCATGCACATTCACGTGATGCTTCAAACAAAGCAATAATTTCAGAATGATTCGTGGACGTAGCCACCAGAGTTTGTTTTGTCGACTTCCAAGAAAAGGCCGTACCTCCACTTAAGAAGACAAAACCAGTCTGTGATCTGGCATTATGGGGATCTGATAGGTATCCAGCATCACAATATCCCACCATGGTCTTATCTTGATTTTTCTTATAGAACAAACCAAGATCTTTGGTGCCTTGAAGATATCTGAAAATGTTCTTCACACCAACCCAATGCCTCTTTGTTGGTGATGCACTGAATCTAGCCAACAAATTTACTGCAAAAGATATATCAGGCCTGGTGCAGTTTGCTAGATACATTAGTGCTCCAATAGCACTGAGGTAAGGAAACTCAGGTCCTAATACCTCTTCATCATCACCCTTAGGTCTAAATGGGTCTTTATCTCTATCAAGAGATCTAACAACCATTGGTGTTTTCGATGGATATGCTTTATCCATATTAAATTTCTCAAGAATCTTTTGGATATAAGCAGACTGATGAACAAGTATTCCTGAAGGAAGATGTTCAAGTTGTAAGCCCAAACAAAATTTAGTCTTACCCAGATCTTTCATCTCAAACTCCGTCTTAAGATGATTACTTGCCTCATGTATTTCTTGTGTAGTCCCAATGATATTCAGATCATCCACATACACAGAAATAATGCAAAATCCATTCTTAGATTTCTTAATAAACACACATGGGCAATCATTATTATTTGAGTAACCCTTTTGAAGTAGGAATACACTCAGTCGGTTATACCACATTCTTCCCGACTGCTTCAAGCCATACAATGACTTCTGAAGCTTTACGCAATACATGTTGCGATTAGCCTTTGGATTCGGAAGCTTCATTCCCTCAGGAACTTTCATATAAATATCCGAATCCAGTGACCCATATAAATATGCAGTCACAACATCCATCAGTTGGATAGACAAATTCATTTTCACTGCCAGTGATATTAAATATCGGAATGTTGTTCCACTCATAACAGGAGAATATGTTTCATCATAATCGATGCCGGGTCTCTGCGTGAACCCCTGTGCTACAAGCCTCGCCTTATATCTCACCACTTCATTGTTCTCATTCCTCTTACGAACGAAAACCCATTTTGCTCCCACGGGGAACACATGCTGAGGAGTGGGTATTACTGCAGTAAATACCCCTCTTTTTATGAGCGAGCGCAATTCATCCTCAATTGCTGCCTTCCATTTGGACCAGTCTGAGCGCTTCATGCACTCTGCCATGGACTTAGGTTCGCAATCCAAATCAAGGCCTTCTGCAATTCTAGAGGCGAAATAAATGTCGACTACTGTAGTCTTTCTATTGTATGATTCTCCTGAATCAATATAGTTAATGGATATCTCATCAATACCTTTTGATCCTTCGTGATTTCCCTCAACAATTGGATCAAGGTCTTCCGATGTCCCAACACCAAAATTTGTGTGCACACTCGTGCTGGGTTCTGGATGTCCAACATCCTTCAGGTGTCCTTCAACCCTAGGTTGAATATCAACATTTTGTTGACTTGCATTTACTATTTGAGGATTCCTCATTCCCCTTGGACGCTTCTGCAAAGCCTTGTCCTTTGTGTCCAGATTCCTCCCCCTCTTAGGTGGCTGAGTAGATCTATGGGTCACATCCACTCTCTCTGGTACATTCATAGCGGGAACATTTGATTTTGTGACACCTTTATAATCAGTAAATGCATCTGGCAGATTATTTGCAATATTTTGCAAATTTATAATCTTCTGAACCTCCAGTTCAGACTCATTCGTACGTGGATCTAAGGACTGGATGCCTTTCACATCCCAATCTATTTCTCGGCATTCTTTGTGGTTATTCTCTCCCCCTAATGCCGGGAAATTGTCCTTATCAAAAATGCAATCAGCGTACCGGGCTGTAAATAAATCCCCTGTCAGGGGTTCCAGGTACTTAATGATTGACGGAGAATTGTACCCCACATAGATCCCCATTCGTCTATGAGGGCCCATTGATGTACGCTGCGGTGGTGAGATCGGTACATATACCGCGCAACCGAATTGCCGCAGATGGGAAATACTTGGCTGGTTTCCACGTACTAACTGCAACGGGGAGACCGTATGATATGCAGTTGGTCGAATTTGTATCAATTCTGCAGCATGTAAAACTGCATGACCCCAACATGAAGTTGGAAGATTACTATTCTGTAGGAGCGGTCTTGCTATCAACTTTATTCTCTTGATAAGTGATTCCGCAAGACCATTCTGGGTATGTACATAAGGTACTGAGTGCTCCACAGAAATACCCAAAGCTAGGCAGTAATCATTAAATGCTCGTGAACTAAATTCCGCAGCATTATCCATTCTGATGGTTTTTATCCTATGTTCAGGATGATTTGCTCTCAATTTAATGATCTGAGCAATTAGCTTTGCAAAAGCATGGTTCCTTGTTGATAGTAGACACACATTTGACCATCTTGTTGATGCATCAATTAGGACCATGAAATATCTAAATGGTCCAGATAACGGTTGTATCGGACCACAAATATCTCCTTGAATGCGTTCAAGGAAATCAAGTGGCTCATCCTTTAATTTCACATAAGATGGCTTTGTGATCAATTTACCAGTTGCACATGATGTGCATACAAAATCCGATGATTTTGGGAACTTTCTATCCGTTATGTTGTGTCCAACAGAACCATCAATAATTTTTCTCATCATCCCAATACCAGGATGACCCAGGCGTCCATGCCAAATCTTGAACTTATCAAGATTCTGAAAAACTATCTTATACGCCATATGCGTCTCTGGTTTAATGTATGTATAATACAACCCAGAAGATAGAGAAGGCAAATTCTCAAGGACTTCCTTTCGAAATCCCTTTTGCTGAGTTATGAGTAGGCATTCAACCCCACTCTCTTCATTAGTTTCCACATGGAAACCATTTTTGCGGATATCCTTAAAACTCAGCAAGGTACGAGTAGAATCTGGATACAGTAGAGCATCCTGGATTACCAATTTAGTACCCATAGGGAGTGTAATTGTAGCTTGACCAGAACCAACAATTACCGTGTCTCGACCTGCAATTGTCATGACACTTCCATTACTCTTCTTGAGTGTCTGGAAATACTTCATCTCCCTAAGTATCGTGTTAGTAGATGCACTATCCACTAAACACATTTCCTCCTCCATTGTATTATTCCTTGAAGTTCTATAGAGTGAAAGAACAAAGCTCAGTATATAATCAAACTCTTATAGAATCAATACATACATTACAAACTATATATGTCTTGTACTTATTACAAGCCCTATGTCACACAACATAGCTAACACATTATGGCTAAGGACATAACTTATTTTACAACACATGTAATATGTTTAATAACATCATTACAATACTCAGACAAATGAGACTAAATCTGGTCTCCATATATGTCAGTAGAACCAAATTCCGCTAGCATGTCATCGACATCTAGTATTGGATCATCCACTTGCTGATTCTGCTCATGGTTGTCCATGTTTGGAGGATCATCTCGAGAACCATCAACCATAGGGGTGCCATCTTCATTGCCAGTGAAGTGTGCTTCATACTGGTTCCCCTGAGCCTTCTTGCCCTTTCCAAGAGACTGTTGGTACAATTCCACCAAATGCTTCGAAGTGTCACACTTCTTTGCAATATGTTCCTTACAACCACATCTGAAGCAACCAGTGTTGATGGTCCTTTCATTCTTCTTGAAAGGACCTTTGCCCTTTTGGACTCCATACTTATTCTGCTTCTCATTACGCTTCCACTTTCCATTGAATGTCCTACGATTCTTTTTAGAACCATTGAACTTTTGAGTATTCTTAGAGTTGAAGTGTGATTCAGGCAGAGGCATCGTTCCTGTTGGACGAGCCAAATTGTTCTTCTCAAGAAGCTCATTGTGCTTCTCTGCCTGAAGCAATGAGTAAATCAACTCAGAATACTTCTTATACTTTTGCTGACGATATTGTTCAGCAAGTATCCTCATAGAAGGATGGAAAGTAGAAAGTGTCTTTTCAATAAGATCAGCATCAGAAACTGCGCTATTGCAGAATCTCAACTTGGAGTTGATCTTATGAACAGCAGAATTGTATGCAGCTACAGACTTAAAGTCTTGGAATCGGACTAGCGCCCATTCCCGTTGCGCTTCAGGCAACATCACCGCCCTTTGTTGATCATACCTCTCCTTTAAGGAGTTCCAGAGTGTCAGAGGGCTCTCCTCCATCAGATACTCTGTCTTTAGGTCAGGGTGAAGATGATGTCGAATGAAGTGCAACGCTGAATACCTTATTATGTCTGTTATGGATGCAGTCCCTTGGGTAGGTGTGGTTATAGCGGAATTGAGTCCCTTGGCCGTCAAATTGATTTTGACATCCATTGCCCATGTCAAATAGTTAGAACCATCGACGGCAAGTTCAGCAAACTCTTTTTTAGATATGTCTGCCATATCCTGCATGCAATCAACATGCCTTATTAATTTACTCTCATAACAAATTAATTATGTTCTAAATAAAACAATGCATGTATATAGATCAACATATAGCAATTGCCAAATTGCCGGAACATATACGTTGACATACATTGTGCTTGTACAATACAGTAATATACACTAATTACTCAACAATACAATACAGTAATTTACATAAATTACTAAATAACTACTCACAGCTTCAAACTGCTAGTTAAAGAACTAAACAGAAAAAGAAAAAACGAAAAAAAAAATGGTCCTGGGCCGCAAACAGAGGGACCCAAACCAGTAGCACAGCCCACTGCTACAGTACTGCTACAGTAAATTTCGTTTTTTTTTTTCTTCCTTTTTCCCGGCTCAGAACGGGGCGTGGGTCACAGCCCATTTGGCCTTTCGGCCCATCAGGTCCGGCGCCGCTTTTTGCGCTGGATAAAAGGGGCCGACGGTTAGGGTTTCCCCTACCGCCCCCAATCCTCATTCCAGCCTCGTTCCAGGCGGCGCCGTCCGCCCCTGCCCTTGCCGTCGCGCCAGGCGCGCGCTCACCGGCGAGTCGCCGGCGGTGAAGGGGCGAGATCCTCCTCGTCCGACGAGGGGCTGTAGTCAGGGGTGGCCACTCCATTCTGGAGGTCATTAGCGAGGCCGAGCGACGCCGGATTCCATGCTCCTCGACGGCGTCCAGGACGACGGTCGACGGCTGCGACGGAGCGGCCGAAGAGGAGACGGCGGCTCGCGCCAGTGTTGGGCGGACCCGCGCTGCCGCTCGTGCCGGCGACATCTGTGGCAGGCGTCGCACCAGCCCCAAAGAGGAAGATGTGCTGCTCGTTGGGAGGCGCAGGGGAGCGGCCGAACGCCCATGGGGCGCTGCTCGTCCCCGTGATGTCCACACCAAGCCCTGAACCGGCGCTGCCACATGCTCCGGCAGCGGTGACCGCGCCCGCGGTGGCCATGGCACGTCCTGGAGTCGGGATGAAGACGAGGCCGTCGCCCCCGGCGCCGGCGACGCGCGTCGGAGCCGGACTGTAACCACGTGCGGGTACGTCAACAACTATCACTCGCTCCTCCTCTTCTGCCGGCGTGGGTGACGGCAGGCGTGTGCCTGTGGCAACTGCAGGTCCGGGCACGCCCATCTCGACATTCAACGGTGGAGGGGCACTCGGTCCGGCGACAAGCCCTGGGTCCAGACCCTGGCGGTTGTCAACCGGTGTGACCAGGCGTCGGTTCACCGGTGTGGCATGACGACGGCGTCCAGCGGCGAAGTTCTGGCGGCGGTTTATGCCGAGGCCAGACACTTGTGGTGGTGCGCCCCGTCGATGGCGGACGAACCGGCGGCGCTGCTCGGCAAGGAAATGGCGGCGACCTTCTTCCCAGAGAAGGCCAAGGAGAAGAGAGGCAAGGGACGGCATCCTCACCGTTCCAGATTTTTCTCCGACGAGTTTTGGCCTGTCGCTCTCGCTGGTGAGAAGTGCTGATAACGTGTAAAATGACAGTGCGATGAAAAGGAATCGCTGATCCATTCATGATGATGGTGTACATTTTTATACCTCCTGAAGAGGCGCATCGCACAGGCGCGATGGTTACAGAGAGCGGGAGTTGAGGGACGCGTCCGTTAGATTAGGATCGCGACTGTTCAGAAAAAGGAAACCGCATGTCGGTTCCATAAACAGAGATTTCCTTAATTAAACTATTTAATTAAATCCTAACAGATTTGACGGACCAAAGCCAAGCAAGCAAAGGAAGCCGTGCTTACGCACATGCATGGAAGATACGCGCGCACGCAGGAATGGAATCCCAGCCGCACAGAGAAGCGAACCAGCCAGCCTCGAACGGCGTACTGCATTGAAACCGGCAAACAAGATCGGCCAGACGTCCCATGCACGCACGGGATACTCTCCAAAAACAACGCCGACCGATGGACGCCTTGCCGGCAGCTATCGCGATCCGATGGATGGATCGATCCACGCGCCCAAAAGAATCGCGATCTTCACGGATCGACGGACCCATCTTATCTCTGCTCTGAAAACGGAAACGGAAACGGAAACGGAGGAGGAGATGCTCTGCTCGTTTCACGATCTGGACGGTACCGTACGTCGTCTTCGGGTCGTTTATCTGTCAGTTGGTAGGAGTGGTAGCTCTCGTCCTTGAATTCCTGCCCCTGCAGATCTGCGTGCCATAATGGTGTGGAATGCATATTTTGACGACAATCACGCGGGCGGGCGGGCCGGCGCATGAGGATGTTCAAGATCCACGCAGCGCGGAGAAGGCAGAAAGCCAGAAACTACTGTGAAAAGGTAAACTGCACCACGTACTCCGTACGTATACCTGCCTACTGGAGTACTACCTACTGCACTGCGGCGACCTACGGTA
This sequence comes from Secale cereale, assembly GCA_902687465.1. Classification (NCBI taxonomy): domain Eukaryota; kingdom Viridiplantae; phylum Streptophyta; class Magnoliopsida; order Poales; family Poaceae; genus Secale; species Secale cereale. Next base: position 749,692,555 of record LR738714.1, read on the forward strand.
ACACAGTGTGACAATTTTGACCTCTCAGCGAAATCAATTCACACAATGAACTGCCCGTGAAACAATTTCACATCCTTACTTTTCTTGTAGCGCCCGTCACAACGGCGCCACACTAAACTGTGCAACGACTAGTTCGGAGGCGCTACACGCCTGGCCAGCGTCGCATCTCGAACTGCCTAAAAATTACTAAGTCAATGTGCAGCGCCTAAGAGCTAGGCGCCACACTATACAGTGTAGCGCCTAGGAGTGTGTGGCGCCTAGCTCCTAGGCGTTGCACTAGTGGTTGCACTACAAAATGAAGCAACCACTAGTGTAGCGCCTAGGAGCTAGGCGCTACAGCCTAGGAGCTAGGCGCTACACAGTATAGTGTGGCGCCTAGCTCTCAGGCGTTGCATACTGACTTACTAATTTTTCAGACCACCCGGGTGCGACGCTGGCTAGTCGTGCAATATCCCCGAGCTAGGCGCTGCAACGTAGAGTGTGGCGCCGTCGTGGCGGACGCTACAAAAAAGATCAGAGGTGTGAAATTATTTCACGGCCAGTTCATTCTGTGAATTGATTTCGCCTAGAGGTCAAAATTGTCAAATTTGCCCAGTGTGGTTGCCGTAAAACAGTGTGGTCAACACTGCGGTGGATCATTGTGCAGAGAACGGGACAACGGCGGTGGTGGGGCGTGGACCGGATCGCCGATCGGCTCCACCAACAGAATATTGTACGGTCGATACGAGAAAGATTGCGGGGTCGGCTCCGCTCCATTCCTCGGCCCAATACAGTGTATACAATAGTATCAAAGACGGATAGACTATACTAGTACCATGGTGCGCATGTAGATGGGACAAGAAGAGCGTGGTGACATATCGTCGGATTCCTGCGTATCCTCAATTGGATCCGAATGTTGGACTTGGGCGACCTGTGGGACACTCATGGCCTACCGTAAAAATTAGTACTACCATAGAGAGATTGACATTTTTTTTAAATGAGGAAATTTTACCTTTTCACTGCATTCGGAGACATTTTCGGGCATCACAAACATTTTCTTGAAGCTTTCAACACACCCAAAGTCTAGTTTTTCTTGTATCCGGGGACACCATTAATTTTAATTACAGATAACACAAATAAAGAAATAATAATAATTTCTACATATTCTAATTCTTTGTCAGGCCACCCACACGGCGACAAAAAACTTAATAGCCACGATGGATTTTAACATGATTTTTTTTGGAAATCTTAACTTTTATTAGGCGTATTTTATTTGCTCCGGACTGGTTAGTTGTACTAAAAGGGTTGGACGTGTTTCGCTCCACGGTCGATGTTGTTAGGATCTCACAATTATCTTTTTGTTATTTGGTCTGGCGCATGCGGGAGATGATGGAGTATGTTTTTTTTATAATGTCGTGTTTTGGTGGGCTCTTTCAAGAGGTGTGATTTTGTGTCATATGCTAATCGGCCCACACATATATGAGAAAAATTCTTGCGCGTATGGCTGCATGTACTATATTGCTGATATACTGACGAATGTTGACGCTTCTTGATTTGCCAGGTGATGAGATGGTGCGATGGACTGATATGTTTTTATAGGTTGGTTGCTACCAACTGCTTTGAGAAATCGTTGACACAGTCAAAATCATGAACCAAACCTAAAATTTGAAACCTCCATCGAATGAGAGAGCTTCGTAAGAAATCGTTGACACAGTCAAAATCATGAACCAAACCTAAAATTTGAAACCTCCATCGAATGAGAGAGCTCCGTAAGAAATCGTTGACCCAGTCAAAATCGTGAACCAAAACTAAAATTTGAAACCTCCATCGAATGAGAGAGCTCCGTAAGAAATCGTTGACCCAGTCAAAATCGTGAACCAAAACTAAAATTTGAAACCTCCATCGAATAAGAGAGCTCCTTCAGAAATCGTTGACCCAGTAAAATCATGAACCAAACCTAAAATTTGAAACCTCCATCGAATAAGAGAGCTCCTTCAAAAATCTTTGACCTAGTAAAATCATAAACCAAACCTAAATTTTGAAACCTCAATGGAATGAGAGATGTCCGTAAGAAATTGTTGACCCAGTCAAAATCGTGAACCAAAACTAAAATTTGAAACCTCCATCGAATAAGGGAGCTCCTTCAGAAATCATTGACCCAGTAAAATCATGAACCAAACCTAAAATTTGAATCCTCCATCGAATAAGAGATTGAAGGAAATATGCCCTAGAGGCAATAATAAAGTTGTTATTTATATTTCCTTATATCATGATAAATGTTTATTATTCATGCTAGAATTGTATTAACCGGAAACTTAGTACATGTGTGAATACATAGACAAAACAGAGTGTCCCTAGTATGCCTCTACTAGACTAGCTCATTGATCAAAGATGGTTATGTTTCCTAACCATAGACATGAGTTGTCATTTGATCAACGGGATCACATCATTAGGAGAATGATGTGATGGACAAGACCCATCCGTTAGCTTAGCACTATTATCATTTAGTTTTACTGCTATTGCTTTCTTCATGACTTATACATGTTCCTATGACTATGAGATTATGCAACTCCCGAATACCGTAGGAACACCTTGTGTGCTATCAAACATCACAATGTAACTGGGTGATCATAAAGATGCTCTACAGGTGTCTTCAAAAGTGTTCGTGGTGTTGGCATAGATCAAGACTAGGATTTGTCACTCCGAGTGTCGGAGAGGTATCTCTGGGCCCTCTCGGTAATGTACATCATAATAAGCCTTGCAAGCAAAAGACTAATGAGTTAGTCACGAGATGATGTATTACGGAACGAGTAAAGAGACTTGCCGGTAACGAGATTGAACTAGGTATAGAGATACCGACGATCGAATCTCGGGCAAGTAACATACCAATGACAAAAGGAACAACGTATGTTGTTATGCGGTTTGACCAATAAAGATCTTCGTAGAATATGTAGGAGCCAATATGAGCATCCAGGTTCCGCTATTGGTTATTGACCGGAGATGAGTCTCGGTCATGTCTACATAGTTCTCGAACCAGTAGGGTCCGCACGCTTAACGTTTGATGACGATCGGTATTATGAGTTTATGAGTTTTGATGTACCGAAGGAGTTCGGAGTCCCGGATGAGACCGGGGACATGACGAGGAGTCTCGAAATGGTCGAGATGTAAAGATAGATATATTGGACGACTATATTCGGATATCCGAAAGGTTCCGAGTGATTCGGGTATTTTTCGGAGTATATGGGCCTTATTGGGCCATACGGGAATAGTGGAGAAAAGGCCAAAAGGAAGGAGGCGTGCGCCCCCCCTCTGGTCCGAATTGGACAAGGGGTGCAGCCCCCTTTTCCTTCTCCCTCTCCACCTCTTTCCTTCTCTCCTACTCCGGAAAGGAAAGGGGAATCCTACTAGGACTTGGGAGTCCTAGTAGGACTCCCCACACTTGGCGCGCCCCCTCTAGGGCCGGCCTCTCCCTTGCTCCTTTATATACGGGGGCAGGGGGCACCCTAGGACACACAAGTTGAATTGTTTTAGCCGTGTGCGGTGCCCCTCTCCACAGAAACACACCTCGGTCATACCGTTGCAGTGCTTAGGCGAAGCCCTGCGCCGGTAGATACATCATATCTGTCACCACGCCGTCGTGCTGGCGAAACTCTCCCGTGAAGCTCAACTGGATCAAGAGCTCGTGGGACGTCATCAAGCTGAACGTGTGCTGAACGCGGAGGTGCCGTACGTTCGGTGCTTGATCGGTTGGATCGCGAAGAAGTTCGACTACATCAACCGCGTCACTTGACGCTTCCGCTCCCGGTCTACGAGGGTACGTAGACACACTCTTCCCCTCGTTGCTATGCATCTAGTAGATAGATCTTGCGTGATCGTAGGAAAATTTTGAAAATACTACATTCCCCAACAGTGGCATCAGAGCCAGGTCTATGCATAGATGATATGCACGAGTAGAACACAATGACTTGTGGGCGATACTAGTCATACTGCTTACCAGCATGTCATACTTTGCTTCGGCGGTATTGTGAGATGAAGCGGCCCGGACCGACATTACGCGTATGCTTACGCGAGACTGGTTTCACCGTTATGAGCACTCGTTGCTTGAAGGTGACTCGCGGGTGTCTGTCTCTCTCACTTTAGCTGAATCAAGTGTGGCTACGCCCGGTCCTTGTGAAGGTTAAAACAACACATACTTGACGAAACATCGTTGTGGTTTTGTATGTGTAGGTAAGAACGGTTCATGCTAAGCCCGTAGCAGCCACGTAAAACTTGCAACAACAAAGTAGATGACGTCTAATTTGTTTTTGCAGGGCATGTTGTGATGTGATATGGTCAAGACATGATGAGATATACGGTTTCGTATGAGATGATCATGTTTTGTAATGTTATCGGCAACTGGCAGGAGCCATATGGTTGTCGCTTTATTGTATGAAATGCAATCGTCATGTAATTGCTTTACTTTATCACTAAGCGGTAGCGATAGTCGTAGAAGCAATAGTTGGCGAGACGACAATGATGCTACGATGGAGATCAAGGTGTCGCGCCGGTGACAAAGGTGATCATGTTCGAAATATGCCCTAGAGGCAATAATAAATTGGTTATTATTATATTTCCTTGTTCATGATAATTGTTTATTATCCATGCTAGAATTGTATTGATAGGAAACTCAGATACATGTGTGGATACATAGACAAACACCATGTCCCTAGTAAGCCTCTAGTTGACTAGCTCGTTGATCAACAGATGGTCACGGTTTCCTGACCATGGACATTGGATGTCGTTGATAACGAGATCACATCATTAGGAGAATGATGTGATGGACAAGACCCAAATCCTAAGCCTAGCACAAGATCGTGTAGTTCGTCGTATGCTAAAGCTTTTCTAAATGTCAAGTATCTTTTTCTTAGACCATGAGATTGTGCAACTCCCGGATACCGTAGGAATGCTTTGGGTGTACCAAACGTCACAACGTAACTGGGTGGCTATAAAGGTGCACTACAGGTATCTCCGAAAGTATCTGTTGGGTTGGAACGAATCGAGACTGGGATTTGTCACTCCGTATGACGGAGAGGTATCTCTGGGCCCACTCGGTAGGACATCATCATAATGTGCACAATGTGATCAAGGAGTTGATCACGGGATGATGTGTTACGGAACGAGTAAAGAGACTTGCCGTAACGAGATTGAGCAAGGTATCGGTATACCGACGATCGATGTCGGGCAAGTGCTATACCGACAGACAAATGGAATCGTATACGGGATTGATTGAATCCTTGACATCGTGGTTCATCCTATGAGATCATCGTGGAACATGTGGGAGCCAACATGGGTATCCAGATCCCGCTGTTGGTTATTCGGCGGAGAGTTGTCTCGGTCATGTCTGCATGGTTCCCGAGCCCGTAGGGTCTACACACTTAAGGTTCGATGACGTTAGGGTTATAGGGAAAGTATGTACGCGGTTACCGAATGTTGTTCGGAGTCCCGGATGAGATCCCAAACGTCACGAGGAGTTTCGGAATGGTCCGGAGGTAAAGATTCATATATGGGAAGTCCCGTTTTGGTCACTGGAAAAGTTTCGGGCGCTATTGGTAGCGTACCGGGACCACCGGGAGGGTCCCGGGGGTCCACCGGGTGGGGCCACCGGCCCCAGAGGGCTGCGTGGGCCAAGTGTGGGAGGGGACCAGCCCCAGGTGGGCTGGTGCGCTCCCCCACCAGGGCCCAAGGCGCATCATAGAGGGGAAGGGGGCAAACCCTAGGGCAGATGGGCCCTAGGGCCCAATCTGGTGCGCCCCCCTCTCCCTCTCCCCCTCTGGCCGCCACCCTTAGATGGGATCTGGGGTGGCCGCACCCCTAGGGGTGGGAAACCCTAAAGGGGGCGCAGCCCCTCCCTTCCCCCTATATATATGTGAGGTTTGGGGCTGCCCATAACACGGTTTGACCTCTCTCGCTTGGTGCAGCCCTACCTCTCTCCCTCCTCGTCTCTCGCAGTGCTTGGCGAAGCCCTGCTGGAGTCCCGCGCTCGTCCACCACCACCATGCCGTCGTGCTGCTGCTGGATGGAGTCTTCCCCAACCTCTCCCTCTCTCCTTGCTGGATCAAGACGTGGGAGACGCATCGGGCTGCACGTGTGTTGAACGCGGAGGCGCCGTTGTTCGACGCTTAGATCGGAATCAACCGCGATCTGAATCGCAGCGAGTACAACTCCTTCATCCGCGTTCTTGCAACGCTTCCGCATCGTGATCTTCAAGGGTATGTAGATGCACTCCCCTCTCCCTCGTTGCTAGATTACTCCATAGATAGATCTTGGTGATGCGTAGGAAATTTTTTGATTTTCTGCTACGATCCCCAACAGTGGCATCATGAGCTAGGTTTATGCGTAGTTTCTTGCACGAGTAGAACACAAAGTAGTTGTGGGCGTGGATTTGTCAATTTACTTGCCGTTACTAGTCTTATCTTGATTCGGCGGCATCGTGGGATGAAGCGGCCCAGACCGACCTTACACGTACTCTTACGTGAGACAGGTTCCACCGACTGACATGCACTAGTTGCATAAGGTGGCTAGCGGGTGTCTGTCTCTCCCACTTTAGTCAGACCGGATTTGATGAAAAGGGTCCTTATGAAGGGTAAATAGAAATTGGCATATAACGTTGTGGTTTTGGCGTAGGTAAGAAACGTTCTTGCTAGAAACCTATAGCAGCCACGTAAAAACTTGCAACAACAATTAGAGGATGTCTAACTTGTTCTTGCAGCATGTGCCGTGTGATGTGATATGGCCAAAAATATGTGATGAATGATATATATGTGATGTATGAGATTGATCATGTTCTTGTAATAGGAATCACGACTTGCATGTCGATGAATATGACAACCGGCAGGAGCCATAGGAGTTGTCTTATTTTATTGTATGACCTGCGTGTCATTGAAAACGCCATGTAATTACTTTAGTTTATTGCTAACCGTTAGTCATAGTAGTAGAAGTAATGTTTGGCGAGAAGACTTTATGAAGACACGATGATGGAGATCATGGTGTCATGCCGGTGATGATGATGATCATGGAGCCCCGAAGATGAAGATCAAAAGGAGCAAAATGATATTGGCCATATCATGTCACTATTTGATTGCATGTGATGTTTATCATGTTTTACATCTTATTTGCTTAGAACGACGGTAGTGAATAAGATGATCTCTCACTAAAATTTCAAGAATTGTGTTCCCCCTAACTGTGCACCCTTGCTAAGGTTCGTTGTTCCGAAGCACCACGTGATGATCGGGTGTGATAGGTTCTAACGTTTGCATACAACGGGTGTAAGCCAGATTTACACACGCGATACACTTAGGGTTGACTTGACGAGCCTAGCATGTACAACATGGCCTCGGAACACGGAAGACCGAAAGGTCGAACATGAATCGTATAGAAGATACGATCAACATGAAGATGTTCACCGCTGATGACTAGTCCGTCTCACGTGATGATCGGACACGGCCTAGTCGATTCGGATCATGTATCACTTAGATGACTAGAGAGATGTCTATCTGAGTGGGAGTTCATTAGATGAACTTAGTTGTCATGAACAATAGTCTAAGTTGTCTTCGCAAAATATGTTGTAGACCAATAACTGCGTTGTAGCTCCTTGTTTAATACGATCCTAGAGAAAGACTAAGTTGAAAGATAATGTAAGCAATGACGCGGACTGGGTCCGTAGTCCGAGGAGTGTCCTCACTGCTACACAGAAAGCTTACGTCTTTGACGCACCGCTCGATGTGCAAACCCCTACAACATTGTCTGTGGATGTTGTGAACACCTGACAGACACGTCCTGATGACTACTTGATAGTTTAGTGCACCATACTTTACGGCTTAGAATCGGGATTCCAATGACGTTTTGAACACCATAGAACATATGAGATATTCTAAGAGCTGAAATTGGGATTTTAGGCTCATGCCCGTGTTGAGAGGTATGAGACCTCTGACAAGTTCTTTTGCCAAAAAGATGGAGGAGAATAGCTCAACTAGTGAGCATGTGCTCAGAATGTATGGGTCCTAAAATCACTTGAACCAAGTGGGAGTTACTCTTCCAGATGAGATAGTGGTTGATGGAATTCTCTAGAAACTATCACCAAGCTACTAGAACTTCGTGATGAACTATGACATGCAAAGGATGGAGATAATCCCGGAGCTATTAGCGGTGTTTAAGACCGCAAAAGTAGAAATCAAGAAGGAGCATCAAGTGTTGATGGTTTAACAAGACCACTGGTTTCAAAAGGGGCAAGGGCTAGAAGGGAAACTTCATGAATGGCAAACCAGTTGTCGCTCTGATGAAGGAACCCATGGTTGAACCCAAACCTCGAGACTAAGTGCTTCTATTGTAAGGGAAACGGTCACATGGTAGCGGAACTACCCCAAATACATGGTAGATAAGAAAGCTGGCAACTTCAACAAAGTATATTTGATACACGTGTTATTGATGTGTACCTTACTAGTACTCCTTGTAGTATCTGGGTATTGGATACCGGTTTAGTTGCTATTATTAGTGACATGAAGCAAAAGCTACAAACTGAATGGAGACTAGCTAAGGGCGAGGTGACGATGTTGGAAGTGTTTCCAAGGTTGATAAGATCACCATCGCACGCTCTCTCTACCTTCGGGATTAGTGTTGAACCTAGATAAATGTTATCAGGTGTCTACGTTGAGCATGAATATGATTAGATCATGTTCATTGCAATACGGTTATTCATTTAAGTTAGAGAATAATGGTTATTCTGTTTACATGAATAATACCTTTATGGTCATGCACCCAATGGTTTATTGAATCTCGATCATAGTAATACACATGATAATAATATTAACGCCAAAAGATGTAGAGTTAATAATGATAGTACCACTTTCTTGTGGCACTGCCGCTTAGGTCATTTTGGCATAAAATGCATGAAGAAACTCCATGCTAATGAATGTTTGGAGTCACTTGATTTTGAATCGCTTGACACATGCGAGCCATGCCTCATGGGATGGATGACTAAGATCCCGTTTTCAGGTACAATGAAACGGGCAAGTGACTTGTTGGAAATCACACATACTGATGTGTGTGATCCAATGAGAATTAAGGCGTGTGGTGGATATCGTTATTTTCTCATCTTCACTGACGATTTGAGTAGATATGGGTATATTTACTTAATGAAGCAAAATTCTGAAACGTTTGAGAAGTTCAAGAAATTTCAGAGTGAAGATTAAGAATCATCATAACAAGAAGATCATGTTCCTACGATCTGATCAAGGGGAGATTTTCTGAATTATGAGTTTGGCAATCACTTAAGACATTGTGGAATTGTTTTGCAGTTGAAGCCACCCGGAACACCACAGGGTAATGGTGTGTCCGGACATCGTAATCGAACCTTATGAGATATGGTGCGATATATGATGTCTCTTACCGATCTACCGCTATTATTTTGAGGTTATGCATTAGAGACAGCTGCATTCACTTTAGATGGGGCACCATCTAAGTCCGTTGAGACGACGCCGTATGAACTATGGTTTGGCAAGAAACCAAAGTTGTCGTTTCTTAATGTTTGGGGCTGCGATGCTTATGGCTTCAGCCGGAAAAAGCTCGAACCCAAAGCGGACAAATACATCTTCATAGGATACCCAAAGGTAACAGTTGGGTGTACCTTCTATCTCAGATCCAAGGGCAAAAATGTTTGTCACTAAGAACGGGTCCTTTCTCGAGAAGGAGTTTCTCTCGAAAGAATTGAGTGGGAGGAAGATAGAACTTGATGAGGTTGTCGAACCCTCACTTCAACCGGAGAGTAGTGCAACACAGAAATATGTTTCTGTGGAACCTACGACTGTTGAAGAGGAAACTAATGATAATGATCATGAAGCTCCAGATCAAGTTACTATCGAACCTCGTGGGTCGACAAGGATATGTACTACTCCCGTGTGGTACGGTGATCCTGTCTTAGATGTCATGTTGTTGGACAACAATGAACCTACGAACTATGGAGAAGCGATGGTGGGCCCGTATTCCATGGTTGGAAGCCAAGAAATCCGAGATAGGATCCATGTATCAAAACAAAGTATGCACTTTGGTGGACTTGCTCGATGATCAGCAAGCCATTGAGATAAATGGATCTTTAAGAAGAAGATGGGCGTGGATGGTAATGTCACCGTCTATGAAGCTCGACTTGTGGCGAAGAGTTTTTCACAAGTTCAAGGAGTTGACTACGATGAGATTTTCTCACCCGTAGCGATGCTTAAGTCCGTCAGAATCATGTTAGCATTAGCTGCATTTATGAAATCTGGCAGATGGATGACAAAACAAGTTTCCTTACCAGTTTTCGTAAGGAAAGGTTGTATGTGATACAATCAGAAAGGTTTTGTCGATCCTAAGGATGCTAAAAGGTATGCTAGCTCCAGCGATCCTTCCATGGACTAGAGCAAGCATCTCGGAGTCGGAATATACGCTTTGATGGAGTGATAAAAGTTTTTGGGTTTATACAAAGTTTGTTAGAAACTTGTATTTACAATAAAGTGAGTGGGAGCACTACAACATTTCTGAGAAGTATATGTGAATGACATATTGTTGATCCGAAATGATGTAGAATTTCTGGAAAGCGTGAAGGGTTGTTTGAAAGGAGTTTTTCAAAGGAAGACCTGGATAAATCTGCTTACATATTGGGCATCAAGATCTATAGAGATAGATCAAGACGCCTGATGATACTTTCAAAAGAACACACACCTTGGCATGATTTTGAAGGAGTTCAAACTAGATCAGTCAAAGAAGGAGTTCTTGCCTGAGTTGTAAGGTGTGAAGTTGAGTAAGACTAAAAATCTTGACCACGGCAGAAGAAAGAGGAAGGACGAAGGTCGTCCCATATGCTTTTGTCATAGGCTCTATACGGTATGCCATGCTGAGTACCGCACCTGATGTGTGCCTTGCCACATGTCTGGCAAGAGGGTACAAAGGTGATCCAGGAGTGGATCACTAGATAGTGGTCAAAATTATCCTTAGAGGAATAAAGAAATGTTTCTCGGTTATGGAGGTGATAAAGAGTTCGACGTAAAGAGTTACGTCGATGCAAGCTTAACACCTATCCGGAGAACTCTGAGTAGAGATACCGGATACGTATAATGGAGCAACAGTTTGGAATAGCTCCAAGTGGAACGTGATAGCAGCATCTACGATATGACATAAAGTTTTGCGAAGTACATAGGGATCTGAATGTTGCAGACGCGTTGGCTACAACCTCTCTCACAAGCATAACATGATCAAACCCAGAACTCATTGAGTGTTAATCACATATTGATGTGAACTAGATTATTTACTCTAGTAAAATCTTTGATGTTGGTCACATGGCGATGTGACCTGTGAGTGTTAATCACATGTCAATGTGAACTAGATTATTGACTCTAGTGCAAGTGGGAGACTGTTGGAAATATGCCCTAGAGGCAATAATAAATTGGTTATTATTATATTTCCTTGTTCATGATAATTGTTTATTATCCATGCTACAATTGTATTGATAGGAAACTCATATACATGTGTGGATACATAGACAAACACCATGTCCCTAGTAAGCCTCTAGTTGACTAGCTCGTTGATCAACAGATGGTCCCGGTTTCCTGACCATGGACATTGGATGTCGTTGATAACGGGATCACATCATTAGGAGAATGATGTGATGGACAAGACCCAATCCTAAGCCTAGCACAAGATCGTGTAGTTCGTTGTATGCTAAAGCTTTTCTAAATGTCAAGTATCTTTTTCATAGACCATGAGATTGTGCAACTCCCGGATACCGTAGGAATGCTTTGGGTGTACCAAACGTCACAACGTAATTGGGTGGCTATAAAGGTGCACTACAGGTATCTCCGAAAGTGTCTGTTGGGTTTGCACGAATCGCGACTGGGATTTGTCATTCCGTATGACGGAGAGGTATCTCTGGGCCCACTCGGTAGGACATCATCATAATGTGCACAATGTGATCAAGGAGTTGATCACGGGATGATGTGTTACGGAACGAGTAAAGAGACTTGCCGTAACGAGATTGAGCAAGGTATCGGTATACCGACGATCGAATCTCGGGCAAGTGCTATACCGACAGACAAATGGAATCGTATACGGGATTGATTGAATCCTTGACATCGTGGTTCATCCGATGAGATCATCGTGGAACATGTGGGAGCCAACATGGGTATCCAGATCCCGCTGTTGGTTATTGGGCGGAGAGTTGTCTCGGTCATGTCTGCATGGTTCCCGAGCCCGTAGGGTCTACACACTTAAGGTTCGATGACGCTAGGGTTATAGGGAAAGTATGCACGCGGTTACCGAATGTTGTTCGGAGTCCCGGATGAGATCCCAGACGTCACGAGGAGTTTTGGAATGGTCCGGAGGTAAAGATTCATATATGGGAAGTCCCGTTTTGGTCACTGGAAAAGTTTCGGGCGCTATTGGTAGCGTACAGGGACCACCGGGAGGGTCCCGAGGGTCCACCGGGTGGGGCCACCGGCCCCAGAGGGCTGCGTGGGCCAAGTGTGGGAGGGGACCAGCCCCAGGTGGGCTGGTGCGCCCCCCACCAGGGCATAAGGCGCATCATAGAGGGGAAGGGGGCAAACACTAGGGCAGATGGGCCCTAGGGCCCAATCTGGTGCGCCCCCCTCTCCCTCTCCCCCTCTGGCCGCCACCCTTAGATGGGATCTGGGCTGGCCACACCCCTAGGGGTGGGAAACCCTAAAGGGGGCATAGCCCCTCCCTCCCCCCTATATATATGTGAGGTTTGGGGATGCCCATAACACGGTTTGACCTCTCCCGCTTGGTGCAGCCCTACCTCTCTCCCTCCTCGTCTCTCGCAGTGCTTGGCGAAGCCCTGCTGGAGTCCCGCGCTCCTCCACCACCACCACGCCATCGTGCTGCTGCTGGATGGAGTCTTCCCCAACCTCTCCCTCTCTCCTTGCTGGATCAAGGCATGGGAGACGCATCGGGCTGCACGTGTGTTGAACGCGGAGGCACCGTTGTTCGGCGCTTAGATCGAAATCAACCGCGATCTGAATCGTAGCGAGTACGACTCCTTCATCCGCGTTCTTGCAATGCTTCCGCATCGCGATCTACAAGGGTATGTAGATGCACTCCCCTCTCCCTCGTTGCTAGATTACTCCATAGATAGATCTTGGTGATGCGTAGGTATTTTTTTGATTTTCTGCTACGATCCCCAACAGATCATGACGGTGCTTTGGAGATGGAGATCAAAAGCACAAGATGATGATGGCCATATCATGTCACATATTTTGATTTGCATGTGATGTTTATCTTATTATGCTTCTTATTTTGCTTAGAACGACGGTAGCATTATAAGATGATCCCTTACAAAATTTCAAGGTACAAGTGTTCTCCCTGAGTATGCACCGTTGCGAAAGTTCTTCGTGCCGAGACACCACGTGATGATCGGGTGTGATAAGCTCTATGTTCAAATACAACGGGTGTAAGACAGTTTTGCACACGCAGAATACTCGGGTTAATCTTGACGAGCCTAGCATATGCAGATATGGCCTCGGAACACTGGAGACCGAAAGGTCGAGCGTGAATCATATAGTAGATATGATCAACATAAGATGTTCACCATTGAAACTACTCCATCTCACGTGATGATCGGACATGGTTTAGTTGATTTGGATCACGTGATCATTTAGATGACTAGAGGGATGTCTATCTAAGTGGGAGTTCTTAAGTAATATGATTAAATTGAACTTTAATTTATCATGAACTTAGTCCTCGTAGTATTAGCATATCTATGTTGTAGATCAATAGCTCACGATGTTGCTCCCCGTTTATTTTTTATATGTTCCTAGAGAAAACTAAGTTGAAAGATGTTAGTAGCAGTGATGCGGAATTGTTCCGTGATCTGAGGATTATCCTCATTGCCGCACAGAAGAATTATGTCCTTGATGCACCGCTAGGTGACAGACCTATCGCAGGAGCAGATGTAGACGTTATGAACGTTTTGACAAAAGCTCGGTATGATAACTACTTGATAGTTTAAGTGCACGATGCTTTACGGCTTAGAACCGGGACTTCAAAAACATTTTGAACGCGATGGAGCATATAAGATGTTCCAAGAGTTGAAATTAGTATTTCATACTAATGCCGGTGTCGAGAGGTATAAGACTTCTGACAGTACTTTGCCTACAAGATGGAGGAGAATAGCTCAACCAGTGAGCATGTGCTCAGATTGTCTGGGTACTACAATTACTTGAATCAAGTGGGAGTTAATCTTCCAGATAAGATAGTAATTGACAAAGTTCTCTAGTCACTATCACCAAGTTAGTAGAACTTCGTGATGAACTATAATATGCAAGGGATGAAGAAAGTAATTCCTGAGCTCTTCGCGATGCTGAAGTCGGCGAAGGTAGAAATCATGAAAAAGCATCAAGTCACTACAGGAATCAGGCATTTTGCCGTCAGGACGCTACAGATGGCAAAGAGCGGATTACAGACGGCAAATTTTTTGCCGTCAGCCCATGACGGCAAAAGATGTCGGCATACTCAAAATCGGCAAAGAGTCATTTGCCGTCAGCCCAAGGAGGAGATGATGGCAAAAGTTTTGCTGTCAGTGAGCACCTTTTGCCGTCAGCTGGAATGTGTACACGGCAAAAAAAGCAAACAGACGGAACGGCCATTTAACGGACGATCTGATTCTTTTTGCCGTCTGCCGGACTACAACAGAGACGGCAAAGATTCAAGTTTTTTTATAAAAAAACATGAGCCAACAGTGGAAGTGCAGAGGGCAGAGATGGTCAGAGAGGTTGGCTGACCCATCACTTGTTTTTATGTGTTTTAGTAAGTACTTTGACTACCATTCAATACATTGACAACCATTTACATCTAAAAATACATTGACAACCATTCATCTATAAAGAAAAATATACCGATTACAGGGCTGCCATTCATCTAAAAATACCGATTACACACAACCATGAGTAGAGTACGACACAGCTAGCAGTGGCCGGTGTAGCGATGCGTCAACGCGGAAGAGGCCTGCGGTGTGCGGTTGCTTGTGGTGGCCTTCCGAGCACGACCTTGGACAGGCCGGCCACACCCGGATCGACGGAGGAGGGCCTGCTGCCACGCGTTCGACGGAGGAACGGGACGGCCGCGCGGGGGTTAACGGAGGACGGGCCAACCGTGCCGGGGTCGACGAAAGATGGAGCCGGTCGCGCCGGGGTCGGCGGACGAAGGGGCCGGCCGGGCTAGGGTCGACGAAGGAAGGGGCCGGCTGGGCAGGGGACGACGGAGGAAGGGAGCGGCCGCGCCTGGGCCAACGGATGGCCTTCCGACGCGCAGAGGCTGGCGTGGTGGAGGACCCGGCGGGATGTAGCAACGGTGGACGGAGCCGGGGCCGGCGGCGAAGGGGGAAGGATCCAGGGCCGGCCGGTGGAGGTGGTGGCCAGCGGGCGAGGTGGCCGGCGAGTGGGGCGATGGCCAGCGAGCGAGGTGGTGGCCAGCGACGGGGGACGGGGTCGCGGCTGGCAGCGAAGGGGGGG
>LR738714.1:749708073-749733327 GCA_902687465.1 Secale cereale
CAATCAACGTGGACCTGCACACAGATACAAATAACTTTGCTCCCAACGAGTACAGAGAGGTTGTCAATCCCTCCGGCCTTGTAGTTCACAAAGGATTAAACGCAAATGATAGTAGTGATAGATAATGTTTGCAATAGTAAATAAAAGCGAAAAGTAAATAGCGGGTGTGATCAATGATGGTAATATGGACCGGAGTCTCATGATGTTCACTAGTGATGTCTCTCTCCCAAAAGACGATAAAACAGCTATGTGAGGTAAACGAATTACAGCTGGGCAATTGACAGGACCACGAACGCAAACCAATGCTGACTACATTGCAAGAAAGGTTGAGGTTCAAAGCATGGGCGGTACGCCAAAGTAAGTAGACCGAAATCCATCAATATCTACTACTAATCATCCACCTTGAGATATCTATCCAGAACATCTCGCTGGTATTAAGCTGCGAGTCCCACCCATAGTGTAAACTCAATGCAACATACAACTGCATTAAAAGAACTTTGCGTAAAGTAAACAATCCTTGCACCCGCGGGCACAAGCACCGTTGTTTTCCCCCTTGTGGCAACAGCACATCCCCTGGACTCATGTTTCTGTCACTCAAACTAGTCATCGAGGGGCATGAACTGATGTCTACGCACGCTTCTACTCTTGTAGACTATGTTGGGCCTCCAAGCGCAGAGGTTTGTAGGACAGTAGCAATTTCCCTCAAGTGGATGACCTAAGGTTTATCGAACTCAGGGAAGTAGAGGTTGAAGATGGTCTCTCTCAAGCAACCCTGCAACTAAGATACAAGAAGTCTCTTGTGTCCCCAACACACCTAATACACTTGTTAGATGTATAGGTGCACTAGTTCGGCGAAGAGATGTTAAATGGCAAGTAATATGGATGGCAAAACAAAGTAATATAATTCTGTAATAAAAAGTGCAGCAAGCAAACAAGTGGTAAACATGAGCACAAATGGTATTGCATTGGTGGAAACAAGGCCTAGGCTTCATACTTTCACTAGTGGCAACTCCCAACAACATTAACATAATCGAATCACATGATATTTCCCATAAAACATGCAAAGGGGACACACTCGGAGGTCATTCCTTCGTGGTCAAGAGAGGACGAGAATTATGTAGGGCTACAAAAGCACACCTCAAAGTTCGTAGTTCTCAATCTAAGGATTTCCCAATGTCACCGCGGCCATCCAAAGAGAGTCCCACAATCACCACAACATATCTAAAGGATAGTCAAAGACAAGCACCAAGAGACTCTCAATCTTCAATCAACACACAAGAGAGGAAATCACTCATGAAAATACTTTTCTAATCCATGTCCAATAGACCGCTGTCACCTTGGTCTCGGGGATTATACTAGATAAAGACAATTGAGTACATCAATCCAATACATAGAGGAAGGGGAAATATCATGGGATCACCCTAGATTAACATAGCCTATGATCACAACGAAGATCACATCATGGGAGAGAGAATTGACCACATAGCTACTGGTAAGAACCTCAGCCCCGAGGAGGAACTACTCCCGCCTCATGGAGAGAGGAAGCAACGTCGATGGAGATGAATCCGGGGGCACTTCCCCGTCCCGGCAGGGTGCCGGCGCAGGAATTCTGGTCCCCCGAAGCTTGATGGCGTTGGCGGCGGAGATCGGAATCGCGTCAGGAGAAAAGGGGTCCGGAATCAGGGTTTTCTCGACGGACCTTAAATATATGCCAAAGGGGGTCACCAGGGGAGTCCGGGGGGGCCCAGGCGCCCCCCCGGCGCGGCCTAGGGGTGGGCCGCCTGGAGCCCCTGTGGGTCCCCCCGACTGTTCTTTGGCCGCACGGTAGCTCCTGGAACGCTGATTTTTTATATATTTTTTCTGGATTTTTCCTGGCAGTTCTCGTAATGTGAAAACCTGAAATACAAAAACAGCCGAAAACAGAAACTGGCACTGGGGTGCACTGAGTTAATAGGTTAGTCCAAATATGATCAAAAGTGTATGGAAGTGTATAAATATCATAGCAATATCACCCAAAAGAGGCATGGAGCAAGCAGAAATTATAGATACGTTTTGGACGTATCAACATCCCCAAACTTATTTCCTGCTCGTCCTCGAGTAGGTAAATGATAACAAGAATAATTTCTGTGGTGACATGCTATTAACCATATAGGACTTATTCATAGTCATATGACAAAAGCTTACTGAGACAATGAATCTGTAGTAATTAAGTTGCCTCATGAGAAAATCACAAAGAACTGAAAGTTTTACAATATGATACTGAAACATCAAATAGATTTGTAATGAGGATGGTGTGCAAATATGATAAAGTGATATCTCGCTTGCCCCCTTTAGTGAAGCAAAACATAAATGCAGGGGCACCTCCAAGGTTTAAGTGATGACTAGATACAATGATTTCAGAATAAACGATATCACAATCATGCAAAAGACAATGCTACTTTGGGACAGTGCACATTACACTCAGAATGACAATCATGCTCTCAGTAGTTGGTGCTTTAATAAGAAGGTGGAGACTCTCGAACCGTGGCTTTTGTTGGCAAAGTTGAAAACCCGTAGTCGGAAACAAAGACAAAACATGTACCAGAGCTCTTGGTTTTAAAAACAAAGGTAATAATTATTTTTTTAGATTATGCATATTTCGTCAACGAATGCTAGCAGATGACTCAATCACTTCTTGAGATGGACAAGTTTCGAGGAACGGCTCCCGAATGAGGACGATCACATCCTCTTAATCTCCTTTGTTTATCACTGCCAAAGTTTTCTGATTTCTCATGAACAAAGCGTGAAGGAGGGTTTGTTTGTTATATTAATTTTGAGCTGGGCGCACTCAATGCCAGTTCCTTCTCGTATTATGGGTTTGCACATTATACATGCAATCCCGGGGTGAAGCTTGTCCAACTTAAAAAGATCATGAATTAACTGCTACTTCCTCATGAGCTAAAACAGAGGCACAAAAGAGAAATGTTTTTTGAATAATTTTGAGATGGTACATGAAAGTCTTCGTTAGGAATGGCAGGTAAATACCATGTAGGAAGGTATGGTGGACTCATATGGCATAACTGGTTTAACAGAATTTGGATGCACAAGCATTCAGTTCGCTTAGTACAGGTGGAGGTTAGCAAAAGACTGGGAGCGACCAACTAAGAGAGCAATGACGGTCATAATCATGCAGAGCGATAAAGCAACATTGAATCAGGCATGGAAGTTATATCGCTACTCAGAAACAAAAGATCATCAAGGCTTGACAGACTTTCTTTACAGTCTTAAATATGCGTGAGCATACGCCAAGTCAATCAAAATAAATTCTCGAAGGAAGATATTACTAAACCATACCACATCATAGGCAAACAAATCATGTTGGTACTCCAATAACATATTGGGAACCCCCCAGCTATTTGAGACTAACCATAAGAAAACATGAACTACTAAGCGCCATTATGCACGTAGCATCTTCATCATAGACATATCAACCAATGCAACGGAAGCAAACTCTCTTAATAAGATAAGCATGATAACTAAAGAGAGTTCAAGCAACCAACTAGACAAAAGCTCTTTAAAAATATAAGCATGAATACTGAGAGCTGAACATGATACTAGCTATTAAAAGACAAAGAACACACACATCAGAGATAGACATGAAAATTCTATGTTATGTTCTAGGTAGAAGTGGAGCGTGTTTCTCTCCCACACAAAGAAAGCTGAGTTCCGACTCGTTATGAAAAGCTATAGAAAACTAAAAAGGAAACTAAAAGCAAGACGCTCCAAGCATAGCACATAACACATGAAGTGATAAAAATATAGTGGAACGAAAGACGAACTGATAATGTTGATGGAGAAGGGGATGCACGGGGGCATCCCCAAGCTTGGACGCTTGAGTCTTCTTGAATATGTCCTGGGGGTGCACGGGGGCATCCCCAAGCTTGAGCGCTTGACACTCCTGAAACTTTTTATCATCTTCCCTCGCACACTTGAAAACTCCCTTCATACATAACTCATCATAATCTGATTAGCGAGGTTAGTACCCATAATAAAATAATTGTTCCTTGATGGAAATAAGGATATTCTTGAAGATCTACTGTTTCTCAAGATTTCCAAAAGGTTTTTGCAAAGAAAAAGCAAGCTCTAGGTTTGCAAAATGGAGGAAAGGCAAAACAGGACAGAATCTGTGAAAAACAGAACAGCAGGTAGTAAATGATTTGTTCGGGGCACTTCTGCAACTCTAATAAAAAAACTCAAAACAGATGCACGAAAGACAATTATATAGAGCACGCTGTCGAAAAAATTCAGACCAAAAAGATGATCTGGTGATTTTATACGAATTTTTCTATTCAAGGACAGAATCTGTTTCCTGGACAGCACGTCACAACTTTTGAACTTTCTTGCAATCAGAGGCTACACTTGGCACAAAGTTGAAAAGTAAAGATACAATGATGATGCTACTGTAGTAACAACGTCAAGACACAACAAAAATCAAAATAAAATTTTATTCATTGTGGGCTGCCTCCCAAAAGCGCTTTCTTTTATGCCTTTAAGCTAGGCATAGGACTTTAATGATGCTCTCGTAAGAATAAGAGCTGAAGAACAAAAGAGGGCATCAAGAAGAAAATGCCAAATACATTTAAGCCTAAAATTCTTCCTATGCATAGGAATATTGCAATAGAATAATTCATTGAAGCACGAAGCAACTAGCATAGGAATGCAAAACAAGCATAACTTCAAAATATTCACCATAAAGAGAGGAAACTTCTTATTGTTAAGATATTTAGAACCAAGCCTCCCTCTCTCATTATAAATTTCAGTGGCATCATGGATGAACTCAACAATATAAGCATCACATAAAGCATTGTTACCATGATCCACATGCAAAAAGGTACTCTCACTCCCCACATAAGCATAATTTTTCTCATTGGTAATAGTGGGAGTAGGACTATCATAAACAACTTGAACACTATAGATTAGTTGTATATTAGGAGGGTGGTGTTCAACAAGGGAGTAATTCCCTTCATGATTATGACAAGTTTCATAAGGATAATTTCTCCTTATGTCATAGGTACCTTTATAATCACTATAGATTGGAGTTATAACATCATCAAGGTAGAGAAGAGCATTATCATTGCTAGCAACTATATTTGTAAACATGTTGTCTTTATTCTTACTAGCAAGAGAATTATCAATTATCACATCACTAGTGGGGATAGGATTTGCAATCCTATCATCCCCAAGCTTAGAGCTTCCCATATCTTCACTTTCAGAGTTGGTACCAAAAAGATTTTCAAGATCATAAGCAGCATTATCATCATTTTCCCAATCACAATATGTAACATGCATATCATAATCAAAATCATCTTCAATAGTACCTACGAACGTATCATCAAGATGATAATTAAGGCAATAAACTTCACCTTCTTCTTTAAACTTACAACCGTTAGGATAAAAGTTGATGGGAGGAATATGCTCAGGCCAGGTTGATACCCATTCTTCTTCCTTCTTGCTCCTCCTCCTCCTCCTCTTCTTTTTCTTTTCTTCACCTTAGGAGGGGGTGGTTGGAGATGAAGCTTCTCCACATATCCTGGTTTATCATTAGAAACAATAGGGGAAACTTGGGAGAAACTCTCCTTTTTATTAGCAGAAATATAAGAGACATTTTTATACTTTGGTAAAGTTCCCTCCTTTCTATTCTTACTTATGTAATCATTTTCATGGCAATTAACAACACAATAGAGATGGCAATTTTGCAAAGTGTTTTTTATTCCTATGGCATTATCATCCAGCCAAGAAGTCTTTTCTGATAACTCTTCACACATCAAAAATAACATAAGCTCATCATAAAGATCAGAGGTGATCATGTTATCACACAACCGGTTAACAGTTATGTTTTGAAAGTTCATGCATTGAAAATTAAAGTGACCCTCTATACGGCAAAGTTCACAAGTAAAAGGATAAAGGTCACACAATTCTCTAGCAATTTCATTTTAATCTCTGACCCAAGTGATTGTTCTTTCATGCTTATGTTGCTTACAATACTTCTCTTCTTCAATCATAGGCCTTTCACAAGGTCTATCCACTCCACAAAAATTAACATGCTTATATAAAACTTCATTTTTAGGAATTGGATCATGCATGTTGCAATCATCATGAACAATTTCATTTTCTTTGCAAGTCTCTTTAAAAGGTTTATGATGCTTGATGCAATCCTCCTTAGGCATATTAAGATGTGAAGCAAACGATTTGAGGAAATCAACAAGGAGTTGAGAATCAAGCCCAAACTTAGCACTAAACTTATTAAAACTTGTAGTTTCAACGAAGGACTTAATGCAATCATACTCATAAATTATACCTGACTCTTTACCTTTGTCGATCTCCCAATCTTCAGTGTTGCGTTGAATTCTTTCAAGGAGTTCCCATTTAGCATCAATCTTTTCGTTTGTGAAAGAACCCATAGAGGAAGCATCGAGCAAATCTTTATCCTGTCGAGAGAGCCTCGCATAGAAGTTAGTAATAATAATATCTTTGGGGAGCCCATGGTTAGGACATTTTAGCATTAACGTTTTCAGTCTCCCCCAAGCTTGAGCTATGCTCTCTCCGTCATGAGGATAAAAATTATAAACATAATTCCTATTCTCATGGACTTCATGAAGAGGATAAAACTTGGAGTAAAAGAGAGACTGGATCTCTTCCCACTCCAGCAGGTGAGAGTCATTTAGTAGCCTATACCATTCCAATGCTTTTCCTTTCAGTGACAAGGCAAATAATTTCCTCATGACAAACTCCCTGGATACACCTGCAAGCTTAAATAATGAACATAGTTGTGACAGATATAGCAAGTGTTCACCGGGATGTCTGTCTCCTGCATAATGATTAGCCAAAACATGATCGATAATACCAGCCGTATTTTATAGGGCACAATTTCAGTAGGAGGAGGAGCAACCCCCACAGTTGTGGGGCGTCCTCCCGCAAGCAACGATCCAATAGCAAGGTTTTCCATAAACATAACTAGTGAAATAAAAACAAGAAACAAAAAGATTTAATTGCAAGATCTAAAGATATACCTTCAAGCGCTCACCTCCCCGGCAACGGCGCCAGAAATAGCTTGATGTCTACGCACGCTTCTACTCTTGTAGACTATGTTGGGCCTCCAAGCGCAGAGGTTTGTAGGACAGTAGCAATTTCCCTCAAGTGGATGACCTAAGGTTTATCGAACTCAGGGAAGTAGAGGTTGAAGATGGTCTCTCTGAAGCAACCCCGCAACTAAGATACAAGAAGTCTCTTGTGTCCCCAACACACCTAATACACTTTTTAGATGTATAGGTGCACTAGTTCGGCGAAGAGATGTTAAATGGCAAGTAATATGGATGGCAAAACAAAGTAATATAATTCTGTAATAAAAAGTGCAGCAAGCAAACAAGTGGTAAACGTGAGCACAAATGGTATTGCAATGGTGGAAACAAGGCCTAGGCTTCATACTTTCACTAGTGGCAACTCCCAACAACATTAACATAATCGAATCACATGATATTTCCCATAAAACATGCAAAGGGGACACACTCGGAGGTAATTCCTTCGTGGTCAAGAGAGGACGAGAATTATGTAGGGCTACAAAAGCACACCTCAAAGTTCGTAGTTCTCAATCTAAGGATTTCCCAATGTCACCGCGGCCATCCAAAGAGAGTCCCACAATCACCACAACATATCTGAAGGATAGTCAAAGACAAGCACCAAGAGACTCTCAATCTTCAATCAACACACAAGAGAGGAAATCACTCATGAAAATACTTTTCTAATCCATGTCCAATAGACCGCTGTCACCTTGGTCTCGGGGATTATACTAGATAAAGGCAAGTGAGTACATCAATCCAATACATAGAGGAAGGGGAAATATCATGGGATCACCCTAGATTAACATAGCCTATGATCACAACGAAGATCACATCATGGGAGAGAGAATTGACCACATAGCTACTGGTAAGAACCTCAGCCCCGAGGAGGAACTACTCCCGCCTCATGGAGAGAGGAAGCAACGTCGATGGAGATGAATCCGGGGGCACTTCCCCGTCCCGGCAGGGTGCCGGCGCATGAATTCTGGTCCCCCGAAGCTTGATGGCGATGGCGGCGGAGATCGGAATCGCGTCTGGAGAAAAGGGGTCCGGAATCAGGGTTTTCCCGACGGACCTTAAATATATGCCAAAGGGGGTCACCAGGGGAGTCCTGGGGGGCCCAGGCGCCCCCCCGGCGCGGCCTAGGGGTGGGCCGCCTGGAGCCCCTATGGGTCCCCCCGGCTGTACTTTGGCCGCACGGTAGCTCCTGGAACGCTGATTTTTTATATATTTTTTCTGGATTTTTCCTCGCAGTTCTCGTAATGTGAAAACCTGAAATACAAAAACAGCCGAAAACAGAAACTGGCACTGGGGTGCACTGAGTTAATAGGTTAGTCCAAATATGATCAAAAGTGTATGGAAGTGTTAAATATCATAGCAATATCACCCAAAAGAGGCATGGAGCAAGCAGAAATTATAGATACGTTTTGGACGTATCAACATCCCCAAGCTTAATTCCTGCTCGTCCTCGAGTAGGTAAATGATAACAAGAATAATTTCTGTGGTGACATGCTATTAACCATATATGACTTATTCATAGTCATATGACAAAAGCTTACTGAGACAATGAATCTGTAGTAATTAAGTTGCCTCATGAGAAAATCACAAAGAACTGAAAGTTTTACAATATGATACTGAAACATCAAATAGATTTGTAATGAGCATGGTGTGCAAATATGATAAAGTGATATCTCGCTTGCCCCCTTTAGTGAAGCAAAACATAAATGCAGGGGCACCTCCAAGGTTTAAGTGATGACTAGATACAATGATTTCAGAATAAACGATATCACAATCATGCAAAAGACAATGCTACTTTGGGACAATGCACATTACACTCAGAATGACAATCATGCTCTCAGTAGTTGGTGCTTTAATAAGAAGGTGGAGACTCTCGAACCGTGGCTTTTGTTGGCAAAGTTGAAAACCCGTAGTCGGAAACAAAGACAAAACATGTACCAGAGCTCTTGGTTTTAAAAACAGAGGTAATAATTATTTTTTTAGATTATGCATATTTCGTCAACGAATGCTAGCAGATGACTAAATCACTTCTTGAGATGGACAAGTTTTGAGGAACGGCTCCCGAATGAGGACGATCACATCCTCTTAATCTCCTTTGTTTATCACTGCCAAAGTTTTCTGATATCTCATGAACAAAGCGTGAAGGAGGGTTTGTTTGTTATATTAATTTTGAGCCGGGCGCACTCAATGCCAGTTCCTTCTCGTATTATGGGTTTGCACATTATACATGCAATCCCGGGGTGAAGCTTGTCCAACTTAAAAAGATCATGAATTAACTGCTACTTCCTCATGAGCTAAAACAGAGGCACAAAAGAGAAATGCTTTTTGAATAATTTCGAGATGGTACATGAAAGTCTTCGTTAGGAATGGCAGGTAAATACCATGTAGGAAGGTATGGTGGACTCATATGGCATAACTGGTTTAAAAGAATTTGGATGCACAAGCGGCGGCGGCGGCGGAACAGAGATGAGATCGCGAAAAAGAGTTCCTGTTTCGAGGGTTTCTCGAGACGCTTTAAATATATGCCAAAGGGGGGCATCGGGGGAGCCTCGGGGGGCCCAGGCGCCCCCCCGGCGCGACCCAGGGGGGGCTCCGCCAGGGCGCCTGGAGCCCTGGTGGCCCCCCCGGCTGTTCTTCGGGCGCACGGTAGTTTCTGGAACGCTGATTTTTTATATAATTTTTCTGGATTTTTCCTGGCAGTTCTCGTAATGTGAAAACCTGAAATACAAAAACAGCCGAAAACAGAAACTGGCACTGGGGTGCACTGAGTTAATAGGTTAGTCCAAATATGATCAAAAGTGTATGGAAGTGTATAAATATCATAGCAATATCACCCAAAAGAGGCATGGAACAAGCAGAAATTATAGATACGTTTTGGACGTATCAACATCCCCAAGCTTAATTCCTGCTCGTCCTCGAGTAGGTAAATGATAACAAGAATAATTTCTGTCATGACATGCTATTAACCATATAGGACTTTTTCATAGTCATATGACAAAAGGTTACTGAGATAACGAATCTGTAGTAATTAAGTTACCTCATGAGAAAATCACAAAGAACTGAAAGTTTTACAATATGATACTGAAACATCAAATAGATTTGCAATGAACATGATGTGCAAATATGATAAAGTGATATCTAGCTTGCCCCCTTAGTGATGCAAAACATAAATGCAGGGGCACCTCCAAGGTTTAAGTGATGACTAGATACAATGATTTCAAAATAAACGATATCACAATCATGCAAACGACAATGCTACTTTGGAACAATGCACATTACACTAAGAATGACAATCATGCTCTCAGTAGTTGGTGCTTTTTAAAAGAAGGTGGAGAATCAACATAAAAGTAAAAGAATGGCCCTTCACAGAGGGAAGCAGGGATTACTCATGTGCTAGAGCTTTTATTTTGAAAACATAGAAGCAATTTTGTCAACGGTAGTAGTACTTCATATGTGTTATGCATAAGACATCCTATAAGTTGCAAGCCTCATGCATCGAATACCAATAGTGCTCGCACCTTGTCCTAATTAGCTCGGATTTCCATGGATTGTCATTGCATTACATATGTTTCAACTAAGTATCACAAAGGGGTACCACTATGTCACCTGTACAAAGGTCCAAGGAGATAGATCGCTTTTGATTTCTCGTTTTTGATAGATCTCAACTTGAGGACATCCATACCGGGACAACATAGAAAATAGATAATGGACTCCTCTTTAATGCTTACACATATTCTCATAAGAGATTGAGGATTAATGTCCAAGCTAAAACTTCCACCATGATACATGGCTTTGGTTGGCGGCCCAATGTTCTTCTCTAACAATATGCATACTCAAACCATTCAACTCATGGCAAATCACCCTTACTTCAGACAAGACGAACATGCATAGCAACTCACATGATATTCAACAAAAGTGTAATAGTTGATGGCGTCCCCAGAAACATGGATACCGCTCAGCAAGCAACTTATAAGAATTAAGATACATAAGCGACATATTCTTGACCACAATAGTTTTTAAGCTACTTTCCCATGACCTATGTATTGCAAAAGCTGAAGGTTTTAAAGGTAGCACATGTAAATTTACTTGGAGTGGCGGTGAAATACCACTTATAGGTAGGTATGGTGGACTCATATGGCATAACTGGTTTAAAAGGATGTGGATGCACAAGCAGTCAGTCCGCTTAGTACAGGTGGAGGTTAGCAAAAGACTGGGAGCGACCAACTAAGAGAGCAATGACGGTCATAATCATGCAGAGCGACAAAGCAACATTGAATCAGGCATGGAAGTTATATCGCTACTCAGAAATAAAAGATCATCAAGGCTTGACAGACTTTCTTTAAAGTCTTAAATATGCGTGAGCATACGCCAAGTCAATCAAAATAAATTCTTGAGGGAAGATATTACTAAACCATACCACATCATTGACAAACAAATCATGTTGGTACTCCAATAACACATTGGGAATCCCCCAGCTATTTGAGACTAACCATAAGAAAACATGAACTACTAAGCGCCATCATGCATGTAGCATCTTTATCATCGACATATTAACCAATGCAACGGAAGCAAACTCTCTTAATAAGGTGAGCATGGTAATTAAAGAGAGTTCAAGCAACCAACTAAACAAAAGCTCTTTGAAAAGATAAGCACGAAAGCTAAGAGCTGAACATGATAGTAGCTATTAAAAGACAAAGAACACACACAGCAAAGATAGACATGAAAATTCTATGTTATGTTCTAGGTAGAAGTGGAGCGTATTTCTCTCCCACTCGCTGAGTTCCGACTCGTTATGAAAAGCTAAAGAAAACTAAAAGCAAGATGCTCCAAGCATAGCACATAACACATGAAGTGATTAAAATATAGTGGAACGAAAGACGAACTGATAATGTTGATGGAGAAGGGGATGCACGGGGGCATCCCCAAGCTTAGACGCTTGAGTCTCCTTGAATATTTCTTGGGGGTGCACAGGGGCATCCCCAAGCTTGAGCGCTTGACACTCCTGAATCTTTTTATCATCTTCCCCCGCACACTTGAAAACTCCCTTCATACATAACTCATCATAATCTGATTAGCGAGGTTAGTACCCATAATAAAATAATTGTACCTTGCTGGAAATAAAGATATTCTTGAAGGTCTACTGTTTCTCAAGATTGCCAAAAGGTTTTTGCAAAGAAAAAGCAAGCTCTTGGTTTGCAAAATGAAGGAAAGGCAAAACAGGACAGAATCTGTGAAAAACATAACAACAGGTAGTAATTGATTTGTTCGGGGCACTTCTGCAACTCTAATCAAAAAACTCAGAACATACGCACGAAAGACAATTATATAGAGAACTCTGTTGGAAAAATTCAGACCAAAAAGATGATCTGGTGATTTTATACGAATTTTTCTATCCAAGACAGAATCTGTTTCCTGGACAGCACCTCACAACTTTTGAACTTTCTAGCAATCAGAGGCTATACTTGGCACAAAATTGGAAAGCAAAGATACAATGATGATGCTACTATAGTAAACAACATCAAGACACAACAAAAGCAAAATAAAATTTTATTCATGTGGGCTGCCTCCCAAAAGCGCTTTCTTTTATGCCTTTGAGCTAGGCATAATGCATAGAGATCAAGTTTTATCAAGAGTAAAAGAATAGCTAGCCCGTACAACGGACTCGAAAGGTAACTTGATCTTCTTTCGAGGGAAGTGTTCCATCCCTTTCTTGAGAGGAAACTGAAATTTTATATTACCCTCTTTCATGTCAATGATAGCACCAACGGTGCGTAAAAAGGGACGTCCCAAAATAATTGGACAAGAAGGATCACATTCAATATCCATAATAGTGAAATCAACGGGAACATAATTATCATTGACAATGATAAGAACATCGTCGATCCTCCCCAAAGGTTTCTTTATGGAAGAATCAACGAGACGAACACCAAAAGAACAAGAATCAAAAGGTTTCAATTTAAGCATATCATATGGTCTTTTGGGCATAATGGAAGTACTAGCTACAATATCACATAAAGCATAACATGAGAAGTTGTTTATCTTAATTTTAATCATAGGATCCCAACCATCTTCTAGCTTTCTAGGTATGGAGGCTTCTACTCTAAGTTTCTCCTCCCTAGCTTTGATGAGAGCATTAGTGATATGCTCTGTGAAGGCAAGATTAAGCATGCTAGTGTGGGGATCTTTGGCCATTCCTTGTAGAAAGGTGACAACTTCTGAGATACTACAATTATCAAAATTAATTTTATCATTATTGGGCAGAATTGTAGTGTCATCCTCTTTGTTTGAATCGCTCTCTATTATAAGAGTTTGAACATCTTCCCAAGTTTGGGGAAGCTTAGGAGCAATTTTAAACTGAGGCTCATACTCTTTTCCTGGAAGACCATGCCATGGGCATAACCCTCCGTCAAGACTAACATAATCACAAGGTTTATTACTTTTGTAGATCCCGACAGTGGTGATTGGTGTAATGGAAGAAGGGGTGTACTCCTCCCATCTAGTGTTTTTGGTGGAACCCATAATAGCAAGCAAGCAAGATAACTATTTTTGTGTGTTTTTCGATAAAAAGGTACTAAAGCAAAAACTGAAAGGTAAACTAACAAGACTAAAAACAAAGGTAAAAGATAGCGTGCAACTCCCCTATCCTGAAGAGTGGAGTCCCCGGCAACGGCTCCAGAAAAACTCTTGCTAGGTTTCTCGCCCCTCGTTGGTTACCCCAAGCGGAAGGTGTGAGATGTAGTGTTGCGGAAGTTTTTCCCTTGGCAAAGATACCAAGGATCAAATCCCCAGAGACTCCTAGGTTCAACAAGAAGGTGTCACCTGCTAATGGCGCCAGATATTAGCAATCAACGTGGACCTGCACACAGATACAAATAACTTTGCTCCCAACGAGTACAGAGAGGTTGTCAATCCCTCCGGCCTTGTAGTTCACAAAGGATTAAACGCAAATGATAGTAGTGATAGATAATGTTTGCAATAGTAAATAAAAGCGAAAAGTAAATAGCGGGTGTGATCAATGATGGTAATATGGACCGGAGTCTCATGATGTTCAGTAGTGATGTCTCTCTCCCAAAAGACGATAAAACAGTTATGTGAGGTAAACGAATTACAGCTGGGCAATTGACAGGACCACGAACGCAAACCAATGCTGAATACATTGCAAGAAAGGTTGAGGTTCAAAGCATGGGCGGTACGCCAAAGTAAGTAGACCGAAATCCATCAATATCTACTACTAATCATCCACCTTGAGATATCTATCCAGAACATCTCGCTGGTATTAAGTTGCGAGTCCCACCCATAGTGTAAACTCAATGCAACAGACAACTGCATTAAAAGAACTTTGCGTAAAGTAAACAATCCTTGCACCCGCGGGCACAAGCACCGTTGTTTTCCCCCTTGTGGCAACAGCACATCCCCTAGACTCATGTTTCTGTCACTCAAACAAGTCATCGAGTGGCATGAACCCACAATCGAGCATAACGTTCCCTCTTGGAGTCACTACCTATTACTTGGCCAAAGCAATAAATAACAATGGAGAACATGCAAGAATTACTTATGAACATAAATATAAAAGAGGTAGATCAAATATATTACTCAAGCACAATCTGAACATAATCTCATAATCCATCGGATCCCAGCAAACTCATCATAGCAACAACATAAGGATTACATCTGTGCCTCGATCATGTAGGGCAGCTCACGAGGACTAATTAGTGAAGCACAAGAAAGGGAGGAGAACATCACATAACTACTGGTCATGGACTCATGGTCCAAGGGAGTCTACTCACAACTCATCCGGGAGGCGTCCATGGTGGTGGAGAGGCTCCCGGTGGTGATCCTCCCCTCCGGCAGGGTGCCGGGAAGAGTTCTCCTGGTGCTCCCGATCTTGGAAGCGGCGGCGGCGGCGGAACAGAGATGAGATCGCGAAAAAGAGTTCCTGTTTCGAGGGTTTCTCGAGACGCTTTAAATATATGCCAAAGGGGGGCATCGGGGGAGCCTCGGGGGGCCCAGGCGCCCCCCCGGCGCGGCCCAGGGGGGGCGCGCCGCCAGGGCGCCTGGAGCCCTGGTGCCCCCCCCCCGGCTGTCCTTCGGGCGCACGGTAGTTTCTGGAACGCTGATTTTTTATATAATTTTTCTGGATTTTTCCTGGCAGTTCTCGTAATGTGAAAACCTGAAATACAAAAACAGCCGAAAACAGAAACTGGCACTGGGGTGCACTGAGTTAATAGGTTAGTCCAAATATGATCAAAAGTGTATGGAAGTGTATAAATATCATAGCAATATCACCCAAAAAAGGCATGGAACAAGCAGAAATTATAGATACGTTTTGGACGTATCAATAAGGAAGTGGGGCGTGTGGGGGCATGGGCGCTTTTTTACCTTGGTGCGTGGGGTGGGTACTGTCCATTGTAGGGATGTGTGGACGTGATCCTGCCATGTCATCGATCCAGGTGATCGATCCGCGTCGTGTGCTTTCTCTTTGCCGTCTGTTATTAAAATGCAGACATGTCTTTGCCGTCTGCGTTTTAATAACAGACGGCAAAATGAGTACTTTGCCGTCTGTAATGAAAACGCAGACGGCAAATTATGTCTTTGCCGTCTGCATTTTAATAACAGACGGCAAAATGAGCACTTTGTCATCAGTATTTCTTTGCCGTCAGCAGTTGACGGTAAAAATTGTCTTTGCCGTCAGTATCGACAAAAAGCTGACGGCAAAAAGCTCCACAGACAGCAAATTTCCAGATTCCTGTAGTGAGTGTTGATGGTTAACAAGACCACTTGTTCCAAGTAAAGGGCAAAGGGATAGAAGGGGAACTTCAAGAAGAATGACAAGCAAGTTGTCACTCCCGTGAAGAAACCCAAAGCTAAAACTCAAGCCTGAAACTAAGTGCTTCTACTGCAAAGGAAATGGTCACTGGAAGTGGAACTGCCCTAGATACTTGGCGGATAAGAAGGATGGCAAAGTGAACAAAGGTATATTTTGATATACAGATTATTGATGTGTAATTTACTAGTGTTCATAGCAACCCCTAGGTATTTGATACCGGTTCAGTTGCTAATATTAGTAACTCGAAACGAGAATTGCAGAATGAACAGAGAGTAGTTATAGGTGAAGTGACGATGTGTGTTGGAAGTGGTTCCAAGATTGATATGATCATCATCGCACACTCCCTATACTTTCGGGATTAGTGTAAAACCTAAATAAATATTATTTGGCATTTGCGTTGAGCATGAATATGATTTGATCATATTTGTTGCAATACGGTTATTCATTTAAAGTCATAGAATAATTGTTATTCTGTTTACATGAATAAAACCTTCGATGGTCATACACCCAA
This sequence comes from Secale cereale, assembly GCA_902687465.1. Classification (NCBI taxonomy): domain Eukaryota; kingdom Viridiplantae; phylum Streptophyta; class Magnoliopsida; order Poales; family Poaceae; genus Secale; species Secale cereale. The sequence continues at coordinate 749,724,524 of LR738714.1, forward strand.
TGAAAATAGTTTGTTGGATCTCGATCGTGGTGATACACATATTCATAATATTAAAGCCAAAAGATGCAAGGTTAATAATGATAGTGCAACTTATTTGTGGCACTGCCGTTTAGGTCATAATGGTATAAAGCGCATGAAGAAATTCCATAGTGATGGACTTTTGGAATCACTTGATTATGAATCACTTGGTGCTTGTGAACCATGCCTCATGGGCAAGATGACTAAAACTCCGTTCTTCGGAACAATGGAGCGAGCAACAGATTTGTTGGAGATCATACATACAGATGTATGTGGACCAATGAGTGTTAAAACTCGCGGTGGGTATCGTTATTTTTTGACCTTCACTGATGATTTGAGTAGATATGGGTATGTCTACTTAATGAAGCACAAGTCTGAAACATTTGAAAAGTTCAAAGAATTTCAGAGTGAAGAGGAGAATCATCGTAACAAAAAAAAGAGTTTCTACGATATGATCGTAGAGGTAAAATATTTGAGTTAGCGAGTTTGGCCTTCAGTAAAAACAATGTGAAATAGTTTCACTACTCACGCCACCTGGAACACCACAGTGTAATGGTGTGTCCGAACGTCATAACCGTACTTTATTAGATATGGTGCGATCGATGATGTCTCTTACCGATCTACCACTATCACTTTTGGGGTTATGCATTAGAGACAACTACATTCACGTTAAATAGGGCACCATCTAAATCCGTGGAGATGACACCGTATGAACTGTGGTTTGACGAGAAACCTAAGCTGTCATTTCTTTAAGTTTGGGACTGCGATGCTTATGTGAAAAAGTTTCAACATGATAAGCTCGAACCCAAATCGGAGAAGTAAATCTTCATAGGATACCCAAAAGAAACTGTTGGGTACACCTTCTATCACAGATCCGAAGGCAAGGTCTTTGTTGCTAAGACTGGATCCTTTCTAGAGAAGGAGTTTCTCTCGAAAGAAGTGAGTGGGAGGAAAGTAGAACTTGATGAGGTAATTGTACCTTCTCCCGAATTGGAAAGTGGAACATCACAAAAACTAGTTCCAGTGATTCCTACACCAATTAGTGAGGAAGCTAATGATGATGATCATGAAACTTCAGATCAAGTTTCTGCTGAACTTCGTAGATTAACTAGAGTTCGTCCTGCACCAGAGTGGTACGGCAACCCGGTTCTGGAAGTCCTGTTACTGGACCATGATGAACCTACGAACTATGAGGAAGCGATGATGAGCCCAGATTCCGCAAAATGGCTTGAGGCCATGAAATCTGAGATGGGATCCATGTATGAGAACAAAGTGTGGACTTTGGTTGACTTGCCCGATGATCGGCAAGCCATCAAAAATAAATGGATCTTCAAGAGGAAGACTGACGCTGACGGTAATGTTACTGTTTACAAAGATTGACTTGTTGCGAAAGGTTTTCAACAAGTTCAAGGAGTTGACTACGATGAGACATTCTCACCCGTAGCGATGCTTAAATCTGTCCGAATCATGTTAGCAATTGCCGCATTTTATGAAATCTGGCAAATGGATAACAAAACTGCATTCTTTAATGGATTTATTAAAGAAGACTTGTTTATGATGCAACCAGAAGGTTTTGTCAATCCTAAAGGTGCTAACAAAATGTGCAAAGCTCCAGCGATCCATCTATGGACTGGTGCAAGCATCTCGGAGTTGGAATATACGCTTTGATAAGTTTATCAAAGCATATAGATTTATACAGACTTGCGGTGAAGCCTGTATTTACAAGAAGTGAGTGGGAGCACTACAACCTTTCTGATAAGTATATGTGAATGACATATTGTCGATCGGAAATGATGTAGAATTTTCTGGAAAGCATAAAGGAGTGTTTGAAAGGAGTTTCTCAAAGAAAGACCTTGGTGAGGCTGCTTACATATTGGGCATCAAGATCTATAGAGATAGATCAAGACGCTTGATAAGACTTTCGATGAGTACATACCTTGATAAGATTTTGAAGTAGTTCAAAATGGATCAGTCAAAGAAGGAGTTCTTGCCTGACTTGTAAGGTGTGAAGTTGAGTAAAACTCAAAGCCAGACCACGGCAGACAAACACTAGTAGAAACAGGGCTTTGGCCCAGGCCTGTCCAGCCCATTAGCCCCAGTTCAATCCAGAACCGGGACCAATGGGGGCATTGGACCCGGTTCGTGAGCCCAGGGGGCCGGCCGGGCCACGTGGGCCATTGGTCCCGGTTCGTCTGGACCTTTTGGTCCCGGTAGGTGTGACGAACCGGGACCAATGGGTCTTGCTCCTGGCCCACCACCATTGGTCCCGGTTGGTGACATGAACCGGGACCAAAGGCACCCCTTTAGCCCCGGTTCGTAGCACCAACCGGGACCAATGAGGTGCCTATATATACCCCCTCGCGCAAGAGCAGAGCACACTGCTCTGTTTTTTCTGGCCGAGGGGAGAGGGCTTGGTGGTGCTCTAGCTCACCTCCTATGCACACAACGTGTTCGATGGAATGCCCGAGCCACACTAGTTAAGCTTTTGTCCTCTCGAAGCTCTATTTTCTACGAGATTTGTCTAGGTTTAGCGGTCCGTCACGTCCCGTCCCCGTCGATCGCCCCCACCGATCTCGTCACCGGCACCACCGTGGTGAGCCTCTTGTTATGTCCATGCTTTTCTTACTTTTATTATTGCTTGTTATTATTTCTTTAGATAGATATTTGTCTAATTTTCTTACGTTTATTATTTCTTGTTATTATATAGTGCGATGGTTTTGATATCCGCCCACGTGGGCCCTCGTCCTGTCTACGATTCGGATGTGGTATATTATCTTTAATTTATAACTATTTGTTTTAGTGTTTATGATAGTTATGCCGACCAACCTGACATGCATAGTTGTTTTATTATGTCTAGGAGGTAGTTGAACCGGAAATTCCAACCGACCCTCTTGTGGAGAGGTTAAATTTAGTTGAAGAGGAAAACATTTCCTTAAAGAAAAAATTGGAAAAAATGGAGGAGGAGAAGATGGAATTGGAGTTGCATGTTGCGGAAGTCGTCGATGATCACAAGATCAAGATGGACCCTATTGTCGAGAGGTTAAATTTAGTTGAAGAAGAAAACAATTTCTTGAAGGAAAAAATAAAAAAAATTGAGGACGAGAAGATGATATTGGAGTTGCATGTTGCGGATGTCGTCGATGATCACAAGATCAAGATGGATGCAATGCGGTTGAAGATTAGAAAGATTAGAAAATATGCCATTCATACCGAGGCTTGGTATCATTATGCCGTTGGACCAATTGTTACCTTGGTTGCGACTATGATCGCATTTGTTTTCGCATTGAACTGTTTTACATAGTTTCGATGTGTATGGAAAGCTATATGTTGTTAGATGAGAACTATATATGTATGTACTTTGGTTTTAATGTGATGATGAACTTCTATTAATTTGGTCACTTAATTATCTATTTATGATGTTCTGTAATGGTTTTTGACACACTTAATTATATATAATGCACGCAGATGAACCGACAATGGATGTACGGTGACAGACACACCTCCGAGTACATTAAGGGCGTGCATGAGTTTCTAAATGCGGCTGAGGCAAACAAGCATAATGGTTTTATGTGTTGTCCATGCACTAAATGTGGGAATACGATGTCTTACTCTAACCGGAAAATCCTTCACTCCCACCTGCTTTACAAGGGTTTCATGCCACACTATAATGTTTGGACGAGGCACGGAGAAATAGGGGTTATGATGGAAGACGGCGAAGAAGAAGAGTACGATGACAACTATGTGCCCCCTGAATACGGCGATTCTGCAATGGGGGGAGCTGGTGAAGATCAAGAGGAACCAGACGATGTGCCCATAGATGCTGCAACGGGTGAAGCTGCTGAAGATCAAGAGGAACCAAATGATGATCTCCGCCGGGTCATTGTCGATGCAAGGACGCAATGCGAAAGTCAAAAGGAGAAGCTGAAGTTCGATCGCATGTTAGAGGATCACAAAAAAGGGTTGTACCCCAATTGTGAAGATGGCAACACAAAGCTCGGTACCGTACTGGAAATGCTGCAGTGGAAGGCAGAGAATGCTGTGGCTGACAAAGGATTTGAGAAGCTATTAAAAATATTGAAGAAGAAGCTTTCGAAGGATAACTAATTGCCCGACAGTACATACGCAGCAAAGAAGGTCGTATGCCCTCTAGGATTGGAGGTGCAGAAGATACATGCATGCCCTAATGACTGCATCCTCTACCGCGGTGCATACAAGGATCTGAACGCATGCCCGGTATGCGGTGCATTGCGGTATAAGATGAGACGAGATGACCCTGGTGATGTTGATGGCGAGCCCGCCAGGAAGACGGTTCCTGCGAAGGTGATGTGGTATGCTCCTATAATACCACGGTGGAAACGTTTGTTCAGAAATAGAGAGCATGCCAAGTTGATGCGATGGCACAGTGAGGACCGTAAGAAAGACGGGAAGTTGAGAGCACCCGCTGACGGGTCGCAGTGGAGAAAAATCGAGAGAAAGTACTGGAAGGAGTTTGCAAAGGACCCAAAGGAACGTATGGTTTGCTTTAAGCGCGGATGACATTAATCCTTTCGGGGAGCAGAGCAGCAATCACAGCACCTGGCCCGTGACTCTATGTATGTATAACCTTCCTCCTTGGATGTGCATGAAGCGGAAGTTCATTATGATGTCAGTTCTCATCCAAGGCCCTAAGCAACCCGGCAACGACATTGATGTGTACCTAAGGCCATTAGTTAAAGAACTTTTACAGCTGTGGAATGGAAACGGTGTACGTGCGTGGGATGAGCACAGACAGGAGGAATTTGACCTAAAGGCGTTGCTGTTCGTGACCATCAACGATTGGCCCGCTCTCAGTAACCTTTCAGGACAGACAAACAAAGGATACCATGCATGCACGCACTGTTTAGATGACACTGAAAGTATATACCTGGACAAATGCAGGAAGAATGTGTACCTGGGCCATCGTCGATTTCTTCCGACCAACCATCAATGTCGAAAGAAAGGCAAGCATTACAAAGGCGAGGCAGATCACCGGAAGAAGCCCGCCATGCGTACCGGTGATCACGTACTTGCTATGGTCAATGATTTACACGTAATCTTTGGAAAGGGCCCCGGCGCACTAGCTGTTCCGAATGACGCTGAGGGACACGCACCCATGTGGAAGAAGAAATCTATATTTTGGGACCTACCCTACTGGAAAGACCTAGAGGTCCGCTCTTCAATCGACGTGATGCACGTGACGAAGAACCTTTGCGTGAACCTGCTAGGCTTCTTGGGCGTGTATGGAAAGACAAAAGATACAGCTGAGGCACGGGAGGACATGCAACATTAGCACGAAAAAGACGACACCCCCCCCCGAAGCAGTATGAAGGTCCTGCCAGCTATGCTCTTACGAAAGAAGAGAAAGAAATCTTCTTTGAATGCCTGCTCAGTATGAAGGTCCCGACTGGCTTCTCGTCGAATATAAAGGGAATAATAAATATGCCAGAGAAAAGTTCCAGAACCTAAAGTCTCATGACTGCCACGTGATTATGACGCAACTGCTTCCGGTTGCATTGAGGGGGCTTCTACCGGAAAACGTCCGATTAGCCATTGTGAAGCTATGTGCATTCCTCAATGCAATCTCTCAGAAGATGATCGATCCAGAAATGGTACCAAGGCTAAGGAGTGATGTGGCGCAATGTCTTGTCAGTTTCGAGCTGGTGTTCCCACCATCCTTCTTCAATATCATGACACACGTCCTAGTTCATCTAGTCGACGAGATTGTCATTCTGGGGCCCGTATTTCTACACAATATGTTTCCCTTTGAGAGGTTCATGGGAGTCCTAAAGAAATATGTCCGTAACCGCGCTAGGCCAGAAGGAAGCATCTCCATGGGCCATCAAACAGAGGATGTCATCGGGTTTTTTGTTGACTTCATTCCTGGCCTTAATAAGATAGGTCTCCCTAAATCGCGGTACGAGGGGAGACTGACTGGAAAAGGCACGCTTGGAAGGGACTCAATAATATGCAGGGACGGATATTCTTGGTCTCAAGCACACTACACAGTTCTACAGAACTCTACATTGGTGACCCCGTATGTCGATGAACACAAGAACAGTCTGCGCTCCAAACACCCGGAGCAGTGCGACGACTGGATTACATGTGAACACATCAGGACTTTCAGCAGTTGGTTGGAAACACGTCTCAGAGGTGACAACACTGTTTGTGATGAGTTGTACTTGTTGTCCAGGGGACCATCTTTGACTATATTGATTTTCAAAGGATACGGGATAAATGGGAATACATTTTACACGATTGTCCAAGATCAAAAGTGCACCAACCAAAACAGCGGTGTCCGCTTTGATGCAACAATCAAGAGGGGAAAGGACACATATTATGGTTACATAGTGGACATATGGGAACTTGACTACGGACATGATTTTAAGGTCCCTTTGTTTAAGTGCAAATGGGTCAATCTGTCAGGAGGCGGGGTACAGGTAGACCCACAGTACGGAATGACAACAGTGGATCTGAAAAATATTGGATACACTGACGAAACATTCGTCCTAGCCAATGATGTGGCACAGGTTATCTATGTGACGGACATGTCTACCAGACCGAGAAAGAAAGATAAGGAAGCGAATACATCATATGATGAGCCAAAGCGCCACATAGTTCTTTCAGGAAAAAGGGACATCTTGGGAGTGGAGGGCAAGACAGACATATCCGAAGATTATGAAAAGTTTCATGAAATTTCTCCCTTCAAAGTCAAGGCTGACCCAAGCATCCTGATAAACGATGAAGATTATCCATGGTTATGGCGCAATAAGCAAATGACACAAGCGAAGAAAAAGTGAAGACTTTTTTTCGCAACTATTATGATGATACCATGCCAACTATGTAACAGACAAGTATGATACCATTGTCCGTTTGTAATATTCAAATTTCAATACTACTTGCACTAACAGAAAGTTTGTAATTGGTTTTACCAGAAAGAATTTAAAAATAAAGCAAAAAACAAAAGAAAATAAATAATGCAGAAAACAAAACAAAAAAACTTGCAAAAAATAAAAATAGCAACAATAAGTATTTTGTTTTAAGTAGAAACAAAATAAAATAAATAAAGCAACAAAGAAAACAAATAATTTCAAATTTAAACTATTCAAATTTGAATACTACTTGCACTAACAGAAAGTTTGTAATTGGTTTTACCAGAAAGAATTAAAAAATAAAGCAAAAAACAAAAGAAAATAAATAATGCAGAAAACAAAACAAAAAAACTTGCAAAAAAATAAAAATAGCAACAATAAGTATTTTGTTGTAAGTAGAAACAAAATAAAATAAATAAAGCAACAAAGAAAACAAATAATTTCAAATTTAAACTATTCAAATTTGAATACTACTTGCACTAACAGAAAGTTTGTAATTAGTTTTACCTAAAGCAATAATATTCACAAAGAAACTCTAAATATAGCAAAAATCAACATAGAAATAAATAAAGCAAAAAAGGAAAAAAATAAAAAAAAATTGGGCGCTGCCCAGTGAGCCTGCAAGGCCTACATCCCAGGATGCAGGTGGACTATAAGGCCCAGCAAGCTCACAGGGCAGCGCGCAGAGTTAGGCCCAGAAGCCTGCTATAGAGAGGAGCTCAATACAGCCACCGCAGTGGGGCTTATAAACCACTCCGAGCCCTTGTCAACTAGCGAGGTGGGACTAAATATTTGCGCCGCGGGGCAGGACAAGGGCTTTGGTCCCGGTTGGTGGCACCAACCGGGGCTAAAGGGGGGGGGGAATTGGTCCCGGTTCGTGGCACCAACTGGGACTAATGCCCCCCTTTAGTCCCGGTTGGTGCCACCAACCGGGACCAAAGGTCCCTTCTTCCCGCCCTTTGGGCTGCTGAAAAGAGTCCTTTGGTCCCGGTTGGTGGCACCAACCGGGACTAAAGGGGGGCATTGGTCCCGGTTGGTGCCACGAACCGGGACTAATGACCTGGGTATATAACTAGCACTTGTGAAATTTTCAGTTTCCAATCTCATTTCCCCTGCAGCTCTCGTCCCCGTCGCCCCTGCGCCGTGCTCCGTCGCCGTCGCCGTGCTCGCCGTCGCCGTCGACCTGCCCCGTCGCCCCGCGCCGTCGCCCCGCGCCGTCGTGCCATCGCCCCGCGTCGTCTCGTCGCGCCGCCCTTCGCTCCTCGTCGCCGGCGCCCTCTGCCCCCGCGCTCCTCGTCGCCGGCGCCCTCTGCCTGCCCCGCGATGTGAGGAGAAATAACTTTTTTTTGCATATGTGATATAATATATATATATATATATATATATGTATATATATTTTGTATGTGTATATATATTGTTGCATATATGTGTATATGTTTATGTGTAGATAGTTGCTGTATGTGATGTGTATGTGATGTATATGTGTATGTGGCTATATTTTATTATTTTTCTTAGGAATTTGCTAAATATATATGTTAAAAATGTTTTTTTTCATAGAAAGTTTTTTTTTATATATAGAAAGTTACAATTGTGATGTATAGTTGCTGTATGTGATGTGTATGTGATGTATATGTGTATGTGGCTATATAGTTTTTTGTTTATATATGCTAAATATATATAGAAAGTTCATATATGCAAAAGTTACAAATTTAGAAAAAGAAGGATAGGAAAGAAGAAAATAAGAAGAGGAAAGAAAGAAGAAGAGGAGAGGAAGAAGAGGAGAAATAAATAAGAAGAAGAAAAAAGAAGAAAAAAAAGAGGAGAAGAAGAAAGGAATAGAGGAGAAGAAGAGAAATTTTCTCTTCTTCTCCTCTATTCCTTTCTTCTTCTCCTTTTTTT
>LR738714.1:749734962-749814871 GCA_902687465.1 Secale cereale
CCGTCTTTTGTTACGAATTATCCTATCTGGGACTCCGTTCCAAAATAACTTTGGAGAGCTTCGTACCATCATGCGACTGTTACTTTCGCCTAATGATGATGTATTGGTTTTGTTGAATCCTTTGACACTAGACAAAATATGACATGAGGGGGTCTAGGGTTGTGGATCGCCGAGCAGTCGAGGGTCGAGGGGTCGAGAGGTTGCCTAGCTAGTGTCAAAGTATTGAAGAAATCCATGACTTCATCATTTGCCAGAAGTAACCAGGGCATGTTGGTACGAAGTTCTGCAAAGTTGTTTTGGAACGGAGTTCCTGATAGGATAATCCGTCTTTTGTTACGAATTATCCTATCTGGGACTCCGTTCCAAAGTAACTTTGGAGAGCTTCGTACCATCATGCGCCTGTTACTTTCGCCCAATGATGAAGTATTGGTTTTGTTGAATCCTTTGACACTAGACAAAATGTGACATGAGGGGTTCTAGGGTTGTGGATCGCCGAGCAGTCGAGGGTCGAAGCTAGTTCTATGTTTGCCATTAATATATCCATCTGTCATGTTTGAATAATAATTGGCATGTTGTAAATATTTGTAGAAACTATGACCGACAACACCCGAGACGAAGCACAAGAAGCGATGTTGATGGACATAATCACAGACGGACAAGATGCCGTCTTGTCGTTTCTCAACGACACCAATGAGCTGCTGGAAAGAGAGGAAGATCTAGGCTATGATATTGATGGCTCCGGTGAGGACAGCTCCGGTGACCCAATGCACATGGAAGAAGTAGACCGTGAGGACGGCTCCGGTGACCCAATGCCGGTGCAAGGAGACCGTCATGCTGGTTCCTGTGACCGAACCAAGTCCGGCCAGCAGGTATATATATTAGTTAAGCCTGTGCTGACTAGTTAATTGATGCATTCATTAACTCTCGTCTTTGTTCCTTTTTCTTGCCCTCCAGATCGAGCAATTCTTCGGTAAAGAGACGAGGCGCAAAGAAAAAGTTGAGGTCGGATGAAAAGTTTGAGATCTTAGAAATCTCGCGCTCCGGCGAACCGATTGAACCCATCCGGACAAAGAACGCATTTGTTAATCACTGCGGGGTTCTGGTTAGGGACAAGATCCCGATCAGCATCCAGCAATGGTTAAAGCCGGCTGCAAAAGACGCTCAGGTGTCTTATGTCACTGATATGCAGAAAGAAGATCTTTGGAGTGAGCTGAAGTCAAATTTCACCCTACTGCCAGAGGATGATCCGGCGAAGCCAGTTAAAGAGGAATTAATCAAGTCTGCTGCTCTTACGAAGATGGCAGACCTATTTAGGGGGTGGAAGAAACACCTTAATAAGTTTGTCCGCAAAAAAGAGACTCCAGAATTCCAGGGCATATATGAGAAGATCAAAGATGACTGGCCCGCATTTGTGGCCTATAAGACATCGGAAAAGAGTAAGAATATGTCGGCGACAAACCAGAAAAATGCTGCGAAGAAGAAGCATCACCATCGCACGGGGTCAGGTGGCTACCTCAGAGCCCGGCCTAAGTGGGCCAAGGCTGAGAATGATCTGCTTCAGACAGGGATCGAACCAGAGACAATGAACTGGCCAGACCGTTGCCGGACTTGGTTCTACGGTGCTGGCGGAACCTTGGACCCTGTATCAAGGAGGTGCATTTGGACGGACAAGCAATTGGAAATATCACTCAGGAAGCTTCGGCACTATATCAAAGCAGCGCAGCAAGGGACGCTCTTCCCCGACAGAGAGAACGACGAGCTGACAATGGCCCTCGGGAATCCCAAGCACCCTGGACGGACACGAGGCACGCCAGGCTCCGTTCCGTGGAGTGCTGGGTTTCCGTACGCAGGCGGTTACAAATGCCACGAGAGGAGGAAGAAAATGCAGCAGACCGAACTGCAGGCGCTGCGCGCCAGAATACAAGCGATAGAGGAATGAGAAGCAAATCGGGACAAAAGAATTGCCGAAGCTACCCCGCCATCTCAGCGGAGAAGCAGCGTGGCTTCCACCGAGCTGTTTCAGCCGGAGCATGTCTTGACGGCTACTGCCAGCTATCCCGTGGATGCTATCACGGAGGTACAAAATTTCCACCTTATGACGCAGTGGATAAATATGAAGGTCAAGGCGGCTGCTGGCTCTGTTTATCTTACTGGACCCGGCGTAACTTTTCACTGCCGGCCGATTCCAGAAGGATATGCTAGGGTGATGGTGAATGAAATAACGGAGGGATTTGAGGAGCTCCAGCTTGACCACCCTACCGGTGAAGGGGAGACTCGGCTGGGTTCTTCAGTGAAGACTCCATGCCTATGGTGGAAGGACCTCATCAACATTCTCAACTGGACGCCTTCGCCTCCTCCTCCTCCTCCGGCGAGTCAGGGCACTCCGCCTCCTCCACCGCCTCCTCCTCCAGCGAGTGACGATCAGGGCACTCCGGCTCCTTCTCCGGCGCGTGGCGGCACTCCGCCTCCTTCTCCGCCTGCGCCGGCGCGCCCGAGCAGCCAGCCTCCTCCTTCTCCGCCTAGTCAGCAAGGGCGGAAGAGACCTGCCGCCGCTCCGGCCGCTCCTGCTCCGGCGCGTAAGGAAGGAAAGAAGAGAGCCGCTTCGTCTGGTCTGCCGACGTCTAGCAGTACAGCCAGAGGCGGGAGGCAATGCAGATTCGGTCCTACTCTCACGCCTCTAGAGAAGTTACCATACGAGAGGTCTGACGAGGAAAACACGAAGATCGCTGAAGGCGAAGTGAAGGACTGGCTTGAAGGGTTGAAAGCACAGAGACATCCACCTCCGGAGGAGAAGATAGATCCGGTGAAAGCAAAGCGCACTCTTGCGGCCCTGAAGAAACCAGCGAAAAGTAAGCCGAAGGACAACTATGACATCATTATTGAAAAGTCATTTCACGAAGCGAAGCGGTCGGGAAGTACTAAAAGTGATCAAAGGTTAGCAGAAGGACGGGCTGGGAAACAAATTGCCCAGCTCGGCGAACAAGCGGACCAATCGTGCCCCCCGCTCAAGGTGTCTAGCGACATGGTCGCTAATGATCCGAGGATGGTGCCCGGTTATAGCAATCTTGGAGATTACCTGTCCGACTATGTACATTATGATTTCTTGGAGGTGCAGATACAAAGATACGAGTACGGGAAGCCTCTCGTCAAAAATGAAAGATCTCTATCAACGAATATGCGAAGATTGCATGATTGGTATTTGAAAATCTGCAGAGAGTCTGAGGGGAGGGATAGTTTGTATGTGAGTGTTAAACCGGAGCATGACCTCGTTGGAATTGAACTGTTGCCTATTCCATTTGAGGAGTTCTATTAGTTTTTCAACCAATTGGCCCTCGATAAAGCAACGGTCACCTGCTACTGTCTGTAAGTAGTACTACTTCTGTCATTAAGTCTCTCTATATAGCTCAGCTCTTTCATTGCATGTATTTATAATTATCCTCACTATATTATGCAGATTGAAGATCGTCGAATTGAAGAAAAGGCAAGTCGGTGATATTGGGTTCATTAACACATACCTCATAGATGCAACCGAGGTTAAATGGCGTGCCTCAGATACCGAGACCAACTTGCTACGATCGTTGGTGGTAAATGAAAACAAAGATATAATATTCTTTCCTTACAACTTCAAGTGAGTGTTACTGTCTTGTGCATATTTGGTTTCCCTTATATAACAGTCAAGGTTAGAGTAATGTAATTGATGAGTTCATGCATGCGTGCGCAGCTTCCACTATATTCTCTTAGAGATTAAGCTTGAGCAGGGAGTAGTAACTGTCTTGGACTCTAAACGTAAAGATCCCAAGGAGTATGCGGACATGACTCAAATGCTCGACAGGTAAGTTAAATCGATCAATATTATCCACCATGCATATCAGCAACTTTGTTCATTTCTGATATCTAGTAATTGTTTTCTTTGTCTGGCAGGGTTTAGAGAAAATTCACCGAAAAAGCTCTGGGATGAACTCCTAGCACCAGATCGTCTGCGAGCAATTCAAGAGGAATTGGCGGCATTCTTCCTTGAACACGTGATCGCGCCAGACGGAGAATACTATGTGGACCATGGGTCCATCGTATAGGAGATTATATTTGTAAGAGATAATTATTGTATATATGTACCCGGTAGTGTCGGATAGATATACGATAACTTGTTGTTCGACTAGTCTCTCGGAGAAGGAGAGGTGGTCGATATTACTTCTCTCTGTATGCATATATATGTTGATTACAGTCTTCTGTTTCCTTCGTTTGCTTACTAGCTAGCTAGCTAGCTAGCGTGTCTAGTCCTCTCTATACGTATGTGTAGTACGTAGCGTCGACCAAGCACGGACATAAGAGAGGACACTTCTCTCTACTAATTAGCTAGCTAACACAATATATGAAACACCTAAATTAACCCCCCAAAACCTCCAACCCCCCTCCCCTTTAAAAAAAACAAAAACCACAGCCACAGAAATGCTGACGCGTGGATGCCTTTTGGTCCCGGTTGGTGCCACCAACCGGGACAAAAGGCCCTCCTGCCTGGGCTCTGCGCACAGGCCACGTGGAGACCCATCTGCCCCGGTTCTGGATTGAACCGGGACTAAAGGACCAGGGCATTAGTACCGACCCTTTAGTCCCGGTTCAAGAACCGGGGCTAAAGGCCCTAACGAACCGGGTCAGATGTCCCTTTATCTACTAGTGAAATATAGAGAGAATGAAAGTCATTCCCTATGCCTCAGCCATAGGTTCTATAAAGTATGCCATGCTGTGTACCAAACATGTTGTGTACCTTGCCATGAGTTTGTCAGGGGGGTACAATAGTGATCCAGGAGTAGATCACTGTACAGCGGTCAAAATTATCCTTAGTAACTGGATGGCTAAGGAAATGTTTCTCGATTATGGAGGTGATAAAGAGTTCGTCGTAAAGGGTTATGCCGATGCAAGCTTTGACACTAAATCCAGATGACTCTAAGTATCAATCTGGATGCGTATTGAAAGTGGGAGCAATTAGCTAGAGTAGCTCCATGCAGAGCATTGCAGACATAGAAATTTGCGAAATACATATGGATCTGAATGTGATAGACCCGTTGACTAAACTTCTCTCACAAGCAAAACATGATCACACCTTATTACTCTTGGGTATTAATCACATAGCGATGTGAACTAGATTATTGACTCTAGTAAACCCTATGGGTGTTGGTCACATGGCGATGTGAACTATGGGTGTTATTCACATAACGATGTGAACTATCGGTATTAAATCACATGGCGATGTGAGCTAGATTATTGACTCTAGTGCAAGTGGGAGACTGAAGGAAATATGCCCTAGAGGCAATAATAAAGTTTTTTGATGAAATGACAGTAGGAGAGGCTCCTACTGTTTTTGTATATATATATGGGGTGTTACAAGTAATTTACAGATTGCATTGTAACTACGTGGTCATCCTACCCCATTCATCCCCTCTTCTCAAGAAAAAGGGGGGGGGGGGAGGTTCTAGGCGAGTACAATGTAGTGTCTACTCAAAGAACAGTCAAGAGGGAGTGTAGGGAGCTAGGGCAGAGAATTATAATAGGCGATCACAGAAGCCTTCTGAGATTCTTTTACTCTGTATTGGAGTAGGCTAAAGTCCCCCTTGAAACATGTCAACCAGGATGTTGTGCTGGGGTTGATCCTTCTGAAATGCTTATTGTTGCGTTCTTTCCATAGACTCCATGCTGCCGTCAGGAAGATTTCCATGAAGAGGGGTCTCGTGTCCCCCCCCCCATTGGTCTGGTCGATTAAGTCTAGTCTGGAGTCAAATGTGGGCCAATGGATATCAATTTTTCCCAGCACGCCTTGCTGAATGGGCATGTGAATATCATGTGGTCAACCGTTTCTTCGGTGTTTTGTTCGCAAAGTAGGCAGTCAAGCACATCCCCAATGTCATAGTGTCGTCTCTTCAGCATGTTTCTTGTATTAAGTCGATCAAGTAGCATGAGCCATCCGAATACTTTAATTCTCATGGTGCATTTGGATCGCCATAAAAGTTGGAAGGTTGGGTGCTGTGGGGTGTGTCTGAAGCAGAACTTGTAGTAATCAGCGGCTTTAAATTCAACTGCTCCCCAGGTGTAATACCATACGTCAGTGGATGAAGTGGAGGGGCTCAGGTGATTGGATAGGTGTTGTAGGTTGTGGACCTCCGTGAGTGCTTCTGGGGAGAGAGGCAAGTGAAAGGTATCATGTAGTGCCGTGTTCTCCAAGAAACCTTTGATGGATATGTCCTCATCTCTGGCAAATGAGTAGGCAATAATAAAGTTGTTATTTATATTTCCTTATATCATGATAAATGTTTATTATTCATGCTAGAATTGTATTAACCGGAAACTTAGTACATGTGTGAATACATAGACAAAACAGAGTGTCCCTAGTATGCCTCTACTAGACTAGCTCATTGATCAAAGATGGTTATGTTTCCTAACCATAGACATGAGTTGTCATTTGATCAACGGGATCACATCATTAGGAGGATGATGTGATGGACAAGACCCATCCGTTAGCTTAGCACTATGATCGTTTAGTTTTACTGCTATTGCTTTCTTCATGACTTATACATGTTCCTATGACTATGAGATTATGCAACTCCCGAATACCGTAGGAACACCTTGTGTGCTATCAAACATCACAACGTAACTGGGTGATCATAAAGATGCTCTACAGGTGTCTCCAAAAGTGTTCGTGGTGTTGGCATAGATCAAGACTAGGATTTGTCACTCCGAGTGTCGGAGAGGTATCTCTGGGCCCTCACAGTAATGTACATCATAATAAGCCTTGCAAGAAAAAGACTAATGAGTTAGTCACGAGATGATGTATTACGGAACGAGTAAAGAGACTTGCCGGTAACGAGATTGAACTAGGTATAGAGATACCGACGATCGAATCTCGGGCAAGTAACATACCAATGACAAAAGGAACAACGTATGATGTTATGCGGTTTGACCGATAAAGATCTTTGTAGAATATGTAGGAGCCAATATGAGCATCCAGGTTCCGCTATTGGTTATTGACCGGAGATGAGTCTCGGTCATGTCTACATAGTTCTCGAACCCGTAGGGTCCGCACGCTTAACGTTTGATGACGATCGGTATTATGAGTTTTGATGTACCGAAGGAGTTCGGAGTCCCGGATGAGACCGGGGACATGACGAGGAGTCTCGAAATGGTCGAGATGTAAAGATCAATATATTGGACGACTATATTCGGACATCAGAAAGGTTCCGAGTGATTCGGGTATTTTTCGGAGTATATGGGCCTTATTGGGCCATACGGGAATTGTCGTGGAAATAACACGGCAGATGTCCGGTTTAACGGACTTGATGATGGAACCATCGCACGGGTTAGCTTGAAAGGGTTCATAGCACACAAAGGACACAGAGGGTTTATACTAGTTTGGCCCCTTCGATGAAGGTAAAAGCCTACGTCTAGTTGGTTTGGTATTGCCTGGGCGTCGGATTACAGGGAGCGGAATCGCTTGCCTGCGTCTCGACGGGTTGATTGTTGCTTGTCCCTGAACCGTCCAGGTCGTCCCTTTATATAGAGGTAACGCCTGGTCCGGTTTACAGAGTCCCGAGGCCGGCTCATACTTGTGTCCGCCTCGGTCTCTGTCTTTTCTTTCTTATCTTTCAAGTTACATCTCTTGGCGGTTTACAAACCACACTTCTATACATGGGCCTTGAAATCTCATGGGCCGTAGTTTCTACTAAAATATTACAACCAAGTATAATATAACTAAGCCGGTTTACAATAGCCGGTTTATACCTGCTAGTCATATCCCTGACATTAGGCCCCAGAATGATTTGAACTTGTTCATATCAGTCTTCTTTGTCTTGTATAATTTTCTTCTTTGTCTTCATCTTTTTGTAAACCGGCTCTGACGTCATCCTCCGAGATAATTAAATTCTGACAATGACATCATCTCCGCATTTAACGCCGTGAGCTGTACTATAGCTTATTTTAAGGGTTATCCCGAAGATCGAGGCGTCACAGGATCTTTATCCGATTTTCTGTCTCCTCGATTCTCGCACCTGTCGCTTCAGATCTGACTCCTTGTTATAAATACTGCCACCCCTCATTCATTACCTTCTTCTCGCTCCGTCTTCTTCCTCCGTATTCTTCCTCCGTCGCCGCCCGAGCTCGAACCGCAATGACGACCGCTGGATCACAAGTCCTCGCCCGGCCACTGCATCACCCTGCGCTCGACCAGAAAAACCTCCGCCGTCGATTCTTGCTGTCTCAGGTATGTTCTTCTTCTTTACTATTGGTCTACAACCTCTAGGGTTTCTTCTTGTACCTCCGCCATTAGAGCTTTAACAAAGCTTCATCTTGTTCGATCTTGAGCCCATGATTTCTAATGATTTTGTCTTTCCGATCTTCTCCTTTAAATTCCATTTTTACCCCGCTGTAAATACTTCAAATCTTTGTTATCCCTGTCTGGCCTGTAGATCCATCTGTTTAGTATAAGGTCTTTGTAGCTTTTCCCGCATACTCTTAGATTAGTTTCTTTTTCCTCAGCATGCTCAGATCTATTCCCCCTTAGCAGTCTTTTGAAAACCTGTTTTTCTCCTCGGTAGATCTGCTAATTATGTTCCGGTTTAAGTTGATATGCCCTGCTCTTGCGAAACTCTGTAACTTAAACGCGATGGTTTAGTCGTTCCCCTTCAACTGCCATTTAACCGGGAATGTTGCAGTTTGTTTACGATTGCCGATTTAACCATACCATTAGTCCACAGCTTAAACCGTAACTTTTATAGATAGTTTCCGGTTTATACCGCTGTACCTTCATAATCGTTTTCTGTATTTTATTTTTCCAGTATCTTGCTCTTTCGTCGCAATGGCTAAGCAGTATGTCTCCTGCGATTGGGTTCCTTCGGTCATCACTGAGGACGATTTAATCAAACTGTCTGAAATTGGCACTTTAGGACCTCAATCTGAATTAAAGTGGCGGGCTCCGGGTAATGAATGT
This sequence comes from Secale cereale, assembly GCA_902687465.1. NCBI lineage: Eukaryota > Viridiplantae > Streptophyta > Magnoliopsida > Poales > Poaceae > Secale > Secale cereale. Next base: position 749,743,934 of record LR738714.1, read on the forward strand.
CCCCCTACCCCTAGGTCCGGGGAGGTTATTGTGTTTTTGGATCATATATCTCGAGGTTTCTCTCCCCCCGGTTCAAAGTTTTTCCGGGATGTTCTTGCCGCTTTCCAGCTACACCCACAGGATATCGGACCCAATTCCGTTTCAAACATTTGTGATTTCCAAGTGTTTTCTGAGGTGTATCTGCAAGAAGAACCTTCTGTTGATCTATTCCGGGATTTCTTTCATTTAAACCGGCGCACTGAGTTTACCGGCGGACCACATCAAGAGCTTGGTGGGGTTAGTATTCAGAAGAGGAGAGACGCAGTTTTTCCTCACGCCGCTTTACATTCTCATCCAAAAGATTGGAACAAGTCCTGGTTTTACTGTGTTGACACTTCTCCTGAGGGGGAGAACCCTTTGCCGGGTTATCGCGAAACCCGTATTCCGGAGAATCACCCCTTACCACCACGGCTTAGTGCTGCTGAACGGACCCGGTTCTCATCACAGCTCTCCAAGCTAAGAGCTTTTATAGCAAATGGTCTGATCGGTACTGATTTCCTTCGCTGCTGGCTATCTTGGAGTATCCTTCCCCTGAGCCGGCGTTCTCAGTTAATGTGCAAGTATTCTGGTAAACTGGATGATCCTCAAAGGTTTTCCAAGGATAAGCTTTCTGAATCAGAGGTAGTGGAGTCAGCCAAAAAGATTCTCAATGTCTCTTTAGCAGATTGTGCTAAGGTTGGTTTAGCTCCGTACTTCAAGAAGAATAAGCTGCCCGAAGTAAGTTTCTCTTTGCCCTGTATTTGTAAACGTCTCCTTTGAACCGTCTTTCAATTGCTCTTGCTTTTTTCAATTAGGCTGATGACCCTTTCTGGAGGAGAAAGCCTTAGGAAAAAATCGTCAAACAGGCTCGCCGAAAAACCCCTGCAAACAAAAAGAGGAAAGCAGCCGTCGACGCCGGTTCTCCCACTGAGGACGATGATCCGGACTCCGAGGTATGCTTTAATCCGGTTTAAATTCTTGCTTTCATGTACTTGTAATCGTATGTAATGATACCTTTTCACAGGAATTGCCTGAAGGTGATAACCCGGCTGAAATTGAGGTAACCCTTCTTTCTTCTGACTCATAACCTCTTCCTCAAAAAAGTCGTCGGACCGTCAGGAAATATCAATTTTCTCATCCTTATGCTCAGTTAGACACTAACTTTACTTTGAAGAAGCAACAGCACGAAGCTTTTCGCCGGACCACTCGCCACAGCGGCCTGGCGGTGGAGTCATCCGGAATTTCCTTAACTCCGGTTCGAAAACGCCGTGCTGAGGTGATACTCTCTCCGACCCTCCTTCATCCCAAGGCCGGTCTTATCCGAAAACCCCTTAAACCGTCTGACCCTGACTATCAGGAAACCCCGTTGTCTTCCTCTGGTGAATCAACCGCCACGCAGCTTCCTCCCTTGAAAACCGTCCCAGGGTAACTTTCCTCGCCTCTTCCGGTTTATGATGCCCTTTTTGCTTTATAATGCTAACTCATTTTGCATGTTTTTCCAGCAAACCGAAACCCAGCAAGAAGCCCAAGGCGAATAAGCCTATTGCTGAACCTACTGTGGATGATCCGATTGCCAATCCGTCAACAATTGTTCCTCCAGACGGTGAACCCGCAGCTCCTGTTAAAGATCCTGCACCAACAGATCACACTTCTGTCCCTGAGCATCCTATTGCTGAACATGCCCAGAATCGGCCAAGTCCGGCCCGGGTTAACTCTCCTCAGGTTAATCCGGGGTCTCCTGATCCGGCTCATATTGACACTCCTCACAGTGCTCCAGCCTCACCCGATGTTGTGGTAACTGGGGCTGCTTACGTTGCTCCAGCTGAGCCCACCGTTTTAGCAAAACATACAGCTAAAGCGGAAAAGTTATCTCAAGAAAAGGGGAAATGGAGTACTGACATATCCAGCCTTTCTGGCATGAGCGCTCAAGACATTTATTCCGGGTATCTGAACCGGCTCCACAGCAGTCGGGATTATGAAGCCAGCTTGGTGAACTTAATGAGGGAAAAATACGAGGTAAACTTCCTCTTCTGACTTTGTTCTTTTGACGCATCTCTATCTCATAACAACCCCCAAGTTCCGGTTTAGCTGCTTACTGAAGGTGATCCGGAACTTTGTAGATTGAACCGTTGGTCTATACATTAGCCCCCAAGTATCAAGTAGATAACTTGCTTATGTAGTTGATACTTGTAAAAATTGCTGTCAATACTTCAATTATACATTAGCCCCCAAGTGTCAAGCAGACAACTGGTTTGTGTGTTTGAGACTTGCAACTTTAAATTGTCTTTGCTGTACTGCTTCAACTGCCATTAGCCCCCAAGTGTCAAGTAGACAACTTGGTTGTGTGCTTGAGACTTGACTAAACTTCATCTCTTGTTGTTGAACTTTGTCTGCAGGCTGAGTTGAACCAGAATGCTCTTGAGATTAACGAGCTTCGAAGCCGGCTTACTGACACAGAGTCTGCCGCTTCAAAAGCTAAAAAAGAACTTCAAGTGAGTTTAAAGACCGCTGAAGACTTGAAGAAATACTTTGAAGAGGAGCGGGCTACTTTTGAGGTCCAGAAAAAAGATCTTGAAAAACGGGTTCAGGATGCTGAAGGAGCACTTAATCCGGTTACTGAGGAATTGACCGGGTTAAAGCGGCAAATTGACTTGATGACTTCTGCTGTCTTTGGTAAGTATGATCTGAACACCTGCTTTACCTTTGTAACCTGTGTTTTGTACCGGTTTAACTAAGATTGTTGTGTGTAGGGCGCCGTATCTCCCATCTTGGGGATGACATTCGGAAAAAACTCAAAGCTTGCTACACCTTGGTCGAACAGCTGTACTCCGGAACGCAAAGGATTATCAGTGCCACTTCATTTGGTAAACCGGCTCCTTCAACTATCCAAGATACTTTGAATAAGTTGTCCGTTCTACCGGCTCGTCTTGAAGAAGTGAAGAAATCGGCAGCTCGAGGGGGTGCTCTTCTGGCCCTTACGAGGGCTAAGGCTTGGGTCCCGGACCTTGATCCGGAGGAGGCGTTAACCGGATTTCCTGATACCAAGGATGACGGTTCAGCCTTTAATGAAAAAGATCTTTATGCTCTCACAAAGGAGATGCGTCCCCTCGCCAGCAAGCTCGCGGCGGAATCTGACTTGTCCCGATATCATCCAGGATACAATCTGCAGAACGAGCGGGTGGAGCGACCGGTTTACGATACCGTAAACTTAATTCCGCCGGTTCGTCCTCACACCTTTGCTCCTGATATTGATCCTGCTGAGCTTATCAACGATGAAGTATATTTCCGTGCCTTGGCGAAGATTGATTGGCGTGCGCCGGACTTCCAACCGCTTCGCGAGGATGAAGATGTTCCGGATCAAGGCGGTGGCCAGCCATCTCAGCAAGGAGAAGCACAATCTTGAATTCTATTGCTGTAACCATGATCGATATTACGTCAAATAATGTTTCCAAACTATTGGCCTTGTCATGCCTTGTAATAGGTTTAGCCGAAACTTAATGTGCTTTGATCCGACATTTTGTCTTTATGAAATACTCGTCAGTTGACCTGTTGTCTGATGTGGTTGCCTTCCTCTGTTCATATAGAGAAAAATATCGAAAAATATGTCCTAGTGGCTTACCACTGGACGGATTAATTTGTTCTCTTTAAAACATCAAGTAAGCATACCTTTATCGTAAAGATAACTTGTATACCTGAGATTTGTGTAGCCAATACACTTTTAAACCGGTAGGACTTTACAGTTATTTATGGAGATCTTCATGGATCCAAGTAGAAACTCAAAATTCTCCGGTCCATCTTAATGATAAATCCGGTTCATCCTGTCTCTGAAAGTTGTAACTTTTGCTTGATACAAGATCCGGGTTTCGATGAACACCGGTTTACTTATGCTGGTATTCATGATCCAGACTTTTTCATTTCATAGATATGTGGTCAACTTGTGTAACTGTTCCACTCCGGTTTAAAAGGTGATAAAACACAAAAAACACCAAAAATACGCAAATTTTGTAAATAAAACCATGTAGTCGAGGCTTTTTCAAAGAGCTGCCAGGCTCAAAGCAAGGTTCAGCCAATCACTGGGACGCGGATTGGCCGACACTCCCAGAGGGCCTAGCCAATCACTGAACGTGGAATTATCCAACTTTTCAGAGGGCCGAAGGAACCGTATAAAAATTATTCCGATCACTGGGACGCGGATTGGCCGACACTCCCAGAGGGCCTAGCCAATCACTGAACGTGGAATTATCCAACTTTTCAGAGGGCCGAAAGAATCGTGTATAAAAATTATTCCGATCACTGGGACGCGGATTGGCCGACACTCCCAGAGGGCCTCCAGGGTTCCTCCTGAACCGGTGGGTCAATCTAAACCAATCACTGAACGTGGAAATATCCAACTATTCAGAGGGTTGATAGAACTATATAAAAATTGATCCGATCACTGGGAGCGGATGATACCAACTCCCAGAGGGCCTCCAGGGTTCCTTCTGAACCGGTGGGTATTTTGCGAAGCTTTCTCTCCTTGAACCGGATGTGATCTCGTGTTCTTGAGAGTTTTGTTGCTCCTTTATCTGCTCTGCATAAAATCAATTTCTAAACCGGCCAACATATTTAAATATGGCATCAGATAATAAACTTGTATGTATATAGATTGCTTTCACAAGATTTCTTTTTTGCATATGGAAGAAGGGCTGAGCCCCCGGTTTACCGAGGGTGCCGGTTTATTCATTATTCATAATATATACATAGGATACATTGGAGCACATAGCTCAAGTATAGTACGGCCGTAAATGGGCGATGTTCCACAGCCTCTTCGTCTCCTCTTCTGATGTCCGTGAATCCTTGTGTTCTCGAATGTCCACCAAGTAATATGAACCGTTGTGTAAATTCTTGCTGACCAAAAAGGGCCCTTCCCATGGTGGGGATAGCTTATGCATATCTGTTTGATCTTGGATGAGCCGGAGTACCAAGTCACCCTCCTGGAATGTCCTTGTTCTAATCTGGCGGCTATGATATCTACGCAGATCTTGCTGATAAATTGCCGACCGCGCTGCAGCCGTATCATGCTCTTCATCCAACCGGTCCAAACCATCCTGTCTTGACTCTTCATTGATTGCTTCCACATAGGCCGTTATCCTTGGTGAGTCATGACGTATATCACTTGGAAGAACTGCTTCCGCGCCATAAACCATGAAGAAAGGCGTGTAGCCTGTAGACCGGTTTGGTGTAGTATTAATACTCCAAAGAATAGATGGCAACTCTTCAACCCAACAACCCGGGGTTCTCTGCAAAGGTGTCATAAGCCGGGGTTTGATGCCTCGCAAAATCTCCTGATTTGCCCTTTCGGCCTGGCCGTTGGTCTGAGGATGAGCCACAGAAGATACATCTAACCGAATATGTTCCCTTTGACAGAATTCCTTCATTTCACCCTTAGATAAGTTAGTACCATTGTCCGTGATGATGTTGTGTGGAAAGCCAAACCGGAATATCACTTTTTTGATGAATTTAACCGCTGTTGCTGCATCACACTTGCTTATAGGCTCCGTTTCAACCCATTTTGTGAACTTGTCTACTGCCACTAGGAGGTGAGTTTTCTGATCTTGGGATCGCTTGAAAGGCCCAACCATATCAAGCCCCCAAGTTGCGAAAGGCCAAGTTATTGGTATCATCCGGAGTTCCTGTGCCGGAACAAGAGCACGTCTTGAGAACTTCTGACAAGCATCACACTTTCGGACCAGATCTGCCGCATCTGCATGCGCGGTTAACCAATAGAAACCATGTCGGAATGCTTTAGCCACCAATGATTTTGAACCGGCGTGATGACCACAATCCCCTTCATGAATCTCCCTTAGAATCTCACAACCTTCCTCAGCTGAAACACATCGTTGAAATACTCCAGAAGTACTACGATGGTGCAGCTCTCCGTTTGCAATTGTCATGGACTTAGAACGCCGGATTATCTGCCGTGCTTCCTCTTCGTCCTCCGGTAACTCTCCTCGGCTTAGGTACGCCAAATAGGGTAACGTCCAATCCAGAATAATATGGAGTGCTGCAACTAACTGTGCCTCTGGGTCCGGAACAGCTAGGTCTTCTTCCGAAGGTATTTGAACCGAAGGACTGTGTAATTCATCCAAAAAGGTGTTTGGTGGCACCGGTTTACGCTGCGATCCTAGCCGGCTTAGAGCGTCAGCCGCTTCGTTCCTCTGCCGGTCTATATGATCCACCTGATATCCCTTGAAGTACCCTGCGACCGCTTCAACCTCTCGCCGATAAGCCGCCATGAGGGGATCTCTTGAATCCCACTTGCCAGAAACTTGCTGTGCCACTAGATCTGAATCGCCCAGGCACTTAACCCGGCTCAAATTCATCTCCTTTGCCAGTCGCAAACCATGAAGTAATGCTTCATATTCTGCTGCATTATTAGTACAAGGAAATAATAAGCGGAGGACATAGCAAAATTTATCACCTCTGGGGGAAGTTAAGACAACTCCAGCCCCCGAGCCCTCCAACTGTTTTGAACTGTCAAAGTGAATCGTCCAATAAGTAAGATCCGGCTTCTCCTCAGGAGTCTGCAACTCTTTCCAGTCATTGATGAAGTCTACCAATGCCTGAGATTTTATAGCAGTACGTGGTACATACTTCAACTCATGCGGGCTGAGCTCAATGGCCCACTTGGCTACCCTGCCTGTAGCTTCCCTGTTCTGGATTATGTCTCCCAACGGAGCTGAACTAACCACAGTTATTGGATGCCCTTGGAAATAGTGCTTCAGTTTCCGGTTTGCCATGAACACCCCATAGACCAACTTCTGCCAATGAGGGTACCTCTGTTTAGACTCAATGAGTACTTCACTCACATAATAAACCGGGCGCTGAACCGGATGTTCCTTCCCTGCTTCCTTGCGCTCAACCACAATCGCGACGCTGACTGCCCGTGTGTTAGCAGCAACATATAACAGCAAGGGCTCCTTATCAATGGGAGCAGCTAAAACCGGTGGTTTTGCTAGTTGCCGTTTCAGATCCTCAAACGCTGTATTTGCCTCATCACTCCAGATAAACCGGTCTGTTGTCCTCAACATCTGATAAAGCGGGATTGCCTTCTCTCCCAAGCGACTGATGAACCGGCTTAGCGCCGTGATCCGGCCAGCTATGCGCTGAACATCATTGATGCAAACCGGTTTTGTCAAAGATGTGATGGCCTTGATCTTCTCTGGGTTGGCTTCTATTCCTCTATTCGAGACCAAGAATCCCAGAAGCTTACCAGCCGGAACACCAAAAGCACACTTTTCCGGATTAAGCATCATCCTGTAAGCTCGAAGATTATCAAAGGTTTCTTTGAGGTCCTCTATCATTGTTCTTACTTCCTTTGATTTGACCACAATGTCATCCACATAAGCATGCACGTTCCTCCCTATCTGCCCTTTCAAACAATTCTGAACGCAACGTTGATAAGTTGCCTGTGCACACTTGAGCCCAAAGGGCATAGATACATAGCAAAAAGCACCAAAATGAGTTATGAAAGCTGTCTTCTCTTGGTCTTCTACTGCCATCTTGATCTGGTGATACCCTGAATATGCATCCAGAAAACTCAGCCGCTGACACCCTACCGTGGCGTCGATAATCTGATCTATGCGAGGTAAAGCAAAAGGATCAGTTGGGCAAGCATTATTGAGGTATGTGTAGTCCACACACATCCTCCACTTCCCATTCTTCTTTAAAACCAACACCTGATTAGCCAACCATTCCGGATGAAAAACTTCCACTATGAACCCTACCGCCAAAAGTCTGGCCACTTCTTCTCCTATAGCCTTGCGCCTCTCTTCGTTGAAGCGGCGCAGATACTGTTTTACCAGTTTAAACTTCGGATCAATGTTCAACTTGTGCTCAGCGAGTTCCCTCGGTATACCTGGCATGTCAGAAGGTTTCCACGCAAAGATATCCCGGTTCTCACGGATGAACTCGATGAGCGCGCTTTCCTATTTGGGATCAAGGTTAGCGCTGATGGTGAACTGTTTAGACGAGTCTCCAGGCACAAAATCAACCTGCTTAGTCTCTTCAGCTGACTTAAACTTCAATGTCGGATCATGCTCGGTAGTTGGTTTCTTCAGCGGAGTCATATCTGCCGGATCAACATTATCTTTATAAAATTTTAACTCTTCCGTGGCACACACCGCTTCTGCATAAGCTGCATCACCTTCCTCACATTCCACTGCTATCTTGCGACTTCCATGAACCGTGATCGTGCCCTTATGACCCGGCATCTTGAGCTGCAAATAAACATAGCACGGTCTAGCCATGAACTTGGCATAAACCGTCCTTCCAAACAGAGCATGATATGGACTTTTGATCTTGACGACTTCGAAAGTAATCATCTCGGACCTAGAATCATATTCGTTCCCAAAGGTAACCTCCAAGTCAATCTTTCCAACTGGATAAGCTGACTTACCTGGGACCACTCCGTGGAACACCGTGTTTGACTGCCTTAACTTCTTATCTGTCAGACCCATTCGACGGAAGGTCTCATAGTATAAGATATTGATACTGCTACCACCATCCATGAGAACTTTAGTAAATTTATAACCCCCCACTTGAGGTGCTACTACCAAGGCTAAATGGCCCGGATTATCCACCCGCATTGGGTGGTCTTCTCTACTCCATACAATAGGCTGCTCCGACCATCGAAGAAATTGCGGTGTCGCTGGTTCCACTGCATTAACAGCCCGCTTTAACACCTTCTGGTCTCGTTTACACAGACTTGTGGTGAAGACATGATACTGCCCACTACTTAACTCCTTCGGATTACTCTGATATCCGGATTGCGGCTGCTGTTGTTGATGCTGTTGCTGCTGATTTCCCTGATTATTATAACTTCCTTGGCCCTGCTGCTGATTGTTCTGATTATTGTAACCACCTTGATGATGTGATTGATTGCCCTAACCATTATAGTTCCCTTGATTATTCTGGCCGCCTGCCCGGGGTTGATAACCGCTGTTATTGCCCCTATATCCTGATCCGGAACTGTTCCCCTGATGACCATAAAATCCAGGCCCTGAACCGCCATGCGGGGGTCGATTAGGAGGATTAAAACGGCATGCTACTGCCTTCATAAGGGGTATGCACTCCCTCATGGTATGCTTCGCTATCTTCCCTTTCCCGCTATGTTTCGGACAAGGCCGATCCAACTCTTGCTCCCAGCCAACAGCCCCTCCGCCGGTTTGTAAAGCAGAATCTTCCGGATTACGCTGAAAACCGCTTTGAACTTGAGTGTTAGCCACGAAATCTGAACCACCTTCTGCCTTCCGTTTGCCCAAAAAGCTCGACGTAACCGGATTGTTCGGTGCCGGTTTACCAGACTTGCTGGCCTTCCCAGCCTTATCTCCTTCTGCTTCCGGATACTTCATGTTATCAGAGTCTCCGTATTTTACCAAGGCACTCATTAAGGTTCCCATATCATTGCAGTCCCTTTTAAGCCGTCCGAGTTTCAGTTTTAGAGATTCAAACCGGCAGTTGTTCTCCAATGTCACTATTGCCGTACTAGGATTAATGCCATTCGAAGAGTGTAAAATCTCTGCCACTCTGCTGTAGACTCCTGTTCTCCTTGCACACAAGCTGCTAGATCTATGACTGACATCGGCTGCTTGCACGTGTCCTTGAAGTTTTTGATAAACTGACTGCGCAGTTCCCCCCATGATCCGATAGAATTCGGGGGTAAGGCCTTCAGCCAGGTCCGGGCCGTGCCCTCGAGCATCATAGTGAAATATTTGGCACAAGCCGATTCATCCACGTCCAGCATCTCCATGGCCATCTCATAACTTTCAACCCAAGCTTCTGGTGGTAAATCGGCTGTGTAGTTAGGTACCTTGCGGGGCCCTTTGAAATCCTTGGGCAGCTTTACACTCCGTAAAGCGGGGATAAGACACTGCACCCCAAAGGAGCTCGTCGTAACCCCTGTTTCCGTAGTAGCTGTGTGAACCGGCGTCGCTTGACGAACCTCCTCCCTGGCACCTGATCTAACCCGGTTTATGTCTGGTGCTGGCATTGCCGCCCCTGCCAGATTATCCTGCATGTGCTGATGTCTCCTGCGCTCACTGCTAGATACTTCTGGCTCTTCCCAATGCCTAGTATAACTTGGGCTGGGTCGTGGTGTCGAATGTAATCTTTCTCTGCTATGAGAATATGCTTGCTGCTGTAACAACGCCGTATTAAGCAGCTTCTGGACCCTGTGCGCCTCTATCTCTACCGGAGACGTTTCTTCCGCAGGTAAAGCGGCCAAACGCGCGGCTGCTGCAGCAATGTTATCCAAAGGGTTTGAGTAATGACCTGGAGGAACGGGAACGTAAGGTGCCGACGTAATCCGGCGCTCCCGCTCTGTGGTGGGTTGCTGAACCGGCTCCTCCCTGGCCGGGGGTGCCCTCCGGTTTAATGCCGGATTGTTACTGGCCCCAGCCCCGGGTGTCCTGAACAAATTCGCTGCTTCATAAACCGGCGGTATGCGGGACCGATACTTTCGCCCCCTTACTCCTTCGACAGAAGCTTGCTCCATCCTCAAGTAAAAAGCCTGATCATCCAACTCCGCTTGTCTCACTGCTATCATCTCTCTTTCTGCCTTCAGGTCCTCTTTCACCTGATCAATCCGGCCTTTTAACTGAAGGAGCTCTGCATCATGATGCGCCTTGTCTGCTGGAGCTACGTCTTCCACTGCTTTAGCTGTGAACTCCTCGATCAAGGTGGATAGAACTTCAGTAAGGGAGGGATTTGAACCGCTTCCCCCTGCACCAGCTTCCGCTGTTGTTCCGTTCATCGGGGGCTGTGAACCGGCCATGAAGACCGCCACCCGGTTTGGCGGGTCAAAGGGGCCCGGAATACTGTTTCCATCGGACTCGCCCTCGGACCGGCCGTCCCGCAACTGATACAGAGATTCAGTTTCCCCGGATGAAGACTCGTCATCTGAGTAGACGATTGTTGCACCATCAGATTCCGATCCGTTCTCGGCTCGACCTCCGTGGATTGCTCCAACGAACACGCGCTTCACGGCGGGCTGAATCCGGGCCGATCTCGCACGCTGAGCCGGCTCGACGATTTGGGGAAGATGTCCGGCTCAGGCCCCGGTTCACCGATTTTGCCGATGAAGACTTGGATGCTGCCGAAGGGGACCCGGTACCCGTATTCGATCGAATCGGCCTTCGGTCCCCAACCTGCGTCGTCGATGTAGATCCGGCCGCGGCGACTCTTGGTCATCCGGCCGACCACGTAACCCTTGAGCCCTTCGAAGCCGCCTTTCAAGAACTCGAAACCATCGTGCGCAGGCCCCACGGTGGGCGCCAACTGTCATGGAAATAACACGGCAGATGTCCGGTTTAACGGACTTGATGATGGAACCATCGCACGGGTTAGCTTGAAAGGGTTCATAGCACACAAAGGACACAGAGGGTTTATACTAGTTCGGCCCCTTCGATGAAGGTAAAAGCCTACGTCTAGTTGGTTTGGTATTGCCTGGGCGTCGGATTACAGGGAGCGGAATCGCTTGCCTGCGTCTCGACGGGTTGATTGTTGCTTGTCCCTGAACCGTCCAGGTCGTCCCTTTATATAGAGGTAACGCCTGGTCCGGTTTACAGAGTCCCGAGGCCGGCTCATACTTGTGTCCGCCTCGGTCTCTGTCTTTTCTTTCTTATCTTTCAAGTTACATCTCTTGGCGGTTTACAAACCACACTTCTATACATGGGCCTTGAAATCTCATGGGCCGTAGTTTCTACTAAAATATTACAACCAAGTATAATATAACTAAGCCGGTTTACAATAGCCGGTTTATACCTGCTAGTCATATCCCTGACAGGAATAGAGGAGAAAAGGCCAAAAGGAAGGAGGCGTGCGCCCCCCCTCTGGTCCGAATTGGACAAGGGGTGCAGCCCTCTTTTCCTTCGCCCTCTCCACCTCTTTCCTTCTCTCCTACTCCGGAAAGGAAAGGGGAATCCTACTAGGACTTGGGAGTCCTAGTAGGACTCCCCACACTTGGCGCGCCCCCTCTAGGACCGGCCTCTCCCTTGCTCCTTTATATACGGGGGCAGGGGGCACCCTAGGACACACAAGTTGAATTGTTTTAGCCGTGTGCGGTGCCCCTCTCCACAGAAACACACCTCGGTCATACCGTTGCAGTGCTTAGGCGAAGCCCTGCGCCGGTAGATACATCATATCTGTCACCACGCCGTCGTGCTGGCGAAACTCTCCCGTGAAGCTCAACTGGATCAAGAGCTCATGGGACGTCATCAAGCTGAACGTGTGCTGAACGCGGAGGTGCCGTACGTTCGGTGCTTGATCGGTTGGATCGTGAAGAAGTTCGACTACATCAACCGCGTCACTTGCACTACAAGAAATATGTCAACTTGTGACCACCAATATTGGTCACTGAATGGTCACAAATTTCCATTTGTGACCTTTTTGTGACCAAAAACATAAGGTCAAAAGCTGGCCGTCATAAACTGACTATAGCGACCTTCTCTGTGAGAAGGTCATAGACGTTTGTGACCAAAATATGCCTACTGTCGTGTTTTGGTCACTAGCAGCCTCCCCAGGCCACGTAGGCATCCAGCGTGGCAAGCTGATGTGGCACAAGATTTAGCCCGGTCCAATTCGTTGTTTTACATGGGCCGAGCCCAATAATTCAGCATATTTGTGTTTTTTCTCATATTAATTTTGGTCAGGTAGATGGGCCAAGCCCAACGGTTCAGCCTCGATATTTTTGGGCCTAGGCCTTTTTATTTTCTCGGCCTTCACATTTTCACAATTGATTTTTTTATCGATTTTGTTCATTTTTCCTAAATTGTTTGATTTGTGGCCTTTTTAGGGTCCAAATAATATTTGTTTCATTTCTGATGTATCAGCAATTAGGGATCATCACCTCGAAAAAAAATGATCAATATTTCCAATATTTCAATCACACAATACAAATGACGTCCAAAATGAGTACATTATATATATTACAATCATGCGATAGTTCACATCATCCAGGAATTTAGAACACAGGAAGTGCAAACACCCAGGAACATCCAGGAACATATATGAAGTAAACAAAGACCTAGGAACACCCAGCAACATCTATGAAGTAAACACCCAGGAACATAAAACTAGCTACAAAGATGAAGTGTTCCCTTCTTCGAACTTCTTCAGCCTAGAGCTCCTGTAGAAGAGAGGAGATTATCGTTATGATGGCTGCCAATGAAAGCAATATCTTCCAACAAAGAACAACTAGGAAAAGAATAATGAATAGAATAACAAACAGATACACAAGGAGCTTGGAGTCGATCCTTAAGCATGTGGGCATGGATAATAGTAACAAACAGACTTGCATAGTGAAATGTTTGCTTTTACAAATCTTACAGAATAATTTTCTTATGCCAGGAATGCATCAGTTTGTACAATATTAGAAAGGGCAAATAAAACAACAGAATTGCATAGGGCAAATAACTACACAGCAACAACTACTTCACACATTGGCTGGAATGCTCATCTTTTTTATTCTACAACGACGTAAAAAGAAATGTCAACACAGCACCAACGACGTAAAAAGCAGAGCAGTTTGTATTGTGTGACTATAGATAATTGAAAAATGAATAAAGTAGATGTATAGAATTTGTAGGCTCCATTTGTAACTACAGTACTCCTTTCATTTGTTTGAAATTTTCAGTAGATGTCATAGTAGCATGATAAAAATTCCAGTTGAAACTAAAGATGCAGTACACTAAATTACTCAAGCCTTGCTAAACAGCAAGTCTTATAGTAAACAACTGGAGTTAATTACTTACTCTACTACTAATAGCAAGCCTCTACACTAAATTACTTACTCTATTACTACAGTAAACAATAGGGTTAACCGAAAAGGTTTCCATTAGTTTTAGTTAAACTAAAACCCTTCTTTAATTATAATTAAAGGAAAGGCTTCAATGTAATTTAATTAAACAAATAAATCCGGTTAATTAATTAGAGTTACTTGACTGAATTATGTTAACAAGACTACGAAGAAGAGATACTGGACTGAAACAAGCTAGCAGCATCATGACATACCGGGGATATCAGTCTTGACAATAAACCACCAAGAGCATCTCAGAGCACCACATGAACCTCTCTCGATATGACTTTGTTGCACTAAAACATTACAGATCAAGAAGAGATTTTGGAAATTTTAATTGAATTCAATTAAATTTGTGCTACTGCTGCTGTTATAAAACTACTGAAACTACTCATGCAACAATTAGCATGAGATACAAGCAACACTAAGCACCAAGATTACTACACCAAGTCAAATTTAAGCTACTGAAAAATGGTGGAAGATTCATGACAAGAATAACAGTAGCAGAAGCTTCATGTGCTAAAATACTGAAGCTTCATGTGCAAAAATAATCAAGATTTATGTGCAAAATTAACAGTAGGTGCTGAAGCTATTCCAAAATTAGCACAAAATTTAAGCTATCATCCTGCTGCAGAAATAGCCACCGTCTAGGCCCCCGTCATCCGCCAGACTGCCGCAAGCTTCAGCCCCTCCAGCGGCGACCACAAGGGCCTCCTGTACGACATCATGAGAACAGTCAAGGACTGCAATATCCAAGTAACAACAAAGTTCAGGACAATAAAAAGATATTATGGTCACTTGACTACAATGATTCTTCCTACTGCTGTCATCCTTAGAAGTGAAAGTTTCTGCTAGCCATTCTGTTACTTCATAGTGTCATGGCATGTCAATATATTCAGTACAAACATATAGTAGCAGGTATGTAGGAGAACCTCATGCTTGACAGGGGTTTCTCTGAATTTAATGGATGACATCCCCTAGCTTACTGAACCTAGTTGGTAACAAATTAACAAACACACAAGCAAGCACTTAACTTGACAGGAAGGAAGGAAGGAAAATGAAGGGGAGATGGCATACCTCGTGTACAAGACCTGTACTGCAGCTCTTGCCCGGTCCTCTGCTACTGATGCGCCTTATCAACGGCTAGCAAGAGGGCGCCCATGAAGGCGGGCGCTGGTGGTTGGCGATGTAGGAGGTCGTCGGGTGCCTCGTGCGTGCAGGCGATGACGGCAACCTTGGTGAGCCGCCATCACCAGCGTGCATGGACCAACCTATGTCCATCAGTCGCGCGAGCGCGTTGGAGGTCACAGCCAGATCGAGGGCTTGACGACGACCTGCGTGAGGAAGAAAAACAAATCGGGCATGCGTGAGCAACAACCAGATCGAATCGAAAGGAGAAGAGAAGAGGGTGAGAGAAGACCTTGTTGACGAGTTCCATGGTGTCCAGCACGCGTGACGAGGGCGCGAATCCGGAAGCAACGCGACGGATCTGGCCGCCGCCTGACTTGCTGCTTCTCAACGGGTGGACGTAGTTGCGAATGGGCGCGTGGTCCGGCCGCAGCTGGTGGAGCGCGTGCGGGTGCGTCGCCGCCGTATTTCCCGATCGCCGAGCGAAGCACGGCAAGGAAGGTCACCGCGTCGGCCGCGGCGAGCCCGGCCGCCTCCACGTCGGCCGCCCGGATCTCCCCCATGCTGCCCCTCGCGGTCGCCGCCATGGCCCGGCTGCTCGGCTGCTCGCTCGCTCTCCGCCTGCCTCGCGGTCGCAGCCTTCGCCGAGCCCCGCGGGTCGAGGCCCGCGCACCCGCCCGCGTCGTCGGGGAGATTGGGAGGAGGGAGGAGGGAGGAGATGTGGGGATCGAGGGTTTGGGCTGTGAGATGAGGGAAGGGAAGGAGGGGAAGGGTGGCCGTCGCGCGGAGATGAGGGAAGAGAAGGAGGGGAAGGGCGGCCGGCGCGCGGAGGAGGTGGGGCGCCGGTGGGTCGCCGCTGCGGGTGTGGTGGACGGCGAGGTTGGTTGGGAGGCGGCGGGGAGGAGATGGGGGGAGGAGGGGTGCGATGGGGGCTAGGTTTTGGGTTGCGGTGGGGGTGGATGGATGGATGGATGGGGGCTAGGGTTTGGGTTGTGGTGGGGGTGGTCTTTTACATTTTTTCTTTATTTTTTTCTGTAGATAGATGGATGGATGGATGTGGGATGGTGAGATGGATGGATGGATGGATGGGCGCCATGTCATCGATCCGTGGGAAAAGTCCTGATTGGTTCGGAAAACCAGTAATTTTAAAAAGTATCTCTAAGTACTAAAAATAGATGGATTTTGTGAAGTAGCTATCAAAAAAATTTTGCAAAAGGGAACCACACAAATTTTCACTAGAGTTAGACAACATTTTATGTATAAATACCAATTTGTATGCATTTCTGATCTTTCTAGCTATTTTTAATCATTTTCCGAGTGCCCAAAATGATATTTTTTGTGAAGGACCTACCAAATATTTGTTGCAAAATTGGACCAAATCATTTTTATAAAATACTAGGTCATATTTAATGCACAATTGACCAAATGATTGGGTGTAAAAAGTTTTGATGCACCTCTCATGAAAAAGACAAATTTCCGCCGATTTAGCTGGAAGCGGGTCAAATTTGAACTGTAGCTACCTCGTAGTTTGCTCTTTATTTTTTCCAAAAATCATTTGTAGGTACATAAGTATCTATTTTATCAGAGAAACACCAAAAAAATTCCAAGATTCAACCACTAGCTAGGAACGGTCATTCCCGTCATTTTGACCGCCTTTTGAAACGGGCATAAAAAATTCAAAAAAAAATAAAAAAATTGGAACACCTTCGCATGGTGTCATTATATATGAGCAAGTTACCAGGAAAAATAATAAACTTGTAATACGGCAATTCTTTTAAAAAAGTGTTCTCAGAAATGAGCTATCATGCATGAAGATTCATAGCTTTCAAGCCAAATGATCAATCCTATGGCCACATTCATGGCATAGTTTGTTCAAATGATCTCATATTGTGCACAAGAGTGAATCTTGGAATGGCAAACAATATTGCTTAAGGAAGTTTTCATTTTCTTTGGACGAAAAATTCATTTTCCATTTTTCGAGTGCCCAAAAGGAGGTTTTTTTGTGAAGAACCTCCCAAATAATTGTTGCAAAATTTGACCAAATCATTTTTATAAAATAATAGGCCATATTTAATGCACAATTGACCAAATGTTTGGGTGTAAAAAGTTTTGATCCACCTCTCGTGAAAAAGACAAATTTCCGCCGATTCAGCTGGAAGCGGGTCAAATTTGAACTGTAGCTACCTCGTAGTTTGCTTTTTATTTTTTCCAAAAATCATTTGTAGGTACATAAGTATCTATTTTATCAGAGAAACACCAAAAAAATTCCAAGATTCAACCACTAGCTAGGAACGGTCATTCCCGCCGTTTTGACCGCATTTTGAAACGGGCATAAAAAAATTCAAATAAAATCAAAAAATTGGAACACCTTTGCATTGTGTCATTATATATGACCAAGTTACCAGGAAAAATAATAAACTTGTAATACAACAATTCTATTAAAAAAGTGTTCTCAGAAATGAGCTATCATGCGTGAAGATTCATGGCTTTCAAGCCAAATGATCAATCCTATGGCCACATTCATGGCATAGTTTGTTCAAATGATCTCATATTGTGCACAAGGGTGCATCTTGGAATGGCAAACAATGTTGCCTAAGGAAGTTTTCATTTTCTTTGGACGAAAAAATCATTTTCCATTTTTCGAGTGCCCCAAAGGAGGTTTTTTTGTGAAGGACCTCCCAAATAATTGTTGCAAAATTGGACCAAATCATTTTTCTAAAATACTAGGACATATTTAATGCATAGTTGACAAAATGGTTGGGTGTAAAAAGTTTTGATCCACCTCTCGTGAAAAAGACAAATTTCTGCCGATTCAGTTGGAAGCGGGTCAAATTTGAACTGTGGCTGCCTCATAGTTTGCTATTTATTTTTTCCAAAAATCATTTCTAGGTACATAAGTACCTATTTAATCATAAATACATGGTTTGGTGGCGATACGTCGAGGTTTGGGCGGTGGTCGAGGGCCCCAACTCTAGAGCGCGTAAACTCGCATGCCCGCTGCGTGGTCACCGCGTGACTGTGGCGTTGCCATGTGTTCTGGGTGGCCTAGGCATGTCTAGTGGGTTGGCCTCTCCCCAGGTAGGTGCTAGGAAGAAAATTACAACATAAGATTCTCACGAGGAGACCGATCGATGCTCAAACATGAATTAGCAGCCAAGTGTTTGATTAGCGGTACGGAAAATGCACATGGCTAATGGGCGTGAGTTTTGGTTGAGGATGATCAGTTACTAAGAAGACCGTCTTCACAAATTTTCAGCTCAAAAGGAGGAGTCTAGGTGGTACTTGCTTTGCAAAGTACCACACTGGACATAAATACGAATGTTGAAGATGGGCTCAAAATAATGAATGGATTGAGCTGGCATTTGGTGGAGGATAGTTATTTGGGCATAGGAAAGTACTGCAGAAAATGGATACCATTTGGACATGCCAAAGTGGTACTTCCTTCACAAAGTGTTTTTATGAACAGAATAGGAAAATGAATATTTTTGAATTATTTTTGAACTAGGCAAGGAAGGTTTTTTACATATTTGACGAATATATGACCCAAAGAATTTATGAGAATTTTTGGGGAATTTTGGGAATGACAGAAATATAGGTTGCTTCACAACCTAGGGCAAAAACTGCCACATGGACATGACACATAGGCAAAACTGATGAGGTGGCGCCTAGTCGTAGCAACCCACCACAATTTTCAAGGTTATGACCATCTATATTGGTCACGAACAGCTAGAAATAAGGCAGCGAACCAGTGCTATCTGCTTTGTGACCATTTCGTGTAAGGAAATTATGACCTTTCTGACCAAAATGGTCGTTATAGTTTAGGGTTTGGAGCCCCCCGAACAGCTTTTGACCAATTGGTCTGAAATGGTCATAGATCTATGACCAATTCTTCCAGGGTCACTAACAAAAGGTCATAAGTTGACATATTTCTTGTAGTGTTGACGCTTCCGCTCCCAGTCTACGAGGGTACGTATACACACTCTTCCCCTCGTTGCTATGCATCTAGTAGATAGATCTTGCGTGATCGTAGGAAAATTTTGAAAATACTACGTTCCCAACAGAGATCTCCTTTAGAAATCGTTGACCCAGTAAAATCATGAACCAAACCTAAAATTTGAAACCTCCATCGAATGGGAGAGCTCCTTCAGAAAATATTAACCCAGTAAAATCATGAACCAAACCTAAAATTTGAAACCTCCATCGAATGGGAGAGCTCCTTAAGAAATCGTTGACCCTGTCAAAATCGTGTACCAAATTCTGAATTGAATTCCTCAATTAAATGAGAGAGCTTCAAAACTAGGGAGATAGTGAATTTAAAGATATGGCTCATGGCCTTCGCAATTTTCTATAGTTTTTTTATTTTCTCCAAAAAGTATCTTTTAACAAAAGGGGTCAAAAAAATTGGACGTCTCCGGGCATTTTTGTTGTTGACTAAGGGCATGGTGAAATGCATAACCCCAGGGTGATGCCTCGTATGCCATATATGATCGGATGTCCGGAGCAATAGGTTCAGATGAGGAAGCGGGATTCGTTGCAGTATGCGGGGGCTTGGGAAGAAAATGTGTGGTTCGGTGTAAAAAGCTAAAAATGTTGAATTGAAGAGTTGAGATGCATGTGTACCGAGTCTTCATTTTTGTATTCCTGGATGAGGCCCACCAATAGTAGCTTGCATTGGGAAAAAAAATCAATATAGGTCCCTCAACAGAGTTTTTCGTATGTCTCCAAATTTATGCCCTAAGAAAAATGGTCCCATAGTATCGTCACAGGTATTTAAAGCGGGGCCAATTGTGTGACCAACAAACGATTTCTATACCTCTAAAACGTACCCCCCCCCCGCCCCCCATGTACTAAGGACCAGTTGATGCTTGCATTGTATACATTGTTTCCTAGACTAGTTTATTGCATATGTGGGGCCACTTGGGTAACCAACAAATGATTTCTATACTTTTTCTTTTTGAAAATGAGAAAGAATGGAAACTTTCCTTCGGTCCGTAGCGTCTCTTTGGAATTTTAGCTTTACATCGGACTCAGAGACATTTTTGGGCATCACAAATATTTTCCTGGAGTTTTTGACACATCGAAAATCTAGTTTTCTTGTATTCGGGAACATCCTAAATATTAATATTTTTATTTTGTTCGGACTTGGTTTGTTCTACTAAAAGGGTTGGGCACACTTGATTTTGTTGAGATTTCATTTATTTTTTGTTATTTGGTTTGGCCCACGGGGGAGATGATGGAGTATGTTTTTTTTAAATAATGTTATGTGTTTTGGTGGACTCATTTTGGAGGTCTTACTTCATGTTATCTGCTAACCAACCGATATGTATGTGAGAATGTTTCTTACGTCGGTGGCTGCATGCACTACATTGGTGATTGGCGCTTCCTGTTTTGCCAAGTGATGAGAGGGTGCGTTGGACTGGTATGTTTTTTAGGCTAGCTGTTGCCGATTGATTTGAGAAATTGTTGACCCAATCAAAATTTTGAACCAGGCCTAAAATTGGACACCTCAATCGAATGAGAGAGCTCCTTCAGAAATCGTTGACATTGTTAAAATTGTGAACCAAATCCTAAAGTTGAAAACCTCAGTTGAATGAGGGAGTATTAATATCAGGGTGAAATATATGGCTCATGGCGCTTATAATTTTTTATAGTTTTATATTTTCTGCAAAAAATATCCTTAAACGAAGAGGATCTAAAAAACTTGTAATCTCGGGGCATTTTTGTTGTTGAAAAAAGAAACTGGTCCTGTAGCATAGTCACGTAGAATTCAAAGTGGCGGCAATTGGGTAACGAGCAAACGATTTCACTATTTTTTAAACAGAGCCCCCATGTCCAAACGGACCAGTTGATGCTTGCATCGTAGTATACATTTTTTCTGGACTAGTTTATTGCACATGTGAACGAGAAGGGGTGCCAGCTAGTAGCAAGGCTGTGGATTGTGATGCACTGTGTAGATTTGGTAGATATACCTCACATGGTTATGATAGTCGACTGGAATCACAGCCAAGATACGTCGAACCATGGCTACTCAAGATTTGTTTGGATTCAGATATTCTATACGACAAGTACGTAGTGCTAGGAGAGCCTAGCTAGTGAAACATAAAAATGACATTCATTTCTATTGAATTCATGCATCGGTTGCTCCAAAAGTCTGAATAGGCTTATTTAGTTCTTAGACATGTGATTCATGTTAGGCTGTTGAATTTTCTTTTTAATATACTGTGTTCACAGAGTCTTGAAATTGAGAACTCTTGGCTTGGATTCACGCACCGACATATGGATTCATGCACTTTTAGGCTAGCAGCTCAAAAGTACGTTTTTTTGCGAGGGGTAGCTCAAAAGTACGTTTTTTTTTTGCGAGGAGTACGTACGCAGGGGAATAGTTTCCAACGGATCAACTAGTCTCACATGGGACATAGCCAATCCGGCTGATCAGCTAGGCCTGTATCTTTGCGTTCTCCGCTTGGGAGGAGGATGTGCGACTCACTGCGGTTCCATCCATCTTTGCGCGACCAAAACTGCAACACTTCCATGCATTATTCCGGTGCTTTTCGCCGAACAGAATAATTTTGCCGGTCGACCACGTGTCGAGAATCATCAGCTTTCTACTCTGGGGGCAGGGCAGGGCAGGCAGGATCTCCTCCGATTCCCAAGCCGATCGTATCGACCGGGGAAGCGGGAGACCGCGGGATCGGCACACATGGCCTGGCCGGAGACTAGACACTAGAGGCAGCGGCGTCGGCGACGGCCAAAGGGAATGAGAACTCACGCCGCCGTGCTGTCCTCTGTAGAACAGCAGGACGAATACTGCCCCCATCGCCGAAGAACGAACTGCTGGCCGGCTCATGGACAACCATTGTGGTCATCGACAGGACAGCGACGACCAATGTGGTCTCCGTGGATATGGGGAACCATCAACCATATGCTTTCTTTCACGCGCCTGCTCGAGACTAAATCTGAGAATGGTTTCACACTTAAACCGTACTTGAACCATATCCGTACATGTATCTCTCAAAACCATATTTGAATCATACCCGTTTAATGTCATTTTCAGCCCAACCAAAACTAAACCCTCTATTTTTTCACCCAAACCAATTTAAACCCAATAGATAACCGTGGGTTTAAACCCAATACATAACTATGGATTTACTTTAATGTATATATGATTGCACAAATCGACATGCTAAGAAGCAAATGACATAGAAAAGGCATAAGTGCATCTACAACAGTTTGGGAATAAAGTTATTGTTGAGATACGGTCAACACACAACAAGAGTAAAAAAGACAATGCCCACGACTGAAAAGCTCACTGACAAGTGTATTAAAACCAATTGCTTAGCTAAAGCACAAGCAAACACATTCGATTTGCATGTGGTGTTTCCGCATAATACATAATTACATAGTGCATCGCAGCATGTACACGGATAAAAAATACTCATTGTCGGTGTGTCCTTACTTATTGCACATAACCAATACCCAGAAATCAGTTTGGACCCATAGTTTATAGCCGTTAATAATCAAATTGTTTAAGCCCATAACCAACTATACCCAAATTGTTTTCTTCACATACCCAAACCAAAACCAAACTAAACACTAGTAGATAAAGGGGGATCAGACCCGGTTCATCTGGGCCTTTAGCCCCGGTTCTGTAACCGGGACAAGAGGGTCGGTACTAATGCTCTGACCCTTTAGTCCCGGTTCAATCCAGAACCGGGGCAAAAGGGTGTCCACGTGGCCTGTGCACGGAGTCCAGGCAGGAGGGGCTTTAGTCCCGGTTGGTGGTACCAACCGGGACCAAAAGGCTCCCACGCGTCAGCATTTCTGTGGCTGTGGTTTTTGTTTTTTTTTTGAAAGGGGAGGGGGGGTTTAGGTTTTGGGGGTTAATTTAGGTGCTTGATATATTGTGTTAGCTAGCTAATTAATAGAGAGAAGTGTTCTCTCTTATGTCCGTGCTTTTGGTCGACGCTACATACTACACATACGTATATATATGAACTAGAGTAGTCACGCTAGCTAGCTAGCTAGCTAGCTGCTAGCTACTAAGCAAACGAAGGAACAGAAGATCTCGTATATATAATCAACATATATATATATGCATACAGAGAGAAGTAATAATATCGACCACCTCTCTTTCTCCGAGAGATTGGTCGAACAACAAGTTCTCGTATATCTATCCGACACTATCGGGCACATATATACAATAATTATCTCTTACAAAAATAATCTCCTAACACATGGATGCAGGGTCCACATAGTATTCTCCGTCTTCAGCGATCACGTGTTCAAGGAAGAATGCCGCCAATTCCTCTTGAATTGCTCGCAGACGATCTGGTGTTAGGAGTTCATCCCGCATCCGAAACATCTAATTTGAAGTAGGGGGTCAATACATGAAATGATGCTATAAATTTGTGAATATTATTGATTGCTTACGCACTTTAAATTGTTCATCAGTGTAGCCCCGCTCACAGGTCGTGTGGCGGATGGACTCGCAAATGTAGTATCCACAATAATCATTCCCGGGTTCCTGCCACAACCACTTTACAAGAAATAGAGCTCAATCAAACTGATAAGCAAGAATGCCAAATTGGTATTGATGAAACTAGCTAGCGCTTGAATCAAGATATAGGAGATGCGCGCGCGGAACATGCTACTATATAGTACTTACTTTCGGGTATCTAAATTGTAGCTTCTTCGGCAGTCCCGGAGCTTTTTTGATGAATGTTTTCCAAGCCCTGCGAGACAAAGGAAACAATTAGTTGATATCATAAATGAAGTTGCTGATATATATGCATGGTGGATAATATTGATCGATTTAACTTACCTGGCTAGCATTTGAGTCATGTCCGCATACTCCTCGGGATCTTTACGTTTAGAGTCGAAGACAGTTACTATTCCCTTCTCAAGCTTAATCTCTAAGAGAATATAGTGGAAGCTGCGCACGAATGCATGAGATCATTACATCACTATAAACTTGACTGATATATATAAGGGAAACCAAATATGCACAAGACATTAACACTCACTTGAAGTTGTAAGGAAAGAGTATTATATCTTTGTTTTCATTTACCACCAACGATCGTAGCAAGTTGGTCTCGGTATCGCCGGGACGCAATTTAACCTCGGTTGCATCTATGAGGTATGTGTTAATAAACCCAATATCACCTACTTGTCTTTTCTTCAATTCGACGATCTTCAATCTGCATAATATAGTGAGGATAATTATAAATACATGCAATGAAGATCAGCTATATAGAGAGACTTAATGACAGAAGTAGTACTACTTACAGACAGTAGCAGGTGATCGTTGTTTTATCGAGGGCCAATTGATTGAAAAATTGATAGAACTCCTCAAATGGAACAGGCAACAGGTCAATTCCAACGAGGTCATGCTCCGGTTTAACTCTCAAATACAAGTTATTCCTCCCCCCAGACTCTCTGCAGATTTTCATGTACCAATCATGCAATATTCGCATATTCGTTGATAGAGATCTTTCATTTTTGACGAGAGGCTTTTTGTACTCGTATCTTTCTATCTGCACGTCCATGAAATCATAGTGTACATCGTCGGACGCGTAATCTGCAAGATTGGTATAACCGGGCACCATCCTCGGATCATTAGCGACCATGTCGCTAGACACCTTGAGCGGGGGACACGATTGGTTCGCTTGTTCGCCGAGCTGGGCAATTTGTTTCCCAGCTCGTCCTTCTGCTAACCTCTGATCACTTTTTGTACTTCCGGACCGCTTGGCATCTTGAAATGTCTTTTGAATAATGCGGTCATAGTTGCCCTTTGTAGGATCGAAAGTAGGTCTAGAGGGGGGGTGATTAGACTACTTGACAATATAAAAAATCTGCCTTTAGATCATGCAATGTTTTTGGCAGTTTCACAATTAAAACCAATTCAAGTAACACCCTACACATGCAATTCTAGAGTATATGCAGCGGAAAGTAAATTGCACATGTAAAAAGGAGGTGGAGAAGATCAAACGCAGTTTGGTGACACGGAGATTTTTGTCGTGGTTCCGATAGGTGGTGCTATCGTACATCCACGTTGATGGAGACTTCAACCCACGGAGGGTAACGGCTGCGCGAGTCCACGGAGGGCTCCACCCACGAAGGGTCCACGAAGAAGCAACCTTGTCTATTCCATCACGGCCTACGCCCACGGAGGACTAGCCTTACTCGGGGTAGATCTTCACGAAGTAGGCGATCTCCTTGCCCTTACAAACTTCTTGGTTCAACTCCACATCTCAACGACGGAGGCTCCCAAGCGACACCTAACCAATCTAGGAGGCACCACCCCCCAAAAGGTAATAGACGGTGTTGATGATGATGAACTCCTTGCTCTTGTGCTTCAGATGATAATCTCCCCAACACTCTACTCTCCTCACTCATATGGCTGTGGTGGAAGAAAGATTTGAGTGGAAAGCAACTTGGGAAGGCTAGAGATCAAGTTTCATATGGTAGGAATGGAATGGCTTGATCTCAACACAAGGGTAGGTGGTTCACTTCTCAGAAAGTGTATGGTAGAAGTGGTGGTACTTTCTGATGGCTCTCCTCACGAATGAAGAGGGGGTGGAGGGGTATATATAGCCTCCACACAAAATCCAACCGTTACACACACATTTGACCAATCTCGGTGAGACCGAAGTGAAAACTCGGTCAGACCGAAAGTTCAAATATAGTGAACGTTGGGATTTTCGGTGGGACCGAAAATACCATCTCGGTTTGTCCGAAGTGAGTCAAAGGTTAGGGTTTGCCATCTCGGTGTGACCGAAAACAACAACTCGGATATTCCGAAATGCTGTCATTTGGTTACAGAAGGTTGGCAGAACATTTTCGGTGAGACCGAGACTCAGAATCGGATGGACCGAAAAGTTAGGGTTTAGGGAAAGAACTGAAGTGGTTCATCTCGGTGGGACTGAGTTTGCAGAATCGGTTTGTCCGAGATTACTTATGAGTGTGTTGTAAAGTGAAGAGTGCTGATAGTTGAGGGAGCTAGATCACCAAGCACTTGAGCAACAAGAACATTAACACAACCTCATCCCCTTTTAATAGTATTGGGTTTTCCTATGGACTCAATGTGATCTTTGATCACTAAACCAAAAATGGAGTCTTGAGCTTTTGCCAATGCTTGTCTTAGCATTTTGAGGGGTCCACTTCTTCAGACATTTCCATACCCATATCATCGAACTTTTCTGAAATGATTCTCAAGAGAATATTAGTTCAATGATATATATGTTGTTATTAATTACCAAAACCACCCGGGGATTAGTTGCACTTTCACCCTTTGGCTTAATTTTCGCTGGTTGCTTCAGGGCAGCAAGAGTGCGCTTTGCTTTCACCGCATCTATCTTCTCCTCTGGAGGTGGATGTCTCTGTGCTTTCAACCCTTCAAAAAAGTCCTTCACTTCGCCTTCAGTGATCTTCGTGTTTTCCTCGTCGGACCTCTCGTACGGTAACTTCTCTAGAGGCGTGAGAGAAGGACCGAATCTGCATCGCCTCCCGCCTCTGGCTGTACTGGTAGACGTCGCCGGACCAGACGAAGCGGCTGTCTTTTTTACTTGCTTAGGCGCCGGAGCAGGAGCAGCCGGAGCGGCGGCAGGTCTCTTCCGCCCTTGCTGATTAGGCGAAGGAGGAGCTGGCTGTCTGCTCGGGCGCGCCGGCGGCGAAGGAGGCGGAGTGCCGCCACGCGCCGGCGGCGAAGGAGGCGGTGTGCCGCCACGCGCCGGAGAAGGAGCCGGAGTGCCCTGATGGTCACTCGCCGGAGAAGGAGCCGGAGTGCCCTGATGGTCACTCGCCGGAGGAGGAGGCGGAGTGCCCTGACTCGTCGTCGTCGGAGGAGGAGGCGGAGGCGTCCAGTTCAGAATGTTGATTAGGTCCTTCCGCCATAGGCATGGATTCTTCAGTGAAGAACCCAGCCGAGTCTCCCCTTCACCGGTAGGGTGGTCAAGCTGGAGCTCCTCAAATCCCTCCGTTATTTCATCGACCATCACCCTAGCATATCCTTCTGGAATCGGCCGGCAGTGAAAAGTGTCGTCTGGTCCAGAAGGATAAACAGAGCCAGCAGCCGCCTTGACCTTCAGATTCATCCACTGTGCCATAAGGTGGCAATTTTGTGCCTGCGTGATAGCATCCACAGGATTCCTGGCAGTAGCCGTCAAGGCAAGCTCTGGCTGAGGCAGCTCGGTGGAAGCCACGCTGCTTCTCCGCTGAGATGGCGGGGTAGCTTCGGGGGAAGCTTCGGCAATTCTTTCCCGATCTGCTTCCCGTTCCTCTATCGCTTGTATTCTGGCCCGCAGCGCCTGGATTTCGGTCATCTCCATTTTCTTCCTCCTGTCGTGGCATTTGTAGCCTCCTGCGTCCGGAAACCCAGCACGCCACGGAAGGGAGCCTGGCGTGCCTCGTGTCCGTCCAGGGTGCTCAGGATTCCCGAGGGCCATTGTCAGCTCGTCGTTCTCTCTGTCGGGGATGAACGTCCCTGCATGCGCTGCTTTGATATATTGCCGCATCTTCCTGAGTGGTGTTTCCAATTGCTTGTCCGTCCAAATGCACCACCCTATTACAGGGTCCAAGGATCCGCCAGCCCCGAAGAACCAAGTCCGGCAACGTTCTGGCCAGTGCATTGTCTCTGGTTCGATCCCTTTCTGAAGCAGATCATTCTCAGCCCTGGCCCACTTAGGCCGGGCTACGAGGTAGCCGCCCGACCCCGTGCGATGGTGATGCATCTTCTTTGCAGCATTTATCCGGTTTGTCTCCGACATCTTCTGACTCTTTTCCGACTTCTTATGGGCCACAAATGCGGGCCAGTCATCTTTGATCTTCTCATATATGCCCACGAATTCTGGAGTCGTTTTCTCTCTGACAAACGTATTCAGTTTTTTCTTCCATGCCCTGAATTGGTCTGCCATCTTCGAAAGTGCATAAGACTTGATTAAGTCCTCTTTAACTGGCTTCGCCGGATCAACCTCTCGCGGTAGGACGAAGTTTGACTTCAGCTCAGTCCAAAGATCTTCTTTCTGCATATCTGTGACATAAGTCACCTGAGCGTCGTTTGCAGCCGGCTTTAACCATTGATGGATGCTGATCGGGATCTTGTCCCTAACCAGAACCCCGCACTGATTAACAAATGCGTTCTATGTGCGGATGGGTGCAATCGGCTCGCCGGAGCGCGAGATTTCTGAGATCTCAAACTTTTCATCCGGCCTCAACTTTTTCTTCGCTCCTCGTCTCTTTACCGAAGATTTGCTCGATCCGGAGGGCTAGAAAAGGAACAAAGACGAGAGTTAATGAATGAATCAATTAACTAGTCAGCACATGCTTAACTAACATATATACCTCCTGGCCGGACTCGGTTCGGTCACCGGAGCCAGCATCACGGTCTCCTTCTTGCACCGGCATTGGGTCACCGGAGCCGTCCTCACGGTCTACTTCTTCCATGTGCATTGGGTCACCGAATTCATCAATATCATAGCCTAGATCTTCCAGCCGCAGCTCTTGTTCGACCTGCTCATCGGTGTCGTTGAGATACGACCTGACGGCATTTTGTCCGTCTGCGATTATGTCCATCAACATCGCTTCTTGTGCTAGGTCTCGGGTGTTGTCGTCCATTGTTTCTACAAATATTTACAACATGCCAATTATTATTCAAACATGACAGATGGATATATTAATGGCAAACGTAGAACTAGCTTCAACCCTCGACTGCTCGGCGATCCAGAAACCCTAGACCCCCTCATGTCACATTTTGTCTAGCTAGTGTCAAAGGATTCAACAAAACCAATACTTCATCATTAGGCGAAAGTAACAGTAGCATGATGGTACGAAGCTCTCCAAAGTTGTTTTGGAACGAAGTCCCAGATAAGATAATCCGTAACAAAAGACGGATTATCCTATCAGGAACTCCGTTCCAGAACATCTTTGCATAACTTCGTACCAACATGCCCCGGTTACTTCTGGCAAATGATGAAGTCATGGAATTATTCAATACTTTGACACTAGCTAGGCAACCTCTCTCGACCCCTCGACCCCCGACTTCTCGGCGATCCACAACCCTAGACCCCCTCATGTCACATTTTGTCGAGTGTCAAAGGATTCAACAAAACCAATACTTCATCATTAGGCGAAAGTAACAGTAGCATGATGGTACGAAGCTCTCCAAAGTTATTTTGGAACGGAGTCCCCGATAGGATAATTCGTAACAAAAGACGGATTATTCTATCAGGAACTCCGTTCCAGAATATCTTTGCATAACTTCGTACCAAAATGCCCCGGTTACTTCTGGCAAATGATGAAGTCGTGGAATTATTCAATACTTTGACACTAGCTAGGCAACCTCTCTCGACCCCTCGACCCCCGACTTCTCGGCGATCCACAACCCTAGACCCCCTCATGTCACATTTTGTCGAGTGTCAAAGGATTCAACAAAACCAATACTTCATCATTAGGCGAAAGTAACAGTAGCATGATGGTACGAAGCTCTCCAAAGTTATTTTGGAATGGAGTCCCCGATAGGATAATTCGTAACAAAAGACGGATTATTCTATCAGGAACTCCGTTCCAAAATATCTTTGCATAACTTTGTACCAAAATGCCCCGGTTACTTCTGGCAAATGATGAAGTCATGGAATTCTTCAATACTTTGACCCCCGACTGCTCGGCGATCCACAACCCTAGACCCCCGACTGCTAGGCAACCTCTCGACCCCTCGCCCTTCGGCCTCTCGGTCTCTCGACGACCCTCGACCCCTCGACCTTCGGCCTCTCGGTCCCTCGACGACCCTCGACACCGGCCCCCCCCTAATGTCGAAGTTATCGGGGAGGGTGTATATCGACATAGACATATCCGATAAAAAAAGAGGAAGAAGAAGAAAAAAGGAACCGCTAGAGGAGAAGATCGAAGAAAAAAAAAGAAAAAAAAAGGAGAAGAAGAAAGGAATAGAGGAGAAGAATTTTCTCCTCTATTCCTTTCTTCTTCTCCTCTTTTTTTCTTTTTTTTTCTTCTTCTTATTTATTTCTCCTCTTCTTCCTCTCCTCTTCTTCTTTCTTTCCTCTTTCTTATTTTCTTCTTTCCTATCCTTCTTTTTCTAAATTTGTAACTTTTGCATATATAAAACTTTCTATATATATTTAGCATATATAAACAAAAAACTATATAGCCACATACACATATATATACATCACATATACACACATCACATATATACAGCAACTTCCTAAGAAAAAATATATTTATATACACATAAATATATATTTAACATATATATATTTAGCAAATTCCTAAGAAAAAAAAAGATATACACATACATATAAATACAGCAACTATATATACAGCAACTATATATACTGCAATTTATATAAACATAAAAAAAATATACACATAAATATACTGCAATTTATACATATATACACAGCAACTATATATATATATATACAGCAATATTAAACATAAAAAAAAGAGCCCCTCACATTGGCAGGGCTGGGCGGCGCGACGGCGGCGGGGCGGGGCGGCGACGAGGCGGCGTCGGGGCGCGGCGGCGCGACGGCGGCGGGGCGGGGCGCGCGGCGGCGCGGGGCGACGGGCCGGCCGGGGTGCGGCGACGGGCCGGCCGGGGTGCGGCGACGGCGCGGGGCGGGGCGACGGCGCGGGGCGGGGCGACGAGGCGGCGTCGGGGGCGACGGCGACGGCGACGGGGCGACGGGGGCGACGGCGACGGCGACGGGGCGACGGGGGCGACGGCGACGGCGACGGGGAAGGAGCAGATCGAGGGAGGCGTCGGGGCGGGGAAGAAGGAAACTGCCCAAAATTTCGCAAGTCCTGGTTATATAGGAGGGGCATTAGTCCCGGTTGGTGGCTGAAACCGGGACTAATGCCCCCCTTTAGTCCCGGTTGCTGCCACCAACCGGGACTAAAGGTCCCTTTTCAGCAGCCCAAAGGGCGGGAAGGAGGGGCCTTTAGTCCCGGTTGGTGGCACCAACCGGGACCAAAGGCCCTGTGCTGGCGCGGGTGCGGTGGGATGTTTAGTCCCACCTCGCTAGCTGAGGGAGCTCGAGAGTGGTTTATAAGGGCTGCTGCTCCCACCGTCTCGAGCTCCTCTCAAATGCAGGCTTCTGGGCCTAACTCTGCGCGCTGCCCTGTGAGCTTGCTGGGCCTTATATTACAGGTGGATCCTGTGCTATAGGCCTTGCAGGCTCACTGGGCAGCGCCCAAATTTTTTTTCCTTTTTTTGCTTTATTTATTTCTAAGTTGTTTTTTGCTGTATTTAGAGTTGCTTTATTTATTTTATTTTCTTTGTTTATTTCTAAGTTGTTTTTTGCTGTATTTAGAGTTGCTTTATTTATTTTACTTCCTTTATTTATTTTCTTTGTTGCTTTATTTATTTTATTTTGTTTATACTTAATTACAACAAAATACTTATTGTTGCTATTTATTTCTAAGTTGTTTTTTGCTGTATTTAGAGTTGCTTTATTTATTTTATTTTCTTTGTTTATTTCTAAGTTGTTTTTTGCTGTATTGAGAGTTGCTTTATTTATTTTACTTTCTTTATTTATTTTCTTTGTTGCTTTATTTATTTTATTTTGTTTATACTTACAACAAAATACTTATTGTTGCTATTTATTTTTCAAGTTTGTTTTGTTTTGTTTTGTTTTGTTAGTGCAAGTAGTATTGAAATTTGAATAGTACAAACGGACAATGGTATCATACTCGTTTGTTACAAAGTTGGCATGGTATCATCATAATAGTTGCGGAAATAACTCTTCACTTTTTCTTCGCTTGTGTCATTTGCTTATTGCGCCGTAACCATGGATAATCTTCATCGTTTATCAGGATGCTTGGGTCAGCCTTGACTTTGAAGGGAGGAATTTCATGAAACTTTTCATAATCTTCAGACATGTCTGTCTTGCCCTCCACTCCCAGGATGTCCCTTTTTCCTGAAAGAACTATGTGGCGCTTTGGCTCATCGTATGATGTATTCGCTTCCTTATCTTTTCTTTTTCTCGGTCTGGTAGACATGTCCTTCACATAGATAACCTGTGCCACATCATTGGCTAGGACGAACGGTTCGTCATTGTTTCTAAGATTTTTCAGATCCACTGTTGTCATTCCGTACTGTGGGTCTACCTGTACCCCGCCTCCTGACAGATTGACCCATTTACACTTAAACAAAGGGACCTTAAAATCATGTCCGTAGTCAAGTTCCCATATGTCCACTATGTAACCATAATATGTGTCCTTTCCCCTCTCGGTTGTTGCATCAAAGCGGACACCGCTGTTTTGGTTGGTGCTCTTTTGATCTTGGACAATCGTGTAAAATGTATTTCCATTTATCTCGTATCCTTTGTAAATCAATACAGTCGAAGATGGTCCCCTGGACAACAAGTACAACTCATCACAAACAGTGTTGACACCTCTGAGACGTGTTTCCAACCAACTGCTGAAAGTCCTGATGTGTTCACGTGTAATCCAGTCGTCGCACTGCTCCGGGTGTTTGGAGCGCAGACTGTTCTTGTGTTCATCGACATACGGGGTCACCAATGTAGAGTTCTGTAGAACTGTGTAGTGTGCTTGAGACCAAGAATAACCGTCCCTGCATATTATTGAGTCCCTTCCAAGCGTGCCTTTTCCAGTCAGTCTGCCCTCGTACCGCGATTTAGGGAGACCTATCTTATTAAGGCCAGGAATGAAGTCAACACAAAACCCGATGACATCCTCTGTTTGATGGCCCATGGAGATGCTTCCTTCTGGTCTGGCGCGGTTACGGACATATTTCTTTAGGACTCCCATGAACCTCTCAAAGGGGAACATATTGTGTAGAAATACGGGCCCCAGAATGACAATCTCGTCGACTAGATGAACTAGGATGTGTGTCATGATATTGAAGAAGGATGGTGGGAACACAAGCTCGAAACTGACAAGACATTGCGCCACATCACTCCTTAGCCTTGGTACGATTTCTGGATCGATCACCTTCTGAGAGATTGCATTGAGGAATGCACATAGTTTCACAATGGCTAATCGGACGTTTTCTGGTAGAAGCCCCCTCAATGCAACCGGAAGCAGTTGCGTCATAATCACATGGCAGTCATGAGACTTTAGGTTCTGGAACTTTTTCTCTGCCATATTTATTATTCCCTTTATATTCGACGAGAAGCCAGTCGGGACCTTCATACTGAGAAGGCATTCAAAGAAGATTTCTTTCTCTTCTTTCGTAAGAGCATAGCTGGCAGGACCTTCATACTGCTTCGGAGGGATGCCGTCTTTTTCGTGCAAACGTTGCAGGTCCTCCCGTGCCTCAGCTGTATCTTTTGTCTTTCCATACACGCCCAAGAAGCCTAGCAGGTTCACGCAAAGGTTCTTCGTCACGTGCATCACGTCGATTGAAGAGCGGACCTCTAGGTCTTTCCAGTAGGGTAGGTCCCAAAATATAGATTTCTTCTTCCACATGGGTGCGTGTCCCTCATTGTCATTCGGAACAGCTAGTGCGCCGGGGCCCTTTCCGAAGATTGCATGTAAATCATTGACCATAGCAAGTACGTGATCACCGGTACGCATGGCGGGCTTGTTCCGGTGATCTGCCTCGCCTTTGAAATGCTTGCCTTTCTTTCGACATTGATGGTTGGTCGGAAGAAATCGACGATGGCCCAGGTACACATTCTTCCTGCACTTGTCCAGGTATATACTTTCAGTGTCATCTAAACAGTGCGTGCATGCGTGGTATCCTTTGTTTGTCTGTCCTGAAAGGTTACTGAGAGCGAGCGAATCGTTGATGGTCACGAACAGCAACGCCTTTAGGTCAAATTCCTCCTGTTTGTGCTCATCCCACGCACGTACACCGTTTCCATTCCACAGCTGTAAAAGTTCTTCAACTAATGGCCTTAGGTACACATCAATGTCGTTGCCGGGTTGCTTAGGGCCTTGGATGAGAACTGGCATCATAATGAACTTCCGCTTCATGCACATCCAAGGAGGAAGGTTATACATACATAGAGTCACGGGCCAGGTGCTGTGATTGCTGCTCTGCTCCCCGAAAGGATTAATGCCATCCGCGCTTAAAGCAAACCATACGTTCCTTGCGTCCTTTGCAAACTCCTCCCAGTACTTTCTCTCGATTTTTCTCCATTGCGACCCGTCAGCGGGTGCTCTCAACTTCCCGTCTTTCTTATGGTCCTCACTGTGCCATCGCATCAACTTGGCATGCTCTCTGTTTCTAAACAAACGTTTCAACCGTGGTATTATAGGAGCATACCACATCACCTTCGCAGGAACCCTCTTCCTGGCGGGCTCGCCATCAACATCACCAGGGTCATCTCGTCTGATCTTATACCGCAATGCACCGCATACCGGGCATGCGTTCAAATCGTTGTATGCACCGCGGTAGAGGATGCAGTCATTAGGGCATGCATGTATCTTCTGCACCTCCAATCCTAGAGGGCATACGACCTTCTTTGCTGCGTATGTACTGTCAGGCAATTCGTTATCCTTCGGAAGCTTCTTCTTCAATATTTTCAGTAGCTTCTCAAATCCTTTGTCAGCCACAGCATTCTCTGCCTTCCACTGCAGCAATTCCAGTACGGTACCGAGCTTTGTGTTGCCATCTTCGCAATTGGGGTACAACCCTTTTTTGTGATCCTCTAACATGCGATCGAACTTCAGCTTCTCCTTTTGACTTTCGCATTGTGTCCTTGCATCGACAATGACCCGGCGAAGATCATCATTTGGTTCCTCTTGATCTTCAGCAGCTTCACCCGTTGCAGCATCATTGGGCACATCGTCTGGTTCCTCTTGATCTTCACCAGCTCCCCCCATTGCAGCATCACCGTATTCAGGGGGCACATAGTTGTCATTGTACTCTTCTTCTTCGCCGTCTTCCATCATAACCCCTATTTCACCGTGCCTCGTCCAAACATTATAGTGTGGCATGAAACCCTTGTAAAGCAGGTGGGAGTGAAGGATTTTTCGGTTAGAGTAAGACATCGTATTCACACATTGAGTGCATGGACAACACATAAAACCATTCTGCTTGTTTGCCTCTGCCACATTTAGAAACTCACGCACGCCCTTAATGTACTCGGAGGTGTGTCTGTCACCGTACATCCATTGGCGGTTCATCTGCGTGCATTTATATATAATTAAGTGTGTCAAAAACCATTACAGAACATCATAAATAGATAATTAAGTGACCAAATGGATAAAAGTTCATCATCACATTAAAACCAAAGTACATACATATATATAGTTCTCATCTAACAACATATATAGCTCTCCATACACATCGAAACTATGTAAAACATTTCAACGCGAAAACAAATGCTATCATAATCGCAACCAAGGTAACAATTGATCCAACGGCATAATGACACCAAGCCTCGGTATTAATGGCATATTTTCTAATCTTTTTAATCTTCAACCGCATTGCATCCATCTTGATCTTGTGATCATCGACGACATCCGCAACATGCAACTCCAATATCATCTTCTCGTCCACAATTTTTTTTATTTTTTCCTTCAAGAATTTGTTTTCTTCTTCAACTAAATTTAACCTCTCGACAATAGGTTCCATCTTGATCTTGTGATCATCGATAACTTCCGCAACATGCAACTCCAATTCCATCTTCTCCTCCTCCATTTTTTCCAATTTTTTCTTTAACGAAATGTTTTCCTCTTCAACTAAATTTAACCTCTCCACAAGAGGGTCGGTTGGAATTTCCGGTTCA
Source organism: Secale cereale (assembly GCA_902687465.1). NCBI lineage: Eukaryota > Viridiplantae > Streptophyta > Magnoliopsida > Poales > Poaceae > Secale > Secale cereale. The sequence goes on from LR738714.1 coordinate 749,779,628, forward strand.
ACTACCTCCTAGACATAATAAAACATCTATGCATGTCAAGTTGGTCGGCATAACTATCATAAGCACTAAAACAAATAGTTATAAATTAAAGATAATATACCACATCCGAATCGTAGACCGGACGAGGGCCCACGTGGGCGGATATCAAAACCATCACACTATATAATAACAAGCAATAATAAACGTAAGAAAATTAGACAAATATCTATCTAAAGCAATAATAAAAGTAAGAAAAGCATGGACATAACAAGAGGCTCACCACGGTGGTGCCGGTGACGAGATCGGCGGGGGCGATCGACGGCGGCGAAGACGGGGACGGGACGTGACGGACCGCTAAACCTAGACAAATCTCGGAGAAAATAGAGCTTCGAGAGCAGAAAAGCTTAACTAGTGTGGCTCGGGCATTCCACCGAACATGTTGTGTGCATAGGAGGTGAGCTAGAGCACCACTAACCCCTCTCCCCCTCGGCCAGAAAAAAAAACAGAGCAGTGAGCTCTGCTCTTGAGTGAGGGGGTTTATATAGGCACCTCATTGGTCCCGGTTGGTGCTATGAACCGGGGCTAAAGGGGAGCCTTTGGTCCCGGTTCATAAAACAAACCGGGACTAATAGTGGTGGGCCAGGAGCAAGAGCCATTGGTCCCGGTTTTTAGCTCCAACCGGGACCAATAGGTCCAGACGAACCGGGACCAATGGCCCACGTGGCCCGGCCGGCCCCCTGGGCTAACGAACCGGGTCCAGTACCCCCATTGGTCCCGGTTCTAGATTGAACCGGGGCTAATGGGCTGGACCAATGCCCTGTTTTCTACTAGTGAAAGAAGATTCAGCCCAATAAAACCTGAACCAATCAAACCCAAAGTAAGAACCGAACCGTTTCACCCATTTTTTTAATAACCATTCTCAGGTTTACTCGAGACCTGCCCTTCTGCGAAAAAAAGAACGAAATGACATTAATTCTTATAGCTAGATCAATGCAGGAAGAATGATGGGGGCTTAGAACATCTACAGCTGGACTTTGTAAATCTGGTCCCTCAAACGTTCGTGGATGCGTCCGGACGCGTTCGCGGACACTAACCGGTCACGCCTCAAATAATGCAAACCACATTCTGACACCTTAATTATCATATCTCAAATCCATACAAAGTCATGCCACTACGTCAGATGCACACACATCGTTCGACTACTCTATCACACAACACTAAACATGTTATCGGACTCCAAAATTTGGCATGTTTGGCTATGGTAGAGATCATCCACGGGCTCGCGAAAGTATCGGTCAAAGACGCAGTTGGAATCGAGACGAATCTGCTCGTCGCCAGAGCTATCCTCGCCATCGTTGTCTTCCTTCTGCTTCTTCGGTGGCAGTCCGACAATGGCACAGACCGCTCAATGTTGCTCTTGAGCGAGGGCACGCATGCCCCTCCATTGCCGTTTCTTCACAATGAGGGCATGGATGGCTTCCTCCTCTGCGGGCCCCCGCGCCGCCGCATCAGCTACCTCCGACCCCACCATTTTCGCCGCGATATGGGTATCGGCGCCCCTTATACTCTCCTTCCGACGGCGGGCTGCCCATTGCATGTGGGACTGATAGTCAGGCCAACCGGTGTTGGGGAATGAGAGATTTTCCGGCTACCGGGACCGCGACGATCCAACCCCAAAGGACTCAAGCACTCGTTCAGCCGACGCAATGGATTGTGCCAGACAAATTCGTCCGTTGACCGATCGCTGTCCTCTCGGGAGCGGCGGAGTGCAATGCGGACCGCCATTGCTTCCTCCAACCCACACGGGATGACACCCTAGTCAACGGATCCGGACTGGTCCGATTCAGATCCACTGCCCGCCATGTCAAAGACGGCCAAAAATCGTCAGAAGTGAGCTCGGGTGGCGGAGGGAGTGGAGGGGAGAGGAGTGTGAAGTGGCTAGGTTTTGGTCCGCCGAGCGAATGCGGGCCCACCCGTTCGTCCGCCTGCCATCCACCATTACCCACACCGCCGCGACTGATTTCTATTCTGTAGCGACCCGACCCGATAGGATCAAGTCTCTGTGCTTAAGTGTCATCCCTAGATTGGTATGCTGACACACACAGTACTCGAGGATTTATAACAGAGGTAAATCACATGTATAAAGTAATGTAAATACTATTACCTCAATCAAATATAGCGGAAGCAACAAAGGTTGTGGATTCCCATCGACACCAACTGCAAAGTTGAGTGTAGACAACGCAACCCTAACATAACACTTACTCGTCGAATAATTCCTGCAACATGAGACGTTGCAGCCATGTAGGTCAGTACATTGAATCTACTGGCAATTTCACACTGTAATGATAATGATGAACAATGCCTACAACTACATGCATATTTGGCTGGTGGAGGCTGTAAGGTTTAAAGTTTTTGCGTAAAGCCAATTTTTTCCTACAACAAAGGAATAGATTTTTAGTTTAACTATTGGTGGTTGAAACATCATTGAGAAGGTACCTCAAACTCAATCCCAATTAAAGTAGTCATTAAACCCAACAAATTAAATTTTAGAGTGATGAGATCAATCAATAATTCAAGTACCAGATACTCAAGATGTCCATAACCGGGGACACGGCTAATCATGATTATTTTGTACACTCTGCAGAGGTTTGCGCACTTCTCCCCACAAGACTCGATCTCCTCTGTTGGATTTCCCGCACTGCATGGTGTTTGAGAAACGGATGACCGAGACACAATCTTTCGGAAGCATTCACTCTTTACCCCGGTTGGATCGGTACACCTACTTTCCCCTACATCTGCCAGTCCACCACTGAAAGAGCTCACACAACTTACTCATACTATGCCAGAGCCCATAATGGCATTGTGGCTGCACACAAAAGTTTCTAGCATGAATAGTTTTATGATCCCTTTGAGCCTGGGTGGCATTCCATAGGACAATCACACGAAACCCCGGGATTTCCTAGGACAACACTGGATTCTTCAGGGGCCCTGCAACCAATCCACCCAGATGTGTATTCAAGTAGCCACCTTAAGTTGAACCATTAATTAACAACTCACATCTGTCATGGATTTCACTCAAACCCAAACCACGTCTACGAGCATAGCAAGGCAACCTAAGCATAGCGTAGAAGTAACCCCCAGGGGTTTGAAAATGTTGCAGGTAATAGGTTCTACCTTAATCTACTTCCCCGACCCACAAGTTAAGAGATCCTACTCATGCAAGTGTTTGAGGATATAACTAATGCAATGAAAACTGGGTATTGAAAAGTATGATCAAAGTGTGAACTTGCCTTGTACAAATGATGTAGATGATTCACACTCAGAACTTGTGATAGATCTACTCGTCACACTTCGTTCAATCTATCGTAAGCAAACAATAGTAACCACACATACGCAATCACTCAGAAGATCGGAAAGAACGAAGAAAACACTTCGGAAAACTTCGAAAACAAGCGAATGACCCTTGAAACATAAATCAATTTCTAAATGTACCAAAATTATGTGAATTTGGCCTTATCAGAAAGTTTAGGTCAAGAGCTTCGATTTGCAAAAAGAATCAACTAAATCGGAGTTATGAAACTCAAGTTATGACCAAAACAAGTTTGAAACAAAAAATAGTTGAATTCAAATTTTAAAGTTTTCAAAAAATATGTTTAAGTTGTTTTACTGGAAAGAGGGGATCGTAACGAAGACGTGGGCGTTGGTTTCGTTGGATTTGGACCAACGAGCAAAAAGTTATGGCCGTTTGAAGTTCAAGGACTTATTTGTAAATAAAATATTCATGGATGGGTCCCTGGTCGAAAACTAAAAAGAAAAAGGAAAATTCTACCGAACGAGCGTTCGCTACCGAACGCTAAAGAACGAAACCGTTCACTAAAACTAGTTAAACAGAAAACGCTCACTAAATAACTAACTAAAAAACCGGGTTTTATTTTTAAAACAAACAGAAACCTAATAAACCGGACCGGGGCGGTTTTATTACCGGGTCGCAACGGGTCGCGGGGCGGGTTGGCTTCAACGGATCGGGCGGACCGCTCCAGCGAGCGAGCGAGGCGGCGGCGTGCGGCTCCGGCGGCAAAGCTGCGAGCGGGCAGCGGCGGCTTGCGGGCGGCGGCGCTGGCGCAGCGCAGAGGAGGGTAGCGGCGAGGGCAGCAGCAGCATGCGGCGGTGGCGAGAACATCGGCGGCGGCGGCGATGCAGCGGCGGCGGTGGATCTCGCCGGCAGCAACGGTTTGGCGAGACGGTGGCGGCGCTGCGAGAGGAGGGGAGATAGGAGGCGGGTCTCGCCTTTTATAGGCGGGGTCGGGGTGGCGGTGGTGTGGGGAAGGGGTCGGCGGCGGTGTCCGTCCGCACCACGGCGGCGGTGACGTGCCCGCTCGGGACTTTGTCCCGAGCTGGAAGATGGGCGGCGGGCGAGCTGGGCTGCGGCCTGGCGGCAGCTGGGCCGGCCCAGTTAGGTCGGAGATTTTTTTTAAACAGACGAGAAAAGAAATAAAACCAAAATAAAATAAAATATTATATAGGCATATAATATATCAAAATTTGCAGAAAATAATTCTCTACAAGGTGAACATTTTTCTACAGTCAAATAAAATGCTCATAAATTCTAATAAATAAACAGATGCTACTGATGCAATAAAATTCAATAAAACATTTTAAAAATACCAAAAAACTTCAAATTTATTTCTCCAATTTTCTACTGTAGGGAATCATGTTACCCTATTTTCCATATATTTTATTTTGAAGAAAAATAGTTTGAATAAAAACCCAATAACTCAAATTTTGAAAATGAGTTGTAGAAAATTTCAAAAAAAACTTCCAACTCATATTTCGTATAATTTGAAGAAGTCATTTTATCTTCTCTCGGGAAAATCATTGAGTTGCATAAAGTTTTCTGAATTTGAAATATTTCAAGAAGGAAATTCAAAATCCTTTCAAAACCCTTCTTCATTTAATAAATGGAAGAAGTCATATTATCTTCCCTCCAGGGTTTTGTGATGAAAATAATTTGAATTCCCGGAGGTAAAAAAAAAGGCAAGGTGAAAGTTTTGGGAAAGTCATGTTATTCCCTCTCATTTAACTTTCAAAAGTTTCAAATTTCACTCAATTTCACTCGGCACATCAAACATCAAGTAATCAAATCTATCTATTTATTATAACATTCCAAAATTTAGAATTTTGGGATGTTACATATTCGCCCGCTATATAAACTCTAGCACCAGCCATAGCCGCAGTCATTCCCCTCGTGCTCAAAAGCCCTTTTGGACACCCTCTCGCGTGAGCAGAAGAAGAAGATGGTTGCCATTGCTGCTAGTTGGCAGACCGGTAGGCAGACGGAGGCCGAAGACGTCCCTATGCATGACGCGACCAATGACGAGCTAGCGCTACCCTCCTCGTCGGAGCCCAACATCACCATCGGCGAGGCTCGTACCCATTACACGGACATGGTGCGAGAGGAGCGGGAGGCCATGTTTCGGCAGGCGCATACCGACCAGACCTACAAGCTCAACCTCCTCGACGAGCACCGGCGCGCGTAACAGCAATTCGCCGCCGGCACGGCCATCACCCTTGACATTGACGTGACGGAGCAGGAAGAGTTGCTCGACTCCTAGCACTCCACCCGCGACCGCTGGCGGTATTGCCTCCATCATACGGAATTAGAAGCCGCCCACAGAGAGATTGGCGAGGCGGTGGGCGAGGTGTTCGGCAAGAGCAACGGCGAGGAGGACATTGTCAGCTCAACCACGGCTACGACCACAAAGCCGGCATGACCGCGGGTGCCGTCGGCAGCGAGGGAGAGTAGTGTATGATAGGTCACCGCCGTTTGGGTCCGAAGAAAGCCACCACTCCCCCCTTCCGTTAAAGCCAAGCTTGATGGGCTCAACATCGTCGGCCAATTAGCCGCTCGATTAATGCGTGGAGACGGACAACTTCACTTCCCGGGGCTCATGCTGCGGAGGCAGAGGGTGGAGAGACAAGGTTGGAGAGCGCCGATGCGGGGCTGGAGAAGGCGAAGGTAAGAGCCCAGAGGTTCATTTTCCGGGACTCTCGGCCAGACATGAGGAACGAGCGCCGTTAGTCATTTAGATTAGGTCTAGAGTAGGTTTTAGATAAAAATGTTTAAAATGTAATGAATTTTGTTCGGTTTATATGAAAATTTACCGGTTTGCATGAATTTCATCCACTTAGTTCAGAGCGGTTGAAATGTATGTCGGCGCGTTGGATGGCCGGCTGCAAATTTACAGGTTAGGTAGATGCCTTTATGGTCGCTGACATGTATATCTTCTTCTATGAACCTTCTTCTTTTCCTATGAAATGTCAATTCACCCATCTCTTTTGATGGACCGATGATTGTTCTTCCGTCAAAGCATTGTGAAATGATGTAGTTCGGCGGACCAGAAATGATCTCTACTCCTAATGGAGCAGTTGGTAGTCTTTGTTCCAGGTTTTTTTTCGTCCCACCTTGTCTGGTTTTTTTTGTCCCACCTCGTCTGGTTTTTTTTCAACCGGTTTTTTTCGCTACAATTAACCCACCCCAACCCCTCCCCACTCACCGCACGCAGTCAGGTTCCGTTTCCCCCCTTATGTCCCCGATTCATGCGTGGCAATCAATTCTTTCCAAACACAATAATGCATGACAATCAATTCTTTCCAAACGCAAGCAATTAACTTAAGGTAACCAGACACAATCAATTCTTTCCAAACGCAATAAAAACTTTCCTAATTTTCCCAAAGTTTCCTAACTAGACACGTTATAAATGGGCAGGAACCGATAACACGTTACCAATTAATAAAGTTTAGTTTTATGACCATCAATTTCAAATCCTAATTTTCCTAATGCATTGACAATCAATTCTTTCCAAACGCAATAATGCATGACAATCAATTATTTTCAAACGCAATCAATTAACTTAAGGTAAACAGACACAATCAATTCATTCATAACGCAATAAAAACTTTCCTAATTTTCCCAAAGTTTCCTAACTAGACACGTTATAAACGGGCAGGAACCGATAACCCGTTACCAATTAATAAAGTTTAGTTTTATGACCATCAATTCCAAATCCTAATTTTCCTAATGCATGCATTGACAATCAATTCTTTCCAAACGCAATAATGCATGACAATCAATTATTTTCAAACGCAATCAATTAACTTAAGGTAAACAAACACAATCAATTCATTCATAACGCAATAAAAACTTTCCTAATTTTCCCAAAGTTTCCTAACTAGACACGTTATAAACGGGCAGGAACCGATAACACGTTACCAATTAATAAAGTTTAGTTTTATGACCATCAATTCCAAATCCTAATTTTCCTAACGCATTGATGTTTGCCTTTTCTAAGAACCAATCAATAATCTACATTACTTATAAAAGAACAAACATTATCTCCTCTAAACGTACCTCATAAAATGTACACGAATCAACTGCCACCACATGATTAGGCCCACTAAACAAATCTAACCGCTAAAATTAATCTAAATCATTCTTTGTGTGCAGTTAGCAATTTACGCTGGACTAACCGCGCTCCACCACGGAGGAAAATATCAACTTCACGATGTCAACCCCTACAATCATGCACGCAGAAAAAAGAAAGAACTGCCGGCCCTCCTTGCCGCCCCACGACGCTTTTTTCAGTGCGCTCCTTCCGCCCCTCCTCCATGCTCGGCCGCCACCTGTGCCTCTCCATGCCATGCCGCCACGCTCGGCCGCTACCAGCGCCCCTCCGCGCCAAGCCACCGCCGCCACGCGCCTGGGGTGGCCACAGAGGCGCCTCGCCTCTAGGTCGTGCACAAGTAGAAGTACAAGCGTGCCCCCTCCTCTGCCTTCGAGACCAAGGTCGCTGAGTTGAGTTCCTCCCCCCGTTCTCCAAGCAGGTGGGCCAAGGTCCTGCTCCCCTCCCGCGTACACATCCACGGCCTCCTTGGCGCGGCCGATGCCTCCCTGTTCCGCGGATCCCCGTGTCCTCTACCACCTTCTCCGACACCCTGAGGCGTTACATCGGCTAAGTCCCCAAGAAATTTGTTTCCCGCTACTACGAGTTCCCATCTTAGGACGAGGACAAGGACGGCGCTGATGTTCTTTTCACGCTGGCCAGGGAGAAGCACAAGGAGAGGTGAACAGTTTGGCCACGATTCTTATTTTTTAATTACTGCAAACAAAACATTTAGTTCTTGAGTGATGTTGCCTACATTTCGATTATGGATTGTTAGTTTGTTCATTTTAAAGATTGCTGCAGAGGTTAATACACGGGATAATGGCTTTGTGTGATTGTGTTGAAGTGGGATCTTACTCTTCGATAATGTCAGTTAATTAAATGTTAAAACGGAAGGAAGAACGAGGAAGATGGACTAAGAAGAGGAGGGAGCGGACAGACAGGAAATTACACCGAGATCTGGAGCAAATCAACACACCACAATCCCAGGTAAGTACTCTCAGTCTCCTCTAGATCTTTGACAGTTTGAAGGTTTGTTGTTCTTTAGAACGCTTGTCAAAGAAACATCTGAGTTCCCCATAATCATCAAATATCTGAAGAAGATACTTGTGGAAGGAAGGCCTAAACGCAAGCATTCAACAACCAATAATTCAGATAGCTATAGTGCTCTAAATTCCACATCGGGCTACTGTAAAATCACCATAAGCACAAAACAAACCATGTAAACAAACTGAAATGAGAATACTGGCCTATGGAATTGAAGTTTTCTTGCTCTTCGATATATAGTTTTTGTGTCGACAAGTTTCTGTTTTGGATTAAGTATCGATGAGCTTTGCCGAGTCTGGGTCAGAGATGCTTGCTTAGTTGCTTTAGAAGAAGGAAGAATCACTGCTCTTTTTCTGGTCCTACACATGGGGGTATTAGGTCCATGTTTAATGCTTCTGCTGCTGATAGAATCTCGAGAGCGGATTTGGGCTCTACTTAATCATCTAATCTTTTCATTCCTGGTTGAGGTGCAGCCGTGAAAATGATCGACCTTTTTCTAAAAAAAAGGTGCAGGTAGTGAATTCGTAAAGAGATATGCAGTTTGCTCTTTACTGGACGATCTGAGTTAGGTTGTCATTGATTTTCTTTGTAAAACTAAATAAACACAACTGAATTCACTACTAGTTCTTGCCATGGTTGATCTTCATGAGTAATAACATAATAGGGTGACTGCTTCCATGATAATGTCATAACATTGATTTCGGGCTTGCCATGTTGTGTGCGTTTTAAATATTCCCTGTTTTCATCTACAACCATCCAGTTTAGGCTGTGAACAAATAAGTAACTCTTTTTAGCCAAAAATTTGAGTTATGCTCTAAACCGTAAGCTTTACTGATTTTGATTTACAACTGGTGTCCTAAGTTCGGTAAATCAGTGTTGTTGCATATCCCTAGAGTTTGTACAGTATTTTGTTATTCCAACAGTTGTGCGAAGAAGATGGGTGTACTTGCGTATTATTATTTTTAGCTCAATTTTGTGCTTCCTCTGACTTCCATTGCATGAGTGATTTCTCACATGATTTATCTATTCATTTGCAGCATGGTTCAAAGTTTGTTCTGAGCACTTCAAGGCTGAAGTGTGCACTTCGGGGGTTTGATTTAAGGGCCCTTTTGTTCCCGCTGATTGGTGTGCCAATTTAAATCTTTTTCATATATGTACATGGCCAGAAGGTCAGTTGGGGAAGAGTGTGCATCAATCCGGAGAATTGTCCTACTCTTCTGACAACAGATACAATAAGCAGCAAGGCTAAGTTTTATGTTCTCTAGCTTCTCTGTACACACCCGCCCTGGCTGACCCTGCTATAATTAAGCTTCCATTCCTTTACCTTATTATGCAGAATTTTAAAAAGTACTTTGCATTTGCTACTCCCTTTTCTGAATAACGAAATTGACATCTCATATTGATATTTTATCTTGATTACCAATTCAATTGTGCGCGACCAAAAATATTTGAGTTGCATGAGCACATATTTTCCATATTATTTGTGAATACTTGTATCAGAAACAGGTAGCAAAAGGCAAATCAGTTTAGCTATGCATCAGTCGACTGAAAATCCGAATTGGGTCAGTCGATTTTCCCTAGAAGAAATGAGACGGGAAGGAAGAAAGAGCTGCAGTGGGGGGTCGCAGGAGAGGCTACCCCACTATCTATCTTAGGGTTTCAGGTGGGGGCGGTGGTGGACGGCTGTGGTGCAGTTTGCCGGAGAAACACCCAAACACGGGCGGGCCTAGAGGTATGGCCGGGGCGGAGGAAGACCAGCGGTGGGGAGCGGTTCTAGGGAGGGCGGGGCGATGAGGCTGCGCGGGAGCGTCGGCGGCCACGGGTGGTGGTTGCAGGCGGTTCGGCGGCGGCCCGTGCGGCGGCCAGGGGAAGAAGAAGCTGGAGGAAGAAGAAGGCATGCCCACCATTTGATCTGCATCCAACGGTCAGATATAGTCGACTGACCCAAATTCGGAAAACAATCCACTGAAGTGTAGCCGTTCCCAAGGCAAATATCATTTTTAATGTGTGTTTGCTTTTAACTTCCCTTTTCTCAAGTCAAAAATGGTATATCATCAACTCATCCAAATCTTGTACAGTGGTTTTCTCATCGTGTAGAATAGGGTGATAGATGAGAACAATTGTCTCTAACAACTCAATCTTTGTCTGCACCTTAGGGAAAAGCAGTGATAGCCTTGAGATTTAAATTGGAGGTTGAGATTTTGTTTTGCTGTCAACATTTGAGATGCGTATGTGCAACATTTCAAATGCATATGTGTGTTGTCTGAACGATGAAAAGCTCAAGCATAATGGTTGCCACATATAATTGTGGAATCATTTGAGATTTCTGTCCTATAACTTTTATATAGATTCTCGAAATTAGCTTAAATCCTTTGATTATTTGATTTTCCCTTGCAACCTGCAAATATAATCTGTAACAATCTATACATGCATTACAACTTCTATGCTTTTGCTACATTGAGAAATGTGAAAGCATATTGAGAAATACTATACGATAATTATTTTGTGCCCTTATTGTACGACTTTAAACTATAGCATATCTTGGAACTCATTTAAAATATAGTTGATTTGTAATAGTATTTTAACGCCTCCCTGGTAACAACTTCTCAATGTATGTGAATTCTCACATCTGATTGCACTATTAGTCGAGACGTGCGTTGCACGTGTACATTTACTAGGGAGCCAGCCCGTCAATATAAGAGACCGATAAACGGGCAGGAACCGATAACACGTTACCAATTAATAAAGTTTAGTTTTATGACCATCAATTACAAATCCTAATTTTTCTAATGCATTGATGTTTGTCTTTTCTAAGAACCAATCAATAATCAATATAAGAGAAAAAAAAGCTCCGCACCTAGCGAGCCAGCCGCTTCTCTTCCCGATTAACAATCTTGCGCTAGGGTTCCTTGTGTTGTGTCGCCGCCGTGGAGCTCCTCGACCAGCCCGTCTCCTGCCGCCTTGCCCCTCTCTCTTCCCTCCAACCTAGAAGCTGGCGACGAGGCGCACAACGCCCTCACGGCCCTGCTCGATCGCTTCCAGAACCCACCACGCGAGTCGAGGCGAGGCACCTCCTGGGCTCCGTTCGTCGCCGCTTCGCCGATGACCCCCACGCGTCTGTCGCCGCTGCACCGATGACCCCGCTGCCGGGCAGGAGGAGTGCTTCGGCACCTCATTGGCTCCGTCCGTCGCTGCTTCGCGGACGACCCCCACGCGTCTGTCGTCGCTTCGCCGACGACCCCGCTGCCGGATAGGAGGAGTGCTCCGGTGAATCATGGGCTCTGTCCATCACCGCTTAGACGACGGCCCCCACGTGTCGGTCACCGCTTCGCCGACGCCGACGACCCCGCCGCTGGGCAGGAGTGCTTCGGCGCATCATTGGCTCCGTCCGTCGCTGCTTCGCCAACAACCTCCACACGCCGGGCAGGAGTAGTGCTTCTGTGCCTTCAACCTCAGCCTCCGCGCTGTCGTACTCTACGCCCACCTGCAAGGTCCCCCACCCCGAATCCCCCTGGTCCTTCCCAGCAAATGGATTTGAAAATCATGGAACATGTCTGGTTGTTGATCGTAATTATGACATGATTTGTGGGTGTTTCCTTTTTGCTTTACATCTATAATAAATCGTTATTTACATTGCTGCTATAGAATTATGAAGTTACTATATGCATGTGCTTTTACTTTTCTTGACTTCATCTGGCACCTGTAATTGCACAAGTGTCGGGTCATATTGAAATAGCGTGGTTAAATGAGTTTTGTTGATTCGGATATGTCAAAAATTGCCGTATTGGAAGTTAGCAGGCCCCTTGTGTAGTTTTAAAATAGTAACTAGGTAAGAATTTTAAAATTGCCATAGTGTTTGTGATGCAATGGTTGGTCAAATATGAGACCTGGATGTTATAGTCATGTACGAGTTTATGTCTATCAAACGTGATCTCAGCTTGAAATGTGTCGAAAAGGTCACTATCAGCATCTAATATTCAGTATCCTCCCCTGAGCTTCATACACGCTTATTACATGTTAAATTTATGTATTATGCAAGAACATGTTAAATTTCATTTGAAAATGTTGTGACCTATAGGCTTTACAAAAAAAACAAAATTACGTCCCAACAACAAAAATAAAAGGCCGGATTCGTCATGTTAAGTACCATCAGTTTCTCTCCAAAGAAAATTTTCTTAGTACATGAAGAAAATACTTATTATGATTTTTGCATGCCGTCATGGTTCTTCCTTGGATTGCGGGGTTTGCGTTAGTGCGTGCAAGCCGAGATTGACAGTGGGCCATCACATTTTGTTCCTTATTTCCGTGAGAGTTGATCATAGTTCTTCTATTTTTATTAACTGTTTTTCGGTGAGAGGTGATCATAGTTCTTCTATTTTTATCAATCATGCTCTGATAAATACAAAGAATCTCATCAGCTTTTGGGTGCGTATAAAAGAAACAAGATTGTACTGATGTTGAACCATGACAAAGTTTGGCAACTTAGGCCGTAAGAGAAATAGGGAGAATCATTGGAGGGATTGTAAATAGTTGAGAGAGCAAAATATGCACATCTGATATTGATTCGGTTTTCTATGAAAGAATTTCCCATTACAGGGATCCTCTACTTGTTGAAAGTTTTATTGTCAACAAGAAGGGCAAGGAGCACGAGCCTGTGAGAGAAAAAGGGCAATGCAGAGAGGAGAAACTGGATGCTCCGTCATGAAGTTGTGTCATAGTAGCCATTTAGAGAGACGGCAAAGCATGCAATCATTTGCACAATAGAATACAACTATGCTGCATGAGTCATCAATTCAAGTGAGAAGAACTTGTTTTATGTGATTTTTTGTGGACAAAAGAAAAAAATGTTTTAATAACGGCTAATTCGACAACACAAGTGATATGCCTTGATCATTATGTGCGTATGATATGATTCTAGATATTTTCCTTTGTATGGGTGATTTTAATCCTTGGGTATAGGAGAATTCCTACGAGTGGGCCTATCAGCTCTCATGCAACATAGCGAAGTAATAACACAATGATTGAAGCGCTGAAGTTGAGGGGCTCTAACATAGCGAGGTAATAACACAATGATTGAAGAGCTTAAGTTGAGGGGCTCGTCATAGATTCATTTCTTGGCCCGTGGCAACGCACGGGCATTCTACTAGTGTACAGTAGGGTCGGCGATCTCCAATCTAATCCAATCCTCCCTCACTCCCTCCCTCTCTTCGTCTGTACTCTCTGCTCTGCTGGTGCGTGCATTCTCGTGTGCTTATATTGGAAGATCTCATACAATATGATCTCGGATCTTATTGGAGATTTGGTGACGGACCCAAGCCACGCTTAGACATATGGAAGATACGGGCGCATGCATCGAATCCTCTCTCCACAAACAAACCAGCCGCGAAGGGCAGACCGCACTGAAACCGACCAACTGGCGTCGACCAAGATCACACACGCAGACGTGACCTGACCTGACAGCCCATGCACGCACGCGAAACACAATGCCGACCGATGGACGCCATGCCGGCAGCTATCGCGATCCGACGGATGGACCGATCGACGCGCCGAAAAGAATCGCGATCTTCACGATCTGGACGTCGGGTCTTTTCTTCTCCTGTAGGGTAAAAATGCATCAATTCAATGCATTGTTGGAGTGGTAGCTCTTGTCCTTCAATTCTCGGAGATCTGCGTGCCACCCACATGATCAAGTTTGGCCGAATGTGGCGTCATGTGTGGGATGCACATTTCGACAAGGAGGATCTTCAATATCGACGCAGGGCCGCTGGGCCGTACGGGATGTCCCCAGCAAGTCTTCCTTCCAAACCAGCCACGGGCTAACACTAGTAGAAAACAGGGCATTGGTCCAGCCCATTAGCCCCGGTTCAATCTAGAACCGGGACCAATGGGGGTACTGGACCCGGTTCGTTAGCCCAGGGGGCCGGCCGGGCCACGTGGGCCATTGGTCCCGGTTCGTCTGGACCTATTGGTCCCGGTTGGAGCTGAAAACCGGGACCAATGGCTCTTGCTCCTGGCCCACCACTATTGGTCCCGGTTGGTGTTATGAACCGGGACCAAAGGCACCCCTTTAGTCCCGGTTTGTAGCACCAACCGGGACCAGTGAGTTGCCTATATAAACCCCCTCACTCAAGAGCAGAGCTCACTGCTCTGTTTTTTTTTTGGCCGAGGGGGAGAGGGGTTAGTGGTGCTCTAGCTCACCTCCTATGCACACAACGTGTTCGGTGGAATGCCCGAGCCACACTAGTTAAGCTTTTCTCCTCTCGAAGCTCTATTTTCTCCGAGATTTGTCTAGGTTTAGCGGTCCGTCACGTCCCGTCCCCGTCTTCGCCGCCGTCGATCGCCCCCGCCGATCTCGTCACCGGCACCACCGTGGTGAGCCTCTTGTTATGTCCATGCTTTTCTTACTTTTATTATTGCTTTAGATAGATATTTGTCTAATTTTCTTACGTTTATTATTGCTTGTTATTATATAGTGCGATGGTTTTGATATCCGGCCACGTGGGCCCTCGTCCGGTCTACGATTCGGATGTGGTATATTATCTTTAATTTATAACTATTTGTTTTAGTGCTTATGATAGTTATGCCGACCAACCTGACATGCATAGATGTTTTATTATGTCTAGGAGGTAGTTGAACCGGAAATTCCAACCGACCCTCTTGTGGAGAGGTTAAATTTAGTTGAAGAGGAAAACATTTCGTTAAAGAAAAAATTGGAAAAAATGGAGGAGGAGAAGATGGAATTGGAGTTGCATGTTGCGGAAGTTATCGATGATCACAAGATCAAGATGGACCCTATTGTCGAGAGGTTAAATTTAGTTGAAGAAGAAAACAAATTCTTGAAGGAAAAAATAAAAAAAATTGTGGACGAGAAGATGATATTGGAGTTGCATGTTGCGGATGTCGTCGATGATCACAAGATCAAGATGGATGCAATGCGGTTGAAGATTAAAAAGATTAGACAATATGCCATTAATACCGAGGCTTGGTATCATTATGCCGTTGGATCAATTGTTACCTTGGTTGCGATTATGATAGCATTTGTTTTCGCGTTGAAATGTTTTACATTGTTTCGATGTGTATGGAGAGCTATATGTTGTTAGATGAGAACTATATATGTATGTACTTTGGTTTTAATGTGATGATGAACTTTTATCCATTTGGTCACTTAATTATCTATTTATGATGTTCTGTAATGGTTTTTGACACACTTAATTATATATAAATGCACGCAGATGAACCGCCAATGGATGTACGGTGACAGACACACCTCCGAGTACATTAAGGGCGTGCGTGAGTTTCTAAATGCGGCAGAGGCAAACAAGCAGAATGGTTTTATGTGTTGTCCATGCACTAAATGTGTGAATACGATGTCTTACTCTAACCGAAAAATCCTTCACTCCCACCTGCTTTACAAGGGTTTCATGCCACACTATAATGTTTGGACGAGGCACGGAGAAATAGGGGTTATGATGGAAGACGGCGAAGAAGAAGAGTACGATGACAACTATGTGCCCCCTGAATACGGTGATGCTGCAATGGGGGAGCTGGTGAAGATCAAGAGGAACCAGACGATGTGCCCAATGATGCTGCAACGGGTGAAGCTGCTGAAGATCAAGAGGAACCAGATGATGATCTCCGCCGGGTCATTGTCGATGCAAGGACGCAATGCGAAAGTCAAAAGGAGAAGCTGAAGTTCGATCGCATGTTAGAGGATCACAAAAAAGGGTTGTACCCCAATTGCGAAGATGGCAACACAAAGCTCGGTACCGTACTGGAATTGCTGCAGTGGAAGGCAGAGAATGCTGTGGCTGACAAAGGATTTGAGAAGCTACTGAAAATATTGAAGAAGAAGCTTCCGAAGGATAATGAATTGCCCGACAGTACATACGCAGCAAAGAAGGTCGTATGCCCTCTAGGATTGGAGGTGCAGAAGATACATGCATGCCCTAATGACTGCATCCTCTACCGCGGTGCATACAAGGATCTGAACGCATGCCCGGTATGCGGTGCATTGCGGTATAAGATCAGACGAGATGACCCTGGTGATGTTGATGGCGAGCCCGCCAGGAAGAGGGTTCCTGCGAAGGTGATGTGGTATGCTCCTATAATACCACGGTTGAAACGTTTGTTTAGAAACAGAGAGCATGCCAAGTTGATGCGATGACACAGTGAGGACCGTAAGAAAGACGGGAAGTTGAGAGCACCCGCTGACGGGTCGCAATGGAGAAAAATCGAGAGAAAGCACTGGGAGGAGTTTGCAAAGGACGCAAGGAACGTATGGTTTGCTTTAAGCACGGATGGCATTAATCCTTTCGGGGAGCAGAGCAGCAATCACAGCACCTGGCCCGTGACTCTATGTATGTATAACCTTCCTCCTTGGATGTGCATGAAGCGGAAGTTGTAGGATCGAAAGTATGTCTAGAGGGGGGGTGATTAGACTACTTGACAATATAAAAAATCTGCCTTTTGATCATGCAATGTTTTTGGCAGTTTCACAATTAAGATCAATTCAAGTATCACCCTACACATGCAATTCTAGTGTATAAGCAGCGGAAAGTAAATTGCACATGTAAAAGAGAGGTGGAGAAGATCAAACGCAGTTTGGTGACACGAAGAATTTTGTCGTGGTTCCGATAGGTGGTGCTATCGTACATCCACGTTGATGGAGACTTCAAACCACGGAGGGTAACGGCTGCGCGAGTCCACGGAGGGCTCCACCCACGAAGGGTCCACGAAGAAGCAAGCTTGTCTATTCCATCATGGCCTACGCCCACGGAGGACTAGCCTTACTCGGGGTAGATCTTCACGAAGTAGGCGATCTCCTTGCCCTTACAAACTTCTTGGTTCAACTCCACATCTCAAAGACGGAGGCTCCCAAGCGACACCTAACCAATCTAGGAGGCACCACCCTCCAAAAGGTAATAGATGGTGTTGATGATGATGAACTCCTTGCTCTTGTGCTTCAAATGATAATCTCCCCAACACTCAACTCTCCTCACTGATATGGCTGTGGTGGAAGAAAGGATTGAGTGGAAAGCAACTTGGGAAGGCTAGAAATCAAGTTTCATATGGTAGGAATGGAATGGCTTGATCTCAACACAAGGGTAGGTGGTTCACTTCTCAGAAAGTGTATGGTAGGAGTGGTAGACTTTCTGATGGCTCTCCTCTCGAATGAAGAGGGGGTGGAGGGGTATATATAGCCTCCACACAAAATCCAACCGTTACACACACATTTGACCAATCTCGGTGAGACCGAAGTGAAAACTCGGTCAGACCGAAAGTTCAAATATAGTGAACGTTGGGATTTTCGGTGGGACCGAAAATACCATCTCGGTGTGTCCGAAGTGAGTCAAAGGTTGGAACTTGCCATCTCGGTGGGACCGAAAATAATAACTCGGATATTCCGAAGTGATGTCAATAGGTTACAGAAGGTTGGCAGTCCATTTTCGGTGAGACCGAAACTCAAAATCGGATGGACCGAGAAATTAGGGTTTGGAAGAATAACTGAGGTGGTTCATCTCGGTGGGACTGAGTTTGCAGAATCGGTTTGTCCGAGATTACTTATGAGTGTGTTAAGTAGTGAAGAGTGCTGAAAGTTGAGGGAGCTAGATCACCAAGCACTTGAGCAACCAGATCATTAACACAACCTCATCCCCTTTTAATAGTATTGGCTTTTCCTATGGACTCAATGTGATCTTTGATCACTAAACCAAAAATAGAGTCTTGAGCTTTTGCCAATGCTTGTCTTAGCATTTTGAGGGGTACACTTCTTCAGACATTTCCATACCCATATCATCGAACTTCTCTGAAATGATTCTCAAGTAAATATTAGTTCAATGATATATATGTTGTTATTAATTACCAAAACCACCCGGGGATTAGTTGCACTTTCAATCTCCCCCTTTTTGGTAATTGATGACAACATATAGATCAAAGCTTCGACAGAGGATATAATCAATGAATAATATCGTCGCTTTGAGAAGTATGTGATAAACAAGAGCTCCCCCTAAATTTGTGCATTATTTAAAATTTGCGTTTGAATGCAAATGCACAATCGATTAGGATTATGGGTCACTCTTCCATGTCACATACATCTTGGTGGAGCGCACAAAATGATAAGAATGAATAACATGCACTTAATCACCAAGACAAGAGTAAATAGCCATACAAGAAGGAATAGCATATGATAAGCATTAAGCACACATTAAAGTATAGTATGACTAAGCACTCATTAAGGTAGCATCAAACTTAGTAGCAAGCACACTTAAAGTTTCGAAAGACCAAAAGAAACCAATGTATCTCAAAGAAACCGGCAAAAGAACGAAAGACGAAAGAGCACTCTCTCTCTCGAAGCCCTATGATCTATAACAATTTCTCCCCCTTTGGCAACAAGTTACCAAAAAGTTCGAAAAGGTATAGAGCTAAGCGTCACTGCGGGCTCTGCTGGCGGCTCCCGTCTGGGTAGATGTCGGTGTAGAGATAGCGGCATCGGCGAAGACTTCTGCTGATGTCTGCGCTGGAGGAGTGGATGCTGAAGCTGGAGCAACTGCTGGAGCTGTAGCTGGCGCTGAAGTGGTAGCCCTGGAGTCAGTCACTGGGATAGCTGCAGATCTGGATCCTTTGGGAACCTGAGCAGTCTGGCGATGAGAGTCCTGGACTAGATCATCCTGCATGAGCTCTGCTCTCTCCTGCCTTGTTTCCTCCATGTCTGCCTCAAGCTTGTTGACAGACACCTGAATCTCAGTCAGCTTCACGTCCAGAGCGTGGATCTTGTCCTCAACAATCCTCTCTAGGCTCTCCTGAGATTGCTCAATGCTGGCCAGGCGTTGTTCAATCCTCTGGGTAGCTTCAAGAATTTGTTCTCCAAAGCTCTTTGGCTTAGCTGCTGCTGCTGCTGCCTCTTTGTCAGCTTTAGCCTTCTTCGCAGCTTCGATTTTGGCCTGTCCTTCAACTGAGGTACGATCCTCTTCATCCATCACAACTACGTTGTCCTCATGCTCTGGCTGCAGTGGCAAGTGCTTCTTATCCAACATGAATTTGCCCGTGCCAAACTTGGCGTTGATGAGCATCTGTATCTGCGGGGCAAACCCACACGACCTCTTCTGGTCAGCTGCAGTCCTCTTAATGGTCTCTACCATCAAGTCCATCACCTTGAAAGGTGCCTTCTCATCGAGAATGTGCAGCATGTTGATAGAATAGCCTCGAATCATGCGGTGGTCTCCAGACTTAGGCATCAATGTATGCCTCAGAATAGTGTTAGTGGTGGTCAGACCTGCCTGGAGATAGTACACTGAGCCAAGCTTCCATCCTTCCAAATCAGCAGCCGGGATCTCCTTGTACATGTTCTTCATGGAATCATGACTCTTCTTAGGAATCCCATAGACATCAATGTCGTCCTCTCTCTGCACTGGAGCGTTCAGAAGTTCTACCCATTCTTCAACAGTCGAAGAAAACCTTTGACCTTCAGTCATCCAGGTGATCTTGCCATCAGGATAGAAGTGGGCTGTGGCGTAGAACTGCATGATCATCTCGTCATTCCAAGCTGTCAGTTCTTGACCCACAAAATCAGCAACTCCACATGCAGTAAAGCTCTCATGCACATGGGGAAAGAAGTCCCGGTGCTCTTCACTGTCAATATACTTCCAGTCAACTTACCTGGTGTCAGCAACAATGGGCTTCTTATCCATCAGCACGGTCTCATAGAAATCCTGCTGCTCTCTGGTGTGGAATCTGGGGTCCACAGCAGTCCTTCTCCTTACAGCATATGGATCAGACTGTCTCCATAGCCTGAGACCTTTGTCCTTCCTTGCCTTCATGTCCTCAGGTTGAGGATGAGCATCATTGTGGAGTGGCAACTTGGGACGGAGCTTAAGCAACACATGCTCTTCATCTGATTCAGACGGTGGCATCTCACCTTTGTTCTTCTCAGAAGCTGGAATGCTTCTGGTTGTTCTCTTGGGCTTGGCTGGAGCTGCCTTGGCTTGAGCAGGCTTCTTGGGCTTAGAGGAGGCTTGAGCCCGAATAACATCACCCATGAACTTAGCTTTCTGAGGAGGGGGCTGGGGTGCATCTTCTTCTTCTTCTTCTGCAGCATCAACTTGAGGTTCAACATATACTACTCTCTTCCTCTTGGAAGTCTTCTTCACCTTGCTTGGAGCAGGCTCTTCCAAGTTGAGCTTCTTTGCAACTGCTGACTGCTTTACTTTGCTTGTGCCTTTCCTTGACTGCTGCCCTTGGTGCTCTTTGGCAACCACATTCCTCTTTGGCTTGGAGGTAACTTCCTCAGCAACAAAGTCAGAGTCCTCATCATCAGAAGTTCTCTTCTTCCTGGTTCTGGTGGCTGCAGGAGGCAAACCACTAGGGGTGCTCCTCTCACCATCATCACTGGAGCTGCTAGCAGGACTTGTATCTGCCTCTGGAATCTCAGCAAAAGGTGACTCAGACCTGTTCTGGCTGTCACTGACATCTGACATGGCTGAAAACCTGTGAAAAGATAAGGTATAGGTAGAGTAGAAGAGTTATCACAACTGCAGAGGTTTTTGCAAAAAAAATGAGTTCAAAACTTAGTTTTGAGTTTTCACAGAATGTATTTCGGTCAAACCGATTTTAAGTTTCGGTGAAACCGAAGTGTTCAACAGAAACCTACACACCACTTTCGGTCAGACCGAAATGGGTTTCGGTCCTACCGATAACTTAGGGTTTCACTGAAACTACGTTTTGGTCATTCCGATTTGCACAACTCGGTTAAACCGAATGATGCAGTGTAATGGCCAGAGGCCAAATCGGTCATTCCGAGTTTCAAAATCGGCTTCACCGAGATGCGTTTCGTGGAAACCTAAGCCTAAGAATTTCGCTCGAAACTAGAGGATCTGAACTAATGTATAGGGAATATCTCAAACGTGGATTGAATCATGGCAAGCCTATCGTGCAAGAATCGGAAGGGGAGCACGAAAGGGATCGGGACACACCCTAACTTGGTGGTGTCCCTCTACGGCGGCAACGGTGGAGATGATTACCGTTGACGGCGGCGGAGACCTGCGGCGAGGGCGCACAGGCGACGACGACGACGATCCGTAGACCAGGGCGACGGCAGCAGGGGTTTTGGGGGCAAACGGTTTGAAGAATTAAATCGCGCGCAGCCCTCAGGTATATATAACCCCATGCTGTCGGTGGGACCGAGTTGAAAAACTCGGTGTCACCGAGATGTATAACTGCTGTGCAGTTACGCATATCGGTCAGACCGAGATTTTGAACTCGGTTTCACCGAGATGAAACCTAGATCAGTCTAAGCGTTTCGGTTGGACCGAGATTGAGAAGCCGGTCAGACCGAAATGGACTTAGAAGGTTTTGGAAGTCAGCCTTAGACGAATCGGTGGCTCCGAGTGCTCCTCACTCGGACTGTCCGAAAAAGACTTGTTCAAAGTTGTGATATGAGCATGAATAGAATTTGAGACAAGAAAGCATAGATAGCTAGGGAAGGTGCTTAGGCATTCTTGTCCATCCATTTGGCCAGAAAAATCAAGCAATCAAAACAACAAATGGATGTCCTTGAATGGATGAAATCATGCATTCAACATGCTCACACAATAAGATAGCAACTGAAATATGTGCAAACATGCACAACCAACACTCTAGCTACTAGCACACAATTTGTCGATGACTAGGTCATCTATATATGAGTATATTGACTTAGGAGCCAAATGAGAACATTTGATCATAGGTCATACTCATCGTTTAAGCACAAGTGGGGTTACCACTTTTACATAAAGCATTTATGTGTTCACATCATTTGGAGATGCTTTAGCTCAATTTTTTAGAGCAAAGCTCCCCCTAGATGTGAGAACCCCTTTTAAAGGGTCAAACTAACCTTGGGTTGTCGTAGAAGACTTCATGTAGATGTTGAAGATGTGGATGCTCAATGTTGATGCAGATCATCAAGAGTTGGGAGCTATCCTTTGGATTAGGGCACTTTCAATACCTACATTGGTTAGTCCCACAAGGAACAAACAAGAATATCCATAGACATAGAGTGAAGTTCACAAAAGATGATGTCCATGGAAGCAATGATTACCTTGTCCCTTGACTTACCAACAAGAGGGTTTGTGACTCCATGAACTAGTGCATGATGTGGAAGTTGATTGCACAAGTTCTTGCCAAAATGAATATGAGTGAAGTTTGTTGGCGGAGTCACCTAAGAACCTTCTAGTTCTTCTTCTTTGGGATCCACATCATCTTGATGGGAATCCTTGGTGTTGTAGTTGACCTTGACGAAGTAGAACTTGATGTGTCCTTGGGAACCCACTTGACCATGGCTTGAGGTGCTTCAATGAATGCATCAATCTCCTCTTGAAGCTTGTCCTTGGCCTTTAGCTTGTGGTCTTGTGGTGGAAGGTCATCTTGAGCTTGTTCCACATTGGAAGAAGTAGGATCATACTTCTCCTTTTGTGAAACAAACTGTGGAGTAGGGTATTGACCTTCTTCCCACTCAACACCTTCGGCGTTGAACTTTCGCTCAAAACCAATCCCTTGATTCTTCCGGTGTCTTCCTTGTTTGCGAACAATCTCCTCAAAGTTCTTGCTTCCGGCAAGACTCTTGTAGACACCTTTCTCTATGATTTCCTTCAATAAGCTATTTTCTTGCTCAAGTGTAACTTGGCTTGAAACATTGTTAGTGGAATCAAGAGAACTTCTAGAAGCAACAATATTGGATTTAACATTGTTATTGTTACTACTAGAGGAAGAATTTTTCTTATGCTTGTCATGCTTAGTTTTAATAGGTGGCAAGAAATTAGACAAGAGAAGTCGTTTGGCAAGATATGAAGAACTCTTCTTTCGAAGATCGTCATTGATCGCTTTTAGAAACTCATGTTCTTGTTCTAGAGTGAGCTTCTCGAAGCGTAGCTTCTCATGAGATCTTAGGAGCTCTCTATGATCTTCTTGAGTTGTTTCATGAGCTAACTTAAGAGTGTTTAGTTCTTTAGTGTAATGCCCAGGATGGGACTATACCTCCTACGTGTCGAGGCACGACTTAAAGGTATAAGCCCATCCTAGAATGATCTCAAGTTTGGTATCTTTGCACAACTCATGTAAAAGAGGGATTAAAATGCAAAAGAGGATAGTTGGCTTACACTCGCCACTTCACACAATACATTACATAAGCAAGACATCATTCAAAACATCACAACCCGACTACGGGTGAAGAACCAAAAGAAAGATACCAAAACAACATAAAGCCACAGGTCAGGATCGAATCCTAGTAGAAACCACTACTGAACATCGAAACGTCACAAGCAAACGGCCACGATCTTCATCGGACTCCCGGGTGAAGAACTGATCCAACTTCTGCATCAAACTCGGCTGAACCTGCATCTGGTGTGGTGAAGTAACTGTGAGCCACAGAGGACTCAGCAATCCCGTTCCCGGGTAACAAGACTATTTAAGCCTTGGGTGAGGACAAGGCTGAAGAAAGAATAAGAGGTGAAGGAACAAACAAGAGTCTGCAGCAGCAACTAGCACTAACTTACGTGAAAGAGAGCGAGAAGAGAAGAGCATCGGTCGAAAGATGATCACGAAGTGATCCTAGCTAAGCCGGTCAAACATAACCCCACCGTGTTCAACTCCCGAATCCCTATTCGGAAATTGACAGTCACGGTACACACGCTGGTAGTGTATTGGAAACATTGTGTCAAGTTATCTACAACCGGAATTAACAAGCTCCCATCTGCCACATAACCGCGGGCACGGCTTTCGAAAGTTCAAACCCTGCAGGGGTGTTCCAACTTGACCCATTACAAGCCCACGATCCGCGGAGTCGCAACTCCATAGGTGGGAAGACCCGAGTATCCTCGGAATCCCGTGCTCAAGTTAAACCGAACTAAGGTAAGGCTAATCCAGCAAATCCTCCCGGCGTGCCGACACCCTGATAGTAGCCGCGCGTATCTCGTCTCAGGCCACGACCGGATGGGACAAGCTACGGGTTTTTACCAGACCTTGAGTTTCCTCGAGGTGGCCCCGCAGGTTGCCCAGTTCGGACCAACACTCATGTGGAGCACTGGCCCGGGGGGTTGAATTAAGATAAAAGGGATAGCTAGTCCACATGCAAGTTTTTATTAGTTATTAGGCAAATAGTACCAATGTTGGGACTTGCTGGAAAAGACTTAGCACTTAGCGGTTTATCAAGGGGGTCCCATACACCCCAACCGTGTTAGGAACGCAAAATCAAGGAACATAACACCGGTTTATACGGTTCCTAACGGCATGAGTGGAACAAAACACCAAGCAAAAGGCTTAGCCTTCCACCCTTGCCAGTATATAGATGATTTCATTTTAAGCATTTATATAGTGTGATATAACCCAACCAAACTTCAACATGAAGCAAGCATCTTCAATCTTCACCTGCAACTAACAATGCTATAAGAGGGGCTGAGCGAAGCGTACTTAGCCAAGCAACGGTTTGCATAGGTAGGGTGGTTAAACATGGCAATTGGTTACAAGTAGGAGGCTGACAAGAAAGACATGGGCATCGAGGCAAAACTATAGATCGGAACTACTAGCAATAGGCAAAGATAGTAATGGTATCCGGGTTCGGTCATCTTGCCTGGAATTCCACAAGGGAGAAGAACGGATCCACGAAGAAGACGGAGCAACAGACGAGCGGATCCTCACAACTCCGGAACGAAACCGAAGCTAACAAGAGAAGCAACCGGAAAGAAAACAAACAACTCGGTAAACACACAAATCATAAACAAGGCATACGATGCACAAGCAAGCATGATGCATGTCCGGTTTAATTATGCATGGCATGGCAAAGTGCACAAACAACACTACAAGTTAAGTGGAGCTCAATATGCAACGAGTTGCATATTGACGAAACACCACATTTAATTATTTAGTTGACTCTCGTTATTTACAAGACAAGATTAAAGGTTTTAACATGGCAAGAGGTGAAACAAAAAAAAAATAAACCTACACTATTAAGACATTTTAAATGAGGCCGGAAGAAACAACAACATATCCGGAAAATCCCCATGAGCATGTTTAATAATTATAAGCAAACAACAATTAACCATATAATGTTGTTATCATGATGCGGATGACATGATCAAGTTTATGCAAGTTATTAAAAGGTTGACAATTAACAAGATATGAAGCATTGTCACCGTGGTGGAATGAAAGGGTGCCACGGCAACGATCCGAAAAGAGGCAATGGCATCATATCGGTACCGGTAACTCGGTGAGGGACCGGTGCAAAAACAAAAGGTGGAGTGAACGAGTTGAACAAGATGATGGGGTGATCCCGTTGCCGGGTTCCCACGAGTCGGTGGCGAGGCAACCGAGGAACATGACAAAAGGGACGAAGCGGACACGGTGCTCACACGGGAAACATTTCATACAACACAACAAGCATCACACGGGTCATCCACGGGGTCGTCTCGTTATACCTTTGAAGCGTGCGTTTCGGGGCGGTTCGAGACGTAGAGGAAGAAGTCGTTCTCGTTCCGAAGAGGAAGTAGCCGTTCACGTAGAGGTACATGGCGCATCCATCGTTTCCGCGGCGACGGTAGTGGTACTCGGGGCGAGGGTAGTCGAACTTGACATCGGGTGTCGAGGTACTCATTCATGTAGTAGTCGGACTTGACGGGTCCCGTGAAGTAGTCGAACTTGGAGCTCGTTCCGGTAGAGGTTCGGGTCGTCGTGGTACTTGGGCCTTCCGGCGAGGGTAGTTGTTCACGTTTCCGTAGCCGTTCATGTCACGTCGTCTTGTGTCGGCGTTCTCGTATTGTAGAGGTACACGCGGTCTTCGGCGACGGTAGATGTACTAGTCGTTTCGCCGTGTAGAGGTACTTGTCGGGGCCGTAGGGGTACTCGGTCGGGTCGCCGTATACTCGTTCGGGTCATCTGACACGTTAACAGAACAAAACAGCAGACAAAACAAAAAAACAAAAAAAAACACAACACAACAGCCTCGGACACGGCTGAGGCAGCAGAGGAGGTAGACTGGCCGCGGGATCCGGCGCTGGATTCCCGCGGCGACGGGAGGACGAGGGGCCGCCGGCTGGATGACGCGGGAGGCCAGGGTGCAGAGGAGGCGGCGGACCCGGCCTGCCTTGGCGTCGAGGACGGAGGGAAGGGGCGCGCTGAGGCGCTCGGCAGGAGGCCTCTTGGCCGCGGCTGCTGTGAAGAAGGCGCGGCGAGGCAGGATGCAGCGCTCGGGGCCGCCGCGGCGCTGCGGGATCCGGCCAGAGGGACGACGAGGGCGCTCAGACGTCGTGACTTCTGGCCGCGGCTGCGCGGCCTGGTTGCTCCAAGGCGCTCGGGAGGACGACGCGCTCGCGGGGCAGGGCCGAAGCGGGCTCGGGCGCTGCTCCTTCCTGGCCTCGCGGGAGAAGGGAGCGGGATGGGATCGGGCCGTCGGGGTCGGGCGCCATGGCGCTGAAGGAGGCAGAGGGCGAGGCGAGGGAGGAGGGGATCCCCGCGGCCGGCCTGGTGGAGACGGGGAGGACGAGCGCGCTCGCGGGGGAGAGAGCGCTCGGGGAGGCTCGTCCTGGCGGCGTCGATCGAAGGAGGGAGGCGGGGCTCCTGCGCGGAGGGAACGGGGTGCTGTCGGGGCAGAGCGAAGGAGAGAAGGAGGGAATCGGGGGGAGAGGGTGCGAGCGAGAAGGTGGCGGCGGCTGAGAGGGAAACGAGGGGAGAGGGTGCGAAGGGAGTTAGGGTTTCGGTGGTGAGGCCGGGGCTAAGGGGCCAGGAGGTGCGGCCCTTGGGCCGGCTCGACCTAAGGGGGGCCGAGGCTGGGATGATGGGCCAGCTGAGGGGGGAGGAGGCCCAAGAGGGAAAAAGGCTGAGGAGAGAGAGATGGCTGGAGGGAGGTTTTCCTTTTTATTTTCTTAGCAGAAAAGACAAAAGGAGAGAGTCAAAAAAAAAGAAAAAAAAGGCAAAGAACAGAAAATAAAATATGGAACATTTTTTATAAGGCTTTACGGGATATTACCAACCCAACAAAATAGTTCCAACAGAAAGGGAAGGTTTAGATGGAGAACTCGAGGTGAAAAAGGCATGAAGAAAATATGCAAGTGTGTTAAGGTGAATTCCAACAAATGGAATATTTATTAATATAGCTCCATAAATATTAGGAGGCTTTTATATGTTATAAAGAGAAGACAGTTCTTCCCTCGAATTAAATGGACCGAAGGCCCACACGGATTATTTAAGTTGAGATGCAAAAAAAATTAAATATGACATGATGCAATGCAAAAAAATAAATAAATAACACAAGCACAAAAGAACACACGGGCAACCCGGAACATCTGGAATCTTCTGGAAACTTCTGAAATCTTCTGGGACGTCGGTCTCGGGCGTCACAACTCTCCCACACTAACAGAGGATCTCGACCCGAGATCCTAGAGATATCACCGGGTAAAAACGGAAGAGGAAGAGGTAAAACAAAGTTGCTTCTTTGACAGAAGAGTGAAACCAAGGAACCTTGAGAGGTTGAACAAATTGAAAGAAGAACACAACAGAGATGAACGAAGTTAAGAGCACTCCGGTAAAAACGAGGAACAAGGAACATCATGAGAACCTTGAAGGTTGAAAGACATGAAACAAGAGCTCATGGACGGTAAGAATATGAAACCGCAATGGTATAGCCAAGGAATAAGAATGACAGAATTTGGACAGCACTCCGTCTGAAAATGGAAGGAATGAACAAGAACTAGAGGAGATGGAATGATAGTTGATGAAAACAACAACACACTGCCTCTGAAACAATTGGAAGAAGGCACAAGGGGTAAGAAAGATTCAGACAGCACTCCGGTTAAAAAGATAGGCAAAAACTAGATAAGATGATGGAACTTGAATGAAGAATACACCACTCCGGTTAAATAGACAAGCAAGAGAAAGAACATGATCTCGATAAAACGATATGATGGTTGAAGAGAGCAATAACACAAAGCCTCCCGGAATGAAAGAATAGAATATAGATCAACGAAAGAATTGAACGGAGAAGAAAAATGACAACTTCTCTCAAAATTGAATTTGAAAGAGCATCCTTACAAAGAAGGGTTGAACAGAATTGTTGAAAATTCAACAACGAAAGAATAAGCTTGATGTGGGCTTATGGAAAACATCTCAAAATTAAGAGGTGACAACCGGCCACTGACAGAAACATTTAACTGGATTGGGATCAACAAGGAGACGATAAACTTATCTCCCCGGAAGGATAAATGAAGAACTTGGGTCATTTATAAGCACCACAATAGCAACAATTCTCAAGGAAAGCTTTTGGTGAAATACAACCCAAGATAACTCCAACGAATAATTGAGGGGTTGAAAAGGATCTTCTGAACCAAGAAAAATGATGGGTTTAAATATCCCATTCTTGATACTCGTGAATCATGAAACATGAAGAAATTGACAAGAATGACATAACACCATCTGAAAAGATAAGGTAGAAAGGATTGCAATTGAAAGCATGATGAAGAATGCTTGAGCTCCAACAAGAATCTTGATGAAGACTTCAAGGATGAATTAAAATATGATGAACCACCATGAAGAACTCCGGTAACAAAAGGATGAGAAGTGAAAGATGAAAATAATAAGATTCAGGCCTGCGATGAATTAGATTGAGCTTGAAATGATATAATTGAAATAACTTGGAGCTCCGGAAAAACAAGATGAACAACTTAGAAGCGAGAATATGATATGATGAACAAGCTCCAGACAAAAGAATTAAATCACCTTGAAGGAATAAGAATAAGAATTATGTCATGCATATCCTTCACCAATTTAAATTGATGAAAACCAAAGGATTTGGCATACTACTTATTCTCGTTGGAAAGGATTAAAGAGAGAACTAGCACAAGCTTGGATAAATCTTCAACGAACCACCGGTAGGATTATGAAAGAACAAATGAATTAACGATAACAACGGAAGGGTAAACTTGAAAGAACTACCGTAAGAATGGAGACGAACGAAGAGACATCAATGAAGAATATTTGGAGGACGAAGTTGAAAACTGAGAACGAAGAAATATTCTGAAATGATGGCCTTCGGAGGATCACAAAGAAAAGAATTCATGAAATGCTTCAGATGGTATGAAAATAATTCCACACAATCGAAACAATAATGAGGATGGCATGAAGCTAGAACCACGAATCTTCAAGAGAACGGGCCAAGATTAAGAGAAAACACTTCTCCGGTCTCCAAATGCTGAGAATGAAGACGAGAAATGCCATGAAGAATTGTTGAGCACTCCGGAATGAAGAATTAAAAAGGTTGAACCAACGATGGAAAGAATTTGAAAGTAACTTGGAGAAGGCATATGACTGATGGAAAACATTCTTACGTCACACTTTGAAAAGAATTTGAGTATAACTTCGGAAAAAAAAAGAGTCAGGTAAGATCCTGGGAAAAGACCTGTGGGTTAGGGCCCACTCAAAGAAACCACCGTCGGAAAAGATTGCTTAAGGGATATTGCACCGGTTGAATTAAATGGCTTGAATAAGATAACAATCCTCAAAATAGCTGAACGGATTAAGAATGGAATTATGAATCTTCAGCACTCCGGATATGAATAGCAAGAGGAGAATGATTAATTGGTGCACCGAAATAAGAAAGCATTGTGAAAAGAGGAAAAGGATAAGATCAACACCGAAATCTTGAATTACATCCGCCGGTAGAATATTGGAATTAAGAATGATGAACTTGAAGCTCTTGAGCATCTTCACGATAAGCACCGGATAAGAACATTGAAGGAAAAGAATGAAGAAACATCACATGAATAAAATGGATATTTCATCTGAGAATTTCTGGCTCCAAGAAGAAAAAGGGTGGGAGGGTGGGGAAAACAAAGACAACTTGGGATGAGCAAAATGGACACCGGTTGAAAAAGAATTTAACATGACCATCTTGATGATCAAGAGGAATTAGCACTCCCATAGGAATATGAGAACACCGATTAGGAAAGGTCTGGAATCAACATTTGACATCGAAGCAACTCGAATACCAGAATCAAAACAAGAACAAAGGATAGATATGCAGCATGATCTTCACAATATCATCCGAACAGAGAATTGAACGAATGAATTCCGTAGGTACATCAACTGACGAGAAGCCACTTGGAAGAACAAAAGATAAATAAAAAGAACAAGGATCAGACGGGAACAAACACAAGAGAGGAGTTTCGTTCTAACATCTTTGTGCTGAAAGCATATGAACGCGTTACGAAAAGGTTTTGCAATCCCCGGATCAGCATAGCCAAGGATCCTTTAAGAAGCAACTCCTGATAGTAACATCGGTCATATAACCCCTTCACTCAATGTAGAACCCCGAACTCACTAGCCTGCATTCGTTGGAAGAATGCCTACGATCTACTGGATAAACCCACCTATAAATTTCCGAAAGTTTCCAGTTATGCAATCAGGTGTTGGGGATACACGGGAAGCACCGCGCAATCAACTCTAAACCTACATCCAGGTGTATCCATCCTTCAACACATAACCAGTCTTTCTCGGAAACTGTGTACCTCGGACCTTCGAAAAGCATCCACTATAACAAGCTATGGCAATACTCTCGAGCTACCTCCCCAGTACTGGGTGATGTCGGGGTTATCTTGCCACTGGCCGTATAGGAGAGATTTTCGATGTCGGCCGTCTTAAGTATTTAGTACTGCCGCGATATGCTTGTGTCAATGATACCCCGAAGCTCAACTCCTCGGTAACAGGAGGCATCGAGAACAATATCCTTGTCACAAGAACATCGAAACAATCCCAGAATACTCGCGAGATCCTAAAAAAAAATTTGGTGCAATTTTTGAAAGTAGAAGAGGTAAGAGTAGACGTCAGGAGTCCTCACCAGAGAGAAAGGGGATGAGAAGCAAAGAAATCCTACTCTCCGATATAATATAGGACTCAAAAAGTTTTCAGTGTGTGTCTAGACTCAACCGTCAACGATTCGATCAATCAGTGGGGCTTCTAGGTCGGAGAAGGCTCTGATACCAACTTGTAATGCCCAGGATGGGACTATACCTCCTACGTGTCGAGGCACGACTTAAAGGTATAAGCCCATCCTAGAATGATCTCAAGTTTGGTATCTTTGCACAACTCATGTAAAAGAGGGATTAAAATGCAAAAGAGGATAGTTGGCTTACACTCGCCACTTCACACAATACATTACATAAGCAAGACATCATTCAAAACATCACAACCCGACTACGGGTGAAGAACCAAAAGAAAGATACCAAAACAACATAAAGCCACAGGTCAGGATCGAATCCTAGTAGAAACCACTACTGAACATCGAAACGTCACAAGCAAACGGCCACGATCTTCATCGGACTCCCGGGTGAAGAACTGATCCAACTTCTGCATCAAACTCGGCTGAACCTGCATCTGGTGTGGTGAAGTAACTGTGAGCCACAGAGGACTCAGCAATCCCGTTCCCGGGTAACAAGACTATTTAAGCCTTGGGTGAGGACAAGGCTGAAGAAAGAATAAGAGGTGAAGGAACAAACAAGAGTCTGCAGCAGCAACTAGCACTAACTTACGTGAAAGAGAGCGAGAAGAGAAGAGCATCGGTCGAAAGATGATCACGAAGTGATCCTAGCTAAGCCGGTCAAACATAACCCCACCGTGTTCAACTCCCGAATCCCTATTCGGAAATTGACAGTCACGGTACACACGCTGGTAGTGTATTGGAAACATTGTGTCAAGTTATCTACAACCGGAATTAACAAGCTCCCATCTGCCACATAACCGCGGGCACGGCTTTCAAAAGTTCAAACCCTGCAGGGGTGTTCCAACTTGACCCATTACAAGCCCACGATCCGCGGAGTCGCAACTCCATAGGTGGGAAGACCCGAGTATTCTCGGAATCCCGTGCTCAAGTTAAACCGAACTAAGGTAAGGCTAATCCAGCAAATCCTCCCGGCGTGTCGACACCCTGATAGTAGCCGCGCATATCTAAGTCTCAGGACACGACCGGATGGGCGATTCTACAGGTTTTTACCAAACCTTGAGTTTCCTCGAGGTGGCCCCGCAGACTCCCCGTTTCGGACCAACACTCATGTGGAGCACTGGCCCGGGGTTGTGGAATTAAAATAAAAAGAGGGTTTGCAAGGCCCTTATGCAAGTTTTATTAGTTTGTTATTAGGCAAATAGTACCAATGTTGGGACTTGCTGGAAAAGACTTAGCACTTAGCGGTTTATCAAGGGGGTCCCATACACCCCAACCGTGTTAGGAACGCATAATCAAGGAACATAACACCGGTTTATACGGTTCCTAACGGCATGAGTGGAACAAAACACCAAGCAAAAGGCTTAGCCTTCCACCCTTGCCAGTATATAGATGATTTCATTTTAAGCATTTATATAGTGTGATATAACCCAACCAAACTTCAACATGAAGCAAGCATCTTCAATCTTCACCTGCAACTAACAATGCTATAAGAGGGGCTGAGCGAAGCGTACTTAGCCAAGCAACGGTTTGCATAGGTAGGGTGGTTAAACATGGCAATTGGTTACAAGTAGGAGGCTGACAAGAAAGACATGGGCATCGAGGCAAAACTATAGATCGGAACTACTAGCAATAGGCAAAGATAGTAATGGTATCCGGGTTCGGTCATCTTGCCTGGAATTCCACAAGGGAGAAGAACGGATCCACGAAGAAGACGGAGCAACAGACGAGTGGATCCTCACAACTCCGGAACGAAACCGAAGCTAACAAGAGAAGCAACCGGAAAGAAAACAAACAACTCGGTAAACACACAAATCATAAACAAGGCATACGATGCACAAGCAAGCATGATGCATGTCCGGTTTAATTATGCATGGCATGGCAAAGTGCACAAACAACACTACAAGTTAAGTGGAGCTCAATATGCAACGAGTTGCATATTGACGAAACACCACATTTAATTATTTAGTTGACTCTCGTTATTTACAAGACAAGATTAAAGGTTTTAACATGGCAAGAGGTGAAACAAAAAAAAATAAACCTACACTATTAAGACATTTTAAATGAGGCCGGAAGAAACAACAACATATCCGGAAAATCCCCATGAGCATGTTTAATAATTATAAGCAAACAACAATTAACCATATAATGTTGTTATCATGATGCGGATGACATGATCAAGTTTATGCAAGATATTAAAAGGTTGACAATTAACAAGATATGAAGCATTGTCACCGTGGTGGAATGAAAGGGTGCCACGGCAACGATCCGAAAAGAGGCAATGGCATCATATCGGTACCGGTAACTCGGTGAGGGACCGGTGCAAAAACAAAAGGTGGAGTGAACGAGTTGAACAAGATGATGGGGTGATCCCGTTGCCGGGTTCCCACGAGTCGGTGGCGAGGCAACCGAGGAACATGACAAAAGGGACGAAGCGGACACGGTGCTCACACGGGAACCATTTCATACAACACAACAAGCATCACACGGGTCATCCACGGGGTCGTCTCGTTATACCTTTGAAGCGTGCGTTTCGGGGCGGTTCGAGACGTAGAGGAAGAAGTCGTTCTCGTTCCGAAGAGGAAGTAGCCGTTCACGTAGAGGTACATGGCGCATCCATCGTTTCCGCGGCGACGGTAGTGGTACTCGGGGCGAGGGTAGTCGAACTTGACATCGGGTGTCGAGGTACTCATTCATGTAGTAGTCGGACTTGACGGGTCCCGTGAAGTAGTCGAACTTGGAGCTCGTTCCGGTAGAGGTTCGGGTCGTCGTGGTACTTGGGCCTTCCGGCGAGGGTAGTTGTTCACGTTTCCGTAGCCGTTCATGTCACGTCGTCTTGTGTCGGTGTTCTCGCATTGTAGAGGTACACGCGGTCTTCGGCGACGGTAGATGTACTAGTCGTTTCGCCGTGTAGAGGTACTTGTCGGGGCCGTAGGGGTACTCGGTCGGGTCGCCATATACTCGTTCGGGTCATCTGACACGTTAACAGAACAAGGCAGCAGACAAAACAAAAAAAACAAAAAAAAACACAACACAACAGCCTCGGACACGGCTGAGGCAGCAGAGGAGGTAGACTGGCCGCGAGATCCGGCGCTGGATTCCCGCGGCGACGGGAGGACGAGGGGCCGCCGGCTGGATGACGCGGGAGGCCAGGGTGCAGAGGAGGCGGCGGACCCGGCCTGCCTTGGCGTCGAGGACGGAGGGAAGGGGCGCGCTGAGGCGCTCGGCAGGAGGCCTCTTGGCCGCGACTGATGTGAAGAAGGCGCGGCGAGGCAGGATGCAGCGCTCGGGGCCGCCGCGGCGCTGCGGGATCCGGCCAGAGGGACGACGAGGGCGCTCGGACGTCGTGACTTCTGGCCGCGGCTGCGCGGCCTGGTTGCTCCAAGGCGCTCAGGAGGACGACGCGCTCGCGGGGCAGGGCCGAAGCGGGCTCGGGCGCTGCTCCTTCCTGGCCTCGCGGGAGAAGGGAGCGGGATGGGATCGGGCCGTCGGGGTCGGGCGCCATGGCGCTGAAGGAGGCAGAGGGCGAGGCGAGGGAGGAGGGGATCCCCGCGGCCGGCCTGGTGGAGACGGGGAGGACGAGCGCGCTCGCGGGGGAGAGAGCGCTCGGGGAGGCTCGTCCTGGCGGCGTCGATCGAAGGAGGGAGGCGGGGCTCCTGCGCGGAGGGAACGGGGTGCTGTCGGGGCAGAGCGAAGGAGAGAAGGAGGGAATCGGGGGGAGAGGGTGCGAGCGAGAAGGTGGCGGCGGCTGAGAGGGAAACGAGGGGAGAGGGTGCGAAGGGAGTTAGGGTTTCGGTGGTGAGGCCGGGGCTAAGGGGCCAGGAGGTGCGG
>LR738714.1:749815081-749835136 GCA_902687465.1 Secale cereale
AAAGGCAAAGAACAGAAAATAAAATATGGAACATTTTTTATAAGGCTTTACGGGATATTACCAACCCAACAAAATAGTTCCAACAGAAAGGGAAGGTTTAGATGGAGAACTCGAGGTGAAAAAGGCATGAAGAAAATATGCAAGTGTGTTAAGGTGAATTCCAACAAATGGAATATTTATTAATATAGCTCCATAAATATTAGGAGGCTTTTATATGTTATAAAGAGAAGACAATTCTTCCCTCGAATTAAATGGACCGAAGGCCCACACGGATTATTTAAGTTGAGATGCAAAAAAAATTAAATATGACATGATGGCATGATGACATGATGCAATGCAAAAAAATAAATAAATAACACAAGCACAAAAGAACACACGGGCAACCCGGAACATCTGGAATCTTCTGGAAACTTCTGAAATCTTCTGGGACGTCGGTCTCGGGCGTCACAACTCTCCCACACTAACAGAGGATCTCGACCCGAGATCCTAGAGATATCACCGGGTAAAAACGGAAGAGGAAGAGGTAAAACAAAGTTGCTTCTTTGACAGAAGAGTGAAACCAAGGAACCTTGAGAGGTTGAACAAATTGAAAGAAGAACACAACAGAGATGAACGAAGTTAAGAGCACTCCGGTAAAAAGGAGGAACAAGGAACATCATGAGAACCTTGAAGGTTGAAAGACATGAAACAAGAGCTCATGGACGGTAAGAATATGAAACCGCAATGGTATAGCCAAGGAATAAGAATGACAGAATTTGGACAGCACTCCGTCTGGAAATGGAAGGAATGAACAAGAACTAGAGGATATGGAATGATAGTTGATGAAAACAACAACACACTGCCTCTGAAACAATTGGAAGAAGGCACAAGGGGTAAGAAAGATTCAGACAGCACTCCGGTTAAAAAGATAGGCAAAAACTAGATAAGATGATGGAACTTGAATGAAGAATACACCACTCCGGTTAAATAGACAAGCAAGAGAAAGAACATGATCTCGATAAAACGATATGATGGTTGAAGAGAGCAATAACACAAAGCCTCCCGGAATGAAAGAATAGAATATAGATCAACGAAAGAATTGAACGGAGAAGAAAAATGACAACTTCTCTCAAAATTGAATTTGAAAGAGCATC
Organism: Secale cereale; assembly: GCA_902687465.1. Classification (NCBI taxonomy): domain Eukaryota; kingdom Viridiplantae; phylum Streptophyta; class Magnoliopsida; order Poales; family Poaceae; genus Secale; species Secale cereale. The sequence continues at coordinate 749,816,215 of LR738714.1, forward strand.
CTTACAAAGAAGGGTTGAACAGAATTGTTGAAAATTCAACAACGAAAGAATAAGCTTGATGTGGGCTTATGGAAAACATCTCAAAATTAAGAGGTGACAACCGGCCACTGACAGAAACATTTAACTGGATTGGGATCAACAAGGAGACGATAAACTTATCTCCCCGGAAGGATAAATGAAGAACTTGGGTCATTTATAAGCACCACAATAGCAACAATTCTCAAGGAAAGCTTTTGGTGAAATACAACCCAAGATAACTCTAACGAATAATTGAGGGGTTGAAAAGGATCTTCTGAACCAAGAAAAATGATGGGTTTAAATATCCCATTCTTGATACTCATGAATCATGAAACATGAAGAAATTGACAAGAATGACATAACACCATCTGAAAAGATAAGGTAGAAAGGATTGCAATTGAAAGCATGATGAAGAATGCTTGAGCTCCAACAAGAATCTTGATGAAGACTTCAAGGATGAATTAAAATATGATGAACCACCATGAAGAACTCCGGTAACAAAAGGATGAGAAGTGAAAGATGAAAAGAATAAGATTCAGGCCTGCGATGAATTAGATTGAGCTTGAAATGATATAATTGAAATAACTTGGAGCTCCGGAAAAACAAGATGAACAACTTAGAAGCGAGAATATGATATGATGAACAAGCTCCAGACAAAAGAATTAAATCACCTTGAAGGAATAAGAATAAGAATTATGTCATGCATATCCTTCACCAATTTAAATTGATGAAAACCAAAGGATTTGGCATACTACTTATTCTCGTTGGAAAGGATTAAAGAGAGAACTAGCACAAGCTTGGATAAATCTTCAACGAACCACCGGTAGGATTATGAAAGAACAAATGAATTAACGATAACAACGGAAGGGTAAACTTGAAAGAACCACCGTAAGAATGGAGACGAACGAAGAGACATCAATGAAGAATATTTGGAGGACGAAGTTGAAAACTGAGAACGAAGAAATATTCTGAAATGATGGCCTTCGGAGGATCACAAAGAAAAGAATTCATGAAATGCTTCAGATGGTATGAAAATAATTCCACACAATCGAAACAATAATGAGGATGGCATGAAGCTAGAACCACGAATCTTCAAGAGAACGGGCCAAGATTAAGAGAAAACACTTCTCCGGTCTCCAAATGCTGAGAATGAAGACGAGAAATGCCATGAAGAATTGTTGAGCACTCCGGAATGAAGAATTAAAAAGGTTGAACCAACGATGGAAAGAATTTGAAAGTAACTTGGAGAAGGCATATGACTGATGGAAAACATTCTTACGTCACACTTTGAAAAGAATTTGAGTATAACTTCGAAAAAAAAAAGAGTCAGGTAAGATCCTGGGAAAAGACCTGTGGGTTAGGGCCCACTCAAAGAAACCACCGTCGGAAAAGATTGCTTAAGGGATATTGCACCGGTTGAATTAAATGGCTTGAATAAGATAACAATCCTCAAAATAGCTGAACGGATTAAGAATGGAATTATGAATCTTCAGCACTCCGGATATGAATAGCAAGAGGAGAATGATTAATTGGTGCACCGAAATAAGAAAGCATTGTGAAAAGAGGAAAAGGATAAGATCAACACCGAAATCTTGAATTACATCCACCGGTAGAATATTGGAATTAAGAATGATGAACTTGAAGCTCTTGAGCATCTTCACGATAAGCACCGGATAAGAACATTGAAGGAAAAGAATGAAGAAACATCACATGAATAAAATGGATATTTCATCTGAGAATTTCTGGCTCCAAGAAGAAAAAGGGTGGGAGGGTGGGGAAAACAAAGACAACTTGGGATGAGCAAAATGGACACCGGTTGAAAAAGAATTTAACATGACCATCTTGATGATCAAGAGGAATTAGCACTCCCATAGGAATATGAGAACACCGATTAGGAAAGGTCTGGAATCAACATTTGACATCGAAGCAACTCGAATACCAGAATCAAAACAAGAACAAAGGATAGATATGCAGCATGATCTTCACAATATCATCCGAACAGAGAATTGAACGAATGAATTCCGTAGGTACATCAACTGACGAGAAGCCACTTGGAAGAACAAAAGATAAATAAAAAGAACAAGGATCAGACGGGAACAAACACAAGAGAGGAGTTTCGTTCTAACATCTTTGTGCTGAAAGCATATGAACGCGTTACGAAAAGGTTTTGCAATCCCCGGATCAGCATAGCCAAGGATCCTTTAAGAAGCAACTCCTGATAGTAACATCGGTCATATAACCCCTTCACTCAATGTAGAACCCCGAACTCACTAGCCTGCATTCGTTGGAAGAATGCCTACGATCTACTGGATAAACCCACCTATAAATTTCCGAAAGTTTCCAGTTATGCAATCAGGTGTTGGGGATACACGGGAAGCACCGCGCAATCAACTCTAAACCTACATCCAGGTGTATCCATCCTTCAACACATAACCAGTCTTTCTCGGAAACTGTGTACCTCGGACCTTCGAAAAGCATCCACTATAACAAGCTATGGCAATACTCTCGAGCTACCTCCCCAGTACTGGGTGATGTCGGGGTTATCTTGCCACTGGCCGTATAGGAGAGATTTTCGATGTCGGCCGTCTTAAGTATTTAGTACTGTCGCGATATGCTTGTGTCAATGATACCCCGAAGCTCAACTCCTCGGTAACAGGAGGCATCGAGAACAATATCCTTGTCACAAGAACATCGAAACAATCCCAGAATACTCGCGAGATCCTAAAAAAAAATTTGGTGCAATTTTTGAAAGTAGAAGAGGTAAGAGTAGACGTCAGGAGTCCTCACCAGAGAGAAAGGGGATGAGAAGCAAAGAAATCCTACTCTCCGATATAATATAGGACTCAAAAAGTTTTCAGTGTGTGTCTAGACTCAACCGTCAACGATTCGATCAATCAGTGGGGCTTCTAGGTCGGAGAAGGCTCTGATACCAACTTGTAATGCCCAGGATGGGACTATACCTCCTACGTGTCGAGGCACGACTTAAAGGTATAAGCCCATCCTAGAATGATCTCAAGTTTGGTATCTTTGCACAACTCATGTAAAAGAGGGATTAAAATGCAAAAGAGGATAGTTGGCTTACACTCGCCACTTCACACAATACATTGCATAAGCAAGACATCATTCAAAACATCACAACCCGACTACGGGTGAAGAACCAAAAGAAAGATACCAAAACAACATAAAGCCACAGGTCAGGATCGAATCCTAGTAGAAACCACTACTGAACATCGAAACGTCACAAGCAAACGGCCACGATCTTCATCGGACTCCCGGGTGAAGAACTGATCCAACTTCTGCATCAAACTCGGCTGAACCTGCATCTGGTGTGGTGAAGTAACTGTGAGCCACAGAGGACTCAGCAATCCCGTTCCCGGGTAACAAGACTATTTAAGCCTTGGGTGAGGACAAGGCTGAAGAAAGAATAAGAGGTGAAGGAACAAACAAGAGTCTGCAGCAGCAACTAGCACTAACTTACATGAAAGAGAGCGAGAAGAGAAGAGCATCGGTCGAAAGATGATCACGAAGTGATCCTAGCTAAGCCGGTCAAACATAACCCCACCGTGTTCAACTCCCGAATCCCTATTCGGAAATTGACAGTCACGGTACACACGCTGGTAGTGTATTGGAAACATTGTGTCAAGTTATCTACAACCGGAATTAACAAGCTCCCATCTGCCACATAACCGCGGGCACGGCTTTCGAAAGTTCAAACCCTGCAGGGGTGTTCCAACTTGACCCATTACAAGCCCACGATCCGCGGAGTCGCAACTCCATAGGTGGGAAGACCCGAGTATTCTCGGAATCCCGTGCTCAAGTTAAACCGAACTAAGGTAAGGCTAATCCAGCAAATCCTCCCGGCGTGTCGACACCCTGATAGTAGCCGCGCGTATCTAAGTCTCAGGACACGACCGGATGGGCGATTCTACAGGTTTTTACCAAACCTTGAGTTTCCTCGAGGTGGCCCCGCAGACTCCCCGTTTCGGACCAACACTCATGTGGAGCACTGGCCCGGGGTTGTGGAATTAAAATAAAAAGAGGGTTTGCAAGGCCCTTATGCAAGTTTTATTAGTTTGTTATTAGGCAAATAGTACCAATGTTGGGACTTGCTGGAAAAGACTTAGCACTTAGCGGTTTATCAAGGGGGTCCCATACACCCCAACCGTGTTAGGAACGCATAATCAAGGAACATAACACCGGTTTATACGGTTCCTAACGGCATGAGTGGAACAAAACACCAAGCAAAAGGCTTAGCCTTCGACCCTTGCCAGTATATAGATGATTTCATTTTAAGCATTTATATAGTGTGATATAACCCAACCAAACTTCAACATGAAGCAAGCATCTTCAATCTTCACCTGCAACTAACAATGCTATAAGAGGGGCTGAGCGAAGCGTACTTAGCCAAGCAACGGTTTGCATAGGTAGGGTGGTTAAACATGGCAATTGGTTACAAGTAGGAGGCTGACAAGAAAGACATGGGCATCGAGGCAAAACTATAGATCGGAACTACTAGCAATAGGCAAAGATAGTAATGGTATCCGGGTTCGGTCATCTTGCCTGGAATTCCACAAGGGAGAAGAACGGATCCACGAAGAAGACGGAGCAACAGACGAGCGGATCCTCACAACTCCGGAACGAAACCGAAGCTAACAAGAGAAGCAACCGGAAAGAAAACAAACAACTCGGTAAACACACAAATCATAAACAAGGCATACGATGCACAAGCAAGCATGATGCATGTCCGGTTTAATTATGCATGGCATGGCAAAGTGCACAAACAACACTACAAGTTAAGTGGAGCTCAATATGCAACGAGTTGCATATTGACGAAACACCACATTTAATTATTTAGTTGACTCTCGTTATTTACAAGACAAGATTAAAGGTTTTAACATGGCAAGAGGTGAAACAAAAAAAAATAAACCTACACTATTAAGACATTTTAAATGAGGCCGGAAGAAACAACAACATATCCGGAAAATCCCCATGAGCATGTTTAATAATTATAAGCAAACAACAATTAACCATATAATGTTGTTATCATGATGCGGATGACATGATCAAGTTTATGCAAGTTATTAAAAGGTTGACAATTAACAAGATATGAAGCATTGTCACCGTGGTGGAATGAAAGGGTGCCACGGCAACGATCCGAAAAGAGGCAATGGCATCATATCGGTACCGGTAACTCGGTGAGGGACCGGTGCAAAAACAAAAGGTGGAGTGAACGAGTTGAACAAGATGATGGGGTGATCCCGTTGCCGGGTTCCCACGAGTCGGTGGCGAGGCAACCGAGGAACATGACAAAAGGGACGAAGCGGACACGGTGCTCACACGGGAACCATTTCATACAACACAACAAGCATCACACGGGTCATCCACGGGGTCGTCTCGTTATACCTTTGAAGCGTGCGTTTCGGGGCGGTTCGAGACGTAGAGGAAGAAGTCGTTCTCGTTCCGAAGAGGAAGTAGCCGTTCACGTAGAGGTACATGGCGCATCCATCGTTTCCGCGGCGACGGTAGTGGTACTCGGGGCGAGGGTAGTCGAACTTGACATCGGGTGTCGAGGTACTCATTCATGTAGTAGTCGGACTTGACGGGTCCCGTGAAGTAGTCGAACTTGGAGCTCGTTCCGGTAGAGGTTCGGGTCGTTGTGGTACTTGGGCCTTCCGGCGAGGGTAGTTGTTCACGTTTCCGTAGCCGCTCATGTCACGTCGTCTTGTGTCGGTGTTCTCGTATTGTAGAGGTACACGTGGTCTTCGGCGACGGTAGATGTACTAGTCGTTTCGCCGTGTAGAGGTACTTGTCGGGGCCGTAGGGGTACTCGGTCGGGTCGCCATATACTCGTTCGGGTCATCTGACACGTTAACAGAACAAGGCAGCAGACAAAACAAAAAAACAAAAAAAAAACACAACACAACAACCTCGGACACGGCTGAGGCAGCAGAGGAGGTAGACTGGCCGCGGGATCCGGCGCTGGATTCCCGCGGCGACGGGAGGACGAGGGGCCGCCGGCTGGATGACGCGGGAGGCCAGGGTGCAGAGGAGGCGGCGAACCCGGCCTGCCTTGGCGTCGAGGACGGAGGGAAGGGGCGCGCTGAGGCGCTCGGCAGGAGGCCTCTTGGCCGCGGCTGCTGTGAAGAAGGCGCGGCGAGGCAGGATGCAGCGCTCGGGGCCGCCACGGCGCTGCGGGATCCGGCCAGAGGGACGACGAGGGCGCTCGGACGTCGTGACTTCTGGCCGCGGCTGCGCGGCCTGGTTGCTCCAAGGCGCTCGGGAGGACGACGCGCTCGCGGGGCAGGGCCGAAGCGGGCTCGGGCGCTGCTCCTTCCTGGCCTCGCGGGAGAAGGGAGCGGGATGGGATCGGGCCGTCGGGGTCGGGCGCCATGGCGCTGAAGGAGGCAGAGGGCGAGGCGAGGGAGGAGGGGATCCCCGCGGCCGGCCTGGTGGAGACGGGGAGGACGAGCGCGCTCGCGGGGGAGAGAGCGCTCGGGGAGGCTCGTCCTGGCGGCGTCGATCGAAGGAGGGAGGCGGGGCTCCTGCGCGGAGGGAACGGGGTGCTGTCGGGGCAGAGCGAAGGAGAGAAGGAGGGAATCGGGGGGAGAGGGTGCGAGCGAGAAGGTGGCGGCGGCTGAGAGGGAAACGAGGGGAGAGGGTGCGAAGGGAGTTAGGGATTCGGTGGTGAGGCCGGGGCTAAGGGGCCAGGAGGTGCGGGCCTTGGGCCGGCTCGACCTAAGGGGGGCCGAGGCTGGGATGATGGGCCAGCTGAGGGGGGAGGAGGCCCAAGAGGGAAAAAGGCTGAGGAGAGAGAGATGGCTGGAGGGAGGTTTTCCTTTTTATTTTCTTAGCAGAAAAGACAAAAGGAGAGAGTCAAAAAAAAAGAAAAAAAAAGGCAAAGAATAGAAAATAAAATATGGAACATTTTTTATAAGGCTTTACGGGATATTACCAACCCAACAAAATAGTTCCAACAGAAAGGGAAGGTTTAGATGGAGAACTCGAGGTGAAAAAGGCATGAAGAAAATATGCAAGTGTGTTAAGGTGAATTCCAACAAATGGAATATTTATTAATATAGCTCCATAAATATTAGGAGGCTTTTATATGTTATAAAGAGAAGACAATTCTTCCCTCGAATTAAATGGACCGAAGGCCCACACGGATTATTTAAGTTGAGATGCAAAAAAAATTAAATATGACATGATGGCATGATGACATGATGCAATGCAAAAAAATAAATAAATAACACAAGCACAAAAGAACACACGGGCAACCCGGAACATCTGGAATCTTCTGGAAACTTCTGAAATCTTCTGGGACGTCGGTCTCGGGCGTCACATTTAGTTAGACGCTCAATCTCCTTCATAGCATTGTCATTCGACTCTTCTCGACTATAAAGACTACTAGCATTTTCATCATTACTAAGCTCACTAGATTTATCATGCAAGAGCTCATCTTCACCTAGCAAGTCATCCTCATCACTATCAAAGTCAATGAATTCAGGGTGTGTTACCTTGGGGCCTTTAGCCATGAAGCATCTTCCAATTCCCTCATTTCGTGAATCAAATAAGTCGTAGGAGTTGGAGTTGGAGGATACGAGTGCAAGTCCGGCAACACCTTCATCTTGACTATAGTCGGAGTCGGAGTGATAGCTTCCATCGGATTGATTGTCGGAGTCGGAGCCGGAGACCCATTCACCTACATGAGCTTGATGTCTTCTTCTTGTGTAGCTCCTTGATGACTTGTCTTTCCTCTCCGAATCCTTGCTTCTCCGAGAGGGTCTTCGTTCATAACGATCATCTCTACTCCTTCTCTCTCTCCGAGGTGACTTATCTCTTGCTCTTCTTCTTGGAGATTCTTCTCTTCTCTTGTGGGGAGCCGTACACTCATTTGAGAAGTGTCCGGGTCTTCCACAATTGTAGCAGTTTTGATCACGACTAGAAGATCTCTTTTCATCATATGATCTAGACTTTGAGCTTCTTTCTTTGCCTCTATTCTTGTAGAACTTGTTGAAGTTCTTGACCATTAGGCTTATCTCTTCATTGGAAATTAGCTTGTCACTTGAGGTAGTAGGAGCATCACTTGTAGCTTTGTAAGCACCACTTGACTTGTTGTGAAGCTCTTCCTTATCCTTAAGTGTCATCTCATGAGCAACAATTCTTCCAATGACTTCAGTTGGCTTGAGGGTCTTGTAATTTGCCATCATTTGGATCAAAGTGCACACGGTGTCATACTTTCCATCCAAAGCTCTGAGAATCTTCTTAATGATGAATCGGTCGGTCATTTCTTCGCTTCCTAAGCCGGCAATCTCATTTGTGATGAGAGCAAGCCTAGAGTACATTTCAGCGACTCCTTCACCATCCTTCATCTTGAACTTGTCAAGTTGACCTTGAAGAATATCTAGCTTTGATTCCTTCACAGATTCAGTACCTTCGTGCATTTCAACCAAAGTATCCCAAATCTCTTTAGCATTCTCAAGACGGCTGATTTTGTTGAACTCTTCGGGACACAAAGCATTGAAGAGAATGTCACAAGCTTGAGCATTGTTTTGCAACATCCGCAACTCTTCCGGTGTAGCTTCGCGATCCGGAACTTTTCCTTCTTCAAAGAAATCACCTTGCATACCAACACAAATAATGCCCCATGCGGCTGGGTTATGACCAAGAATATGCATTTTCATTTCATGCTTCCAACTAGCAAAATTTGTACCATCAAAGTAAGGACCTCTACGATAATTACCCTCACTAGACGCCATACTCTCCTAGGTTGTGAAACCAAGCTTAAGGAGTCCAATGCAATGGAAACCAAAACAATGGAGACCAAAGCTCTGATACCACTTGTAGGATCGAAAGTATGTCTAGAGGGGGGGGGTGATTAGACTACTGACAATATAAAAAATCTGCCTTTTGATCATGCAATGTTTTTGGCAGTTTCACAATTAAGATCAATTCAAGTATCACCCTACACATGCAATTCTAGAGTATAAGCAGCGGAAAGTAAATTGCACATGTAAAAGAGAGGTGGAGAAGATCAAACGCAGTTTGGTGACACGAAGATTTTTGTCGTGGTTCCGATAGGTGGTGCTATCGTACATCCACGTTGATGGAGACTTCAACCCACGGAGGGTAACGGCTGCGCGAGTCCACGGAGGGCTCCACCCACGAAGGGTCCACGAAGAAGCAACCTTGTATATTCCATCATGGCCTACGCCCACGGAGGACTAGCCTTACTCGGGGTAGATCTTCACGAAGTAGGCGATCTCCTTGCCCTTACAAACTTCTTGGTTCAACTCCACATCTCAAAGACGGAGGCTCCCAAGCGACACCTAACCAATCTAGGAGGCACCACCCTCCAAAAGGTAATAGATGTTGTTGATGATGATGAACTCCTTGCTCTTGTGCTTCAAATGATAATCTCCCCAACACTCAACTCTCCTCACTGATATGGCTGTGGTGGAAGAAAGGATTGAGCGGAAAGCAAATTGCACATGTAGTAAAGAGAGGTGGAGAAGATCAAACGCAGTTTGGAGACACGGAGATTTTTGTCGTGGTTCCGATAGGTGGTGCTATCGTACATCCACGTTGATGGAGACTTCAACCCACGGAGGGTAACGGCTGCGCGAGTCCACGGAGGGCTCCACCCACGAAGGGTCCACGAAGAAGCAACCTTGTCTATTCCATCATGGCCTACGCCCACGGAGGACTAGCCTTACTCGGGGTAGATCTTCACGAAGTAGGCGATCTCCTTGCCCTTACAAACCTCTTGGTTCAACTCCACATCTCAAAGACGGAGGCTCCCAAGCGACACCTAACCAATCTAGGAGGCACCACCCTCCAAAAGGTAATAGATGTTGTTGATGATGATGAACTCCTTGCTCTTGTGCTTCAAATGATAATCTCCCCAACACTCAACTCTCCTCACTGATATGGCTGTGGTGGAAGAAAGGATTGAGTGGAAAGCAACTTGGGAAGGCTAGAAATCAAGTTTCATATGGTAGGAATGGAATGGCTTGATCTCAACACAAGGGTAGGTGGTTCACTTCTCAGAAAGTGTATGGTAGGAGTGGTAGACTTTCTGATGGCTCTCCTCTCGAATGAAGAGGGGGTGGAGGGGTATATATAGCCTCCACACAAAATCCAACCGTTACACACACATTTGACCAATCTCGGTGAGACCGAAGTGAAAACTCGGTCAGACCGAAAGTTCAAATATAGTGAACGTTGGGATTTTCGGTGGGACCGAAAATACCATCTCGGTGTGTCCGAAGTGAGTCAAAGGTTGGAACTTGCCATCTCGGTGGGACCGAAAATAATAACTCGGATATTCCGAAGTGATGTCAATAGGTTACAGAAGGTTGGCAGTCCATTTTTGGTGAGACCGAAACTCAAAATCGGATGGACCGAGAAATTAGGGTTTGGAAGAATAACTGAGGTGGTTCATCTCGGTGGGACTGAGTTTGCAGAATCGGTTTGTCCGAGATTACTTATGAGTGTGTTAAGTAGTGAAGAGTGCTGAAAGTTGAGGGAGCTAGATCACCAAGCACTTGAGCAACCAGATCATTAACACAACCTCATCCCCTTTTAATAGTATTGGCTTTTCCTATGGACTCAATGTGATCTTTGATCACTAAACCAAAAATAGAGTCTTGAGCTTTTGCCAATGCTTGTCTTAGCATTTTGAGGTGTCCACTTCTTCAGACATTTCCATACCCATATCATCGAACTTCTCTGAAATGATTCTCAAGTAAATATTAGTTCAATGATATATATGTTGTTATTAATTACCAAAACCACCCGGGGATTAGTTGCACTTTCATAAGTTCATTATGATGCCAGTTCTCATCTAAGGCCCTAAGCAACCCGGCAACGACATTGATGTGTACCTAAGGCCATTAGTTGAAGAACTTTTACAGCTGTGGAGTGGAAACGGTGTACGTGCGTGGGATGAGCACAAACAGGAGGAATTTGAACTAAAGGCGTTGTTGTTCGTGACCATCACCGATTGGCCCGCTCTCAGTAACCTTTCAGGACAGACAAACAAAGGATACCACGCATGCACGCACTGTTTAGATGACACTGAAAGTATATACCTGGACAAGTGCAGAAAGAATGTGTACCTAGGTCAATGTCGATTTCTTCCGACCAACCATCAATGTCGAAAGAAAGGCAAGCATTTCAAAGGCGAGGCAGATCACCGGAAGAAGCCCGCCATGCGTACCGGTGATCACGTACTTGCTATGGTCAATGATTTACACGTAATCTTTGGAAAGGGCCCCGGCGCACTAGCTGTTCCGACTGACGATGAGGGACACGCACCCATGTGGAAGAAGAAATCTATATTTTGGGACCTACCCTACTGGAAAGACCTAGAGGTCCGCTCTTCAATCGACGTGATGCACGTGACGAAGAACCTTTGCGTGAACCTGCTAGGCTTCTTGGGCGTGTATGGAAAGACAAAAGATACAGCTGAGGCACGGGAGGACCTGCAACGTTTGCACGAAAAAGACGGCATCCCTCCGAAGCAGTATGAAGGTCCTGCCAGCTATGCTCTTACGAAAGAAGAGAAAGAAATCTTCTTTGAATGCCTTCTCAGTGTGAAGGTCCCGACTGGCTTCTCGTCGAATATAAAGGGAATAATAAATATGGCGGAGAAAAAGTTCCAGAACCTAAAGTCTCATGACTGCCATGTGATTATGACGCAACTGCTTCTGGTTGCATTGAGGGGGCTTCTACCGGAAAACGTCCGATTAGCCATTGTGAAGCTATGTGCATTCCTCAATGCAATCTCTCAGAAGGTGATCGATCCAGAAATCATACCAAGGCTAAGGAGTGATGTGGCGCAATGTCTTGTCAGTTTCGAGCTTGTGTTCCCACCATCCTTCTTCAATATCATGACACACGTCCTAGTTCATCTAGTCGACGAGATTGTCATTCTGGGGCCCGTATTTCTACACAATATGTTCCCCTTTGAGAGGTTCATGGGAGTCCTAAAGAAATATGTCCGTAACCGCGCAAGGCCAGAAGGAAGCATCTCCATGGGCCATCAAACAGAGGATGTCATCGGGTTTTGTGTTGACTTCATTCCTGGCCTTAATAAGATAGGTCTCCCTAAATCGCGGTACGAGGGGAGACTGACTGGAAAAGGCACGCTTGGAAGGTACTCAATAATATGCAGGGACGGATATTCTTGGTCTCAAGCACACTACACAGTTCTACAGAACTCTACATTGGTGACCCCGTATGTCGATGAACACAAGAACAGTCTGCGCTCTAAACACCCGGAGCAGTGCGACGATTGGATTACACGTGAACACATCAGGACTTTCAGCAGTTGGTTGGAAACACGTCTCAGAGGTGACAACACTGTTTGTGATGAGTTGTACTTGTTGTCCAGGGGACCATCTTCGACTGTATTGATTTACAAAGGATACGAGATAAATGAGAATACATTTTACACGATTGTCCAAGATCAAAAGAGCACCAACCAAAACAGCGGTGTCCGCTTTGATGCAACAACCGAGAGGGGAAAGGACACATATTATGGTTACATAGTGGACATATGGGAACTTGACTACGGACATGATTTTAAGGTCCCTTTGTTTAAGTGCAAATGGGTCAATCTGTCAGGAGGCGGGGTACAGGTAGACCCACAGTACGGAATGACAACAGTGGATCTGAAAAATCTTGGATACACTGACGAACCATTCGTCCTAGCCAATGATGTGGCACAGGTTATCTATGTGAAGGACATGTCTACCAGACCGAGAAAAAGAAAAGATAATGAAGCGAATACATCATACGATGAGCCAAAGCGCCACATAGTTCTTTCAGGAAAAATGGACATCCTGGGAGTGGAGGGCAAGACAGACATGTCTGAAGATTATGAAAAGTTTCATGAAATTCCTCCCTTCAAAGTCAAGGCTGACCCAAGCATCCTGATAAACGATGAAGATTATCCATGGTTACGGCGCAATAAGCAAATGACACAAGCGAAGAAAAAGTGAAGAGTTTTCTCCGCAACTATTATGATGATACCATGCCAACATTGTAACAAACGAGTATGATACCATTGTCCGTTTGTACTATTCTAATTTGCACTAACAGAAAGTTTGTAATTGGTTTTACCAGAAAGAATTAAAAAATAAAACAAAAAACAAAAGAAAATAAATAATGCAGAAAACAAAAAAAACTTGCAAAAAAATAAAAAATAGCAACAATAAGTATTTCATTGTAAGTAGAAACAAAAGAAAATAAATAAAGCAACAAAGAAAACAAATAATTTCTAATTTAAACTATTCAAATTTGAATACTACTTGCACTAACAGAAAGTTTGTAATTGGTTTACCAGAAAGAATTAAAAATAAAGCAAAAAACAAAAGAAAATAAATAATGCAGAAAACAAAACAAAAAAACTTGAAAAAAAAATAGCAACAATAAGTATTTTTCTATAAGTAGAAACAAAATCAAATAAATAAAGCAACAAAGAAAACAAATAAATAAAAATAGCAACAGTAAGTATTTTGTTGAAAGTAGAAACAAAACTAAAAAATAAAGCAACAAAGAAAAAAAATAAAAAAATGCCACCTACTGGGCCCACACGGCCTGAATACGACTAGAAACCCAACCATGGGCCAGGATTCAGGCTCGTAGAAAGCCCAGCAAGCCCACAGGCAAAGCAGTGTCAGTTTAGGCCCTTAGGCCCGCAATTTAGAGGAGTTCGAGAGGAGAGAGGCAGCGGGGCTTATAAACTGGTGCTGGCCTCTCTCAACTAGCGAGGTGGGACTAAACTTCCCACCGCACAGCAGCAAGGCCTATAGTCCCGGTTGGTGGCAGCAACCGGGACTAAAGGGTGGCATTAGTCCCGGTTGGTGGTTGAAACCGGGACTAATACACCCCTTTAGTCCCGGTTTCAGCCACCAACCGGGACTAATACATCTCCTATATAACCAGGACTTGCGAAATTTTGGGCAGTTTCCTTCTTCCTCTCCTTCCTCGCCCCCGACGCCTCCCTCTCCTTCCCCGCCCCCGTCGCCCCGTCGTCGTCGCCGTCGCCCCCGTCGCCCCGTCGCCGTCGCCGTCGCCCCCGACGCCGTCCCAACGCCGCCTCGTCGCCGTCGCCCCGCCCCGCGACCCCGTTCCGCCCCGCCCCGCGCCGTCGCCGCGCCCCGGCCGCCGTCGCGCCGCGCGCCCCGCCCCGCCGCCGTCGCGCCGCCCAGCCCCGCCGCGCGATGTGAGGGGCTCCCTTTTTTTTATGTTTAATACTGCTGTATATATATATTTATAGTTGCTGTGTATATATGTATATATGCGTATATTTTTTTTATGTTTATATAAATTGCAGTATATATAGTTGCTGTATTTATATGTATGTGTATATATTTTTTTTCTTAGGAATTTGCTAAATATATATGTTAAATATATATGTATGTGTATATAAATATATTTTTTCTTAGGAAGTTGCTGTATATATGTGATGTGTGTATGTGATGTATATATATGTGTATGTGGCTATATAGTTTTTTGTTTATATATGCTAAATATATATAGAAAGTTTTATATATGCAAAAGTTACAAATTTAGAAAAAGAAGAATAGGAAAGAAAAAAATAAGAAAGAGGAAAGAAAGAAGAAGAGGAGAGGAAGAAGATGAGAAATAAATAAGAAGAAGAAAAAAAAGAAAAAAAGAGGAGAAGAAGAAAGGAATAGAGGAGAAGAAGAGAAATTTTCTCTTCTTCTCCTCTATTCCTTTCTTCTTCTTCTTTTTTTTCTTTTTTTTTTCTTCGATCTTCTCCTCTAGCGGTTCCTTTTTTCTTCTTCTTCCTCTTTTTTTTATCGGATATGTCTATGTCGATATACACCCTCCCCGATAACTTCGACATTAGGGGGGCCGGGGTCGAGGGTCGTCGAGGGACCGAGAGGCCGAAGGTCGAGGGGTCGAGAGGTTGCCTAGCAGTCGGGGGTCAAAGTATTGAAGAATTCCATGACTTCATCATTTGCCAGAAGTAACCGGGGCATTTTGGTACAAAGTTATGCAAAGATATTCTGGAACGGAGTTCCTGATAGAATAATCCATCTTTTGTTACGAATTATCCTATCTGGGACTCCGTTCCAAAATAACTTTGGAGAGCTTCGTACCATCATGCTACTGTTACTTTCGCCTAATGATGAAGTATTGGTTTTGTTGAATCCTTTGACACTCGACAAAATGCGACATGAGGGGGTCTAGGGTTGTGGATCGCCGAGCAGTCGGGGGTCGAGGGGTCGAGAGAGGTTGCCTAGCTAGTGTCAAAGTATTGAAGAATTCCATGACTTCATCATTTGCCAGAAGTAACCGGGGCATTTTGGTACAAAGTTATGCAAAGTTGTTCTGGAACGAAGTCCCTGATAGGATAATCCGTCTTTTGTTACGAATTATCTTATCCGGGGACTCCGTTCCAAAACAACTTTGGAGAGCTTCGTACCATCATGCTACTGTTACTTTCGCCTAATGATGAAGTATTGGTTTTGTTGAATCCTTTGACACTAGACAAAATGTGACATGAGGGGGTCTAGGGTTTGTGGATCGCCGAGCAGTCGAGGGTTGAAGCTAGTTCTATGTTTGCCATTAATATATCCATCTGTCATGTTTGAATAATAATTGGCATGTTGTAAATATTTGTAGAAACAATGGACGACAACACCCGAGACCTAGCACAAGAAGCGATGTTGATGGACATAATCGCACACAGACAAAATGCCGTCTTGTCGTTTCTCAACGACACCGATGAGCAGGTCGAAAATGAGCTGCAGCTGGAAGATCTAGGCTATGATATTGATGGATCCGGTGACCCAATGCACATGGAAGAAGTAGACCGTGAGGACGGCTCCGGTGACCCAATGCCGGTGCAAGAAGGAGACCGTGATGCTGGCTCCGGTGACCGAACCGAGTCCGGCCAGGAGGTATATATGTTAGTTAAGCATGTGCTGACTAGTTAATTGATTCATTCATTAACTCTCGTCTTTGTTCCTTTTTCTAGCCCTCCGGATCGAGCAAATCTTCGGTAAAGAGACGAGGAGCGAAGAAAAAGTTGAGGCCGGATGAAAAGTTTGAGATCTCAGAAATCTCGCGCTCCGGCGAGCCGATTGCACCCATCCGGACAAAGAACGCATTTGTTAATCAGTGCGGGGTTCTGGTTAGGGACAAGATCCCGATCAGCATCCATCAATGGTTAAAGCCGGCTGCAAACGACGCTCAGGTGACTTATGTCACTGATATGCAGAAAGAAGATCTTTGGACTGAGCTGAAGTCAAATTTCATCCTACCGCGAGAGGTTGATCCGGCGAACCCAGTTAAAGAGGAGTTAATCAAGTCTGCTGCACTTTCGAAGATGGCAGACCAATTCAGGGCATGGAAGAAAACACTGAATACGTTTGTCAAAGAAAAAAAGACTCCAGAATTCGTGGGCATATATGAGAAGATCAAAGATGACTGGCCCGCATTTGTGGCCCATAAGAAGTCGGAAAAGAGTCAGAATATGTCGGAGACAAACCGGATAAATGCTGCGAAGAAGAAGCATCACCATCGCACGGGGTCAGGCGGCTACCTCGTAGCCCGGCCTAAGTGGGCCAAGGCTGAGAATGATCTGCTTCAGAAAGGGATCGAACCAGAGACAATGCACTGGCCAGAACGTTGTCGGACTTGGTTCTTCGGGGCTGGCGGAACCTTGGACCCTGTAACAGGGTGGTGCATTTGGACGGACAAGCAATTGGAAACACCACTCAGGAAGATGCGACAGTATATCAAAGCAGCGCATGAAGGGACGTTCATCCCCGACAAAGAGAACGACGAGCTGACAATGGCCCTCGGGAATCCTGAGCACCCTGGACGGACACGAGGCACGCCAGGCTCCCTTCCGTGGCGTGCTGGGTTTCCGGACGCAGGAGGCTACAAATGCCACGACAGGAGGAAGAAAATGGAGCAGACCGAAATCCAGGCGCTGCGGGCCAGAATACAAGCGATAGAGGAACGGGAAGCAAATCGGGAGAAAAGAATTGCCGAAGCTTCCCCTGAAGCTACCCCGCCATCTCAGCGAAGAAGCAGCGTGGCTTCCACCGAGCTTCTTCAGCCAGAGCCTGCCTTGATGGCTACTGCCAGGAATCCTGTGGATGCTATCACGCAGGCACAAAATTGCCACCTTATGGCGCAGTGGATGAATCTGAAGGTCAAGGCGGCTGCTGGCTCTGTTTATCCTTCTGGACCCGACGACACTTTTCACTGCCGGCCGATTCCAGAAGGATATGCTAGGGTGATGGTTGACGAAATAACGGAGGGATTTGAGGAGCTCCAGCTTGACCACCCTACCGGTGAAGGGGAGACTCGGCTGGGTTCTTCACTGAAGACTCCATGCCTATGGCGGAAGGACCTAATCAACATTCTCAACTGGACGCCTCCGCCTCCTCCTCCTCCTCCTACAGCGAGTCAGGGCACTCCGCCTCCTCCACCGCCTCCTCCTCCGGCGAGTGACCATCAGGGCACTCCGGCTCCTTCTCCGGCGCGTGGCGGCACTCCGGCTCCTTCGCCACCGGCGCGCCCGAGCAGCCAGCCTGCTCCTCCTTCTCCGCCTAATCAGCAAGGGCGGAAGAGACCTGCCGCCGCTCCGGCTGCTCCTGCTCCGGCGCGTAAGCAAGTAAAAAAGACAACCGCTTCGTCTGGTCCGGCGACGTCTACCAGTACAGCCAGAGGCGGGAGGCGATGCAGATTCGGTTCTTCTCTCACGCCTCTAGAGAAGTTACCGTACGAGAGGTCCGACGAGGAAAACACGAAGATCGCTCAAGGCCAAGTGAAGGATTTTTTTGAAGGGTTGAAAGCACAGAGACATCCACCTCCGGAGGAGAAGATAGATGCGGTGAAAGCAAAACGCACTCTTGCTGCCCTGAAGCAACCAGCGCAAAGTAAGCCGCAGGACAACTATGACCGCATGATCCAAAAGACATATCAAGCAGCGAAGCGGTCGGGAAGTACTAAAAGTGATCAGAGGTTAGCAGAAGGGCGAGCTGGGAAACAAATTGCCCAGCTCGGCGAACAAGCGGACCAATCGTGCCCCCCGCTCAAGGTGTCTAGCGACATGGTCGCTAATGATCCGAGGATGGTGCCCGGTTATACCAATCTTGCAGATTACGCATCCGACGATGTACACTATGATTTCTTGGAAGTGCAGATAGAAAGATACGAGTACAAAAAGCCTCTCGTCAAAAATGAAAGATCTCTATCAACGAATATGCGAAGATTGCATGATTGGTACTTGAAAATCTGCAGAGAGTCTTGTATTTGAGAGTTAAACCGGAGCATGACCTCGTTGGAATTGACCTGTTGCCTGTTCCATTTGAGGAGTTCTATCAGTTTTTCAATCAATTGGCCCTCGATAAAGCAACGGTCACCTGCTATTGTCTGTAAGTAGTACTACTTCTGTCATTAAGTCTCTCTATATAGCTGATCTTCATTGCATGTATTTATAATTATCATCACTATATTATGCAGATTGAAGATCGTCGAATTGAAGAAAAGACAAGTAGGTGATATTGGGTTTATTAACACATACCTCATAGATGCAACCGAGGTTAAATTGCGTCCCGACGATACCGAGACCAACTTGCTACGATCGTTGGTGGTAAATGAAAACAAAGATATAATACTCTTTCCTTACAACTTCAAGTGAGTGTTACTGTCTTGTGCATATTTGGTTTCCCTTATATATCAGTCAAGGTTATAGTGATGTAATTGATGATCTCATGCATTCGTGCGCAGCTTCCACTATATTCTCTTAGAGATTAAGCTTGAGAAGGGAGTAGTAACTGTCTTGGACTCTAAACGTAAAGATCCCGAGGAGTATGCGGACATGACTCAAATGCTAGCCAGGTAAGTTAAA
>LR738714.1:749841780-749905385 GCA_902687465.1 Secale cereale
AAAATGCGTTTTCTGTTTTTTTTTTTTCTTTCGCGAGAGTCACGGTTTTGCTTCAGCGAGAGGCACGATTGTGCTTTCGCGAGGGTCACGGTCGTGCCTCTTTCGGAAAGGGAAAAAACCAGTGCGCCCGGTTCGGTTTTTTCGCCTGGTTTTTTTTTCGTCCGGTGTTTTTCGTGAAAAAAAAGTTCGTCAAAACCTATCAACATGGGATCTAGTTTTGAAAATCTCGACGCGAGGAATTCAACGATGAAAACGGTTCGAGATTTGGATGTTTAAGAGATAAAACGTTTTGAATAACGGATTGACAAAAAAAGGGAAAACGCTCAGGTTGCGACAAGTGGCGCACATGCAGCGCGCCACTTGTCGCAACATGGGTTTTTGGGGTGATCTTTGTACGAGTACTCCTCAATTAGTTATTTCGATGTATTGTTCCATCTTCAGA
Organism: Secale cereale; assembly: GCA_902687465.1. Taxonomy (NCBI): domain Eukaryota; kingdom Viridiplantae; phylum Streptophyta; class Magnoliopsida; order Poales; family Poaceae; genus Secale; species Secale cereale. The sequence continues at coordinate 749,842,223 of LR738714.1, forward strand.
GGCTGAGGCTGGAAATAGCCGCCCATATTTCTTCCTAAAGCCCATCTATGTATTTTAGACCATGTTTTCAAGACAAGTAAAAACTCTAAATCTAAGCTAAGCAGCCCATCTATGTATTGTCCCATCTTCAGAGGCTGAGGCTAGAAATAGCCGCAAGAGCTATGTCCCACATTAAGCGATACAGACAGTAGCAGCTCTCACCGGAGGATATTTCCATCTCCTATAACAACTGGGCCAGCCCACTTAGTACAAGAAAAGATGAAGGAAAAACGAGCGGAACCAGGATTCTGACACAGGTCTCCTGGATAAGAGCTAGCGACACTAGGCACAACCACTGGGTCTGGTTCATGATGAAATGTAGGGCGCGACATCCTTTAACGTAAAAGAGCTGATTTTCTCCATCATTTTTTTCCAGTTTTTCTGGTTTTTATTTATTTTATTCCGTTTCCTTTGTTCTTTTCCTTTTTCTTCTTCGTTTTTATTCTTCTTGCATTTGTTTCTTAGAATTTTATTTTCCATTTTCTTCTTACTTTGGTACATTTGTTTTTTTTTTCGGTTTTACCTTTTTTTGGTTTTCACTCTACATTATATCTATATACCCACAACATTTTTCTAATATAGGTTTAATATTTTTAAAATATATCAACTGTTTTTAATATAAGGTCAACATTGTTTCTATACACATTTTTTTATTCAAATGCTTGATTAACATTATTTTCATATACCATATTAACTTCTCTTGAATACATGATCTAAAATTTTTATACACGTTTTCTAAAATGCTTGATTAATAGTTTTCATTTTGTTAGACATTGTTTTAATACAGAGTCAACATTTTTTCTATATATATTTAATATTTTCCAAATGCTTGATTGACATTATTCAAATAGCTAGTCAACATTTTTTTATACACAAGATCAAATGTTTCATCATTTTTTAATACATGGTCAACGTTTGTTCTTTACACATTTAACATTTCCTAAATACTTGATTAAATTTTTTCAAATACTTGTTCAACATATTTTTTATCAAATTCTTAATTATCATGTTTATATACATGATAAAAAAATCATCATTTATGTAATACATGATCAACAATTTTCCGAATGCTTGATGAACCTTGATTAACATTTTTTCAAATACTTGTTTGATATTTTTCAAAGCTTGATTACATTTTTAATATTTGTTCAACATTTTTGAAATGATTTTATAGACTGTTTATATATATAACATTTTATAGTTTAAAAATATTTAAAATAAAGCAAAAAACGAAAACATTAAGAAAAGCAGAGAAATAGCTTTTTTAAGTCTGCATGGCTAAGTAGCCGCATATATAGCTAGAACATTTCAAATGTTCGAATGCAACAGCAGTTCTAATCTAAATAAGTTCAAATATTACACTCCAAGATTGTTGTCCTCTTTGACCGCCCATAGATGCTCAATCAGATATTCCTTCGGATGCTCGATGCTGAATTTGTTTATGCATTTGGACAAACTCTTCCAATTAATGTGGCCAGATTATGGTCTGGAACTTCGATAGGATCACCCATGTTCTCAAATTCAAGACATGCGGCAGCATCCTCACCCTCATCCTCCACGGTCATATTGTCCTTGCAAAGCTTTTGGGCAGTACTTGCATTTCCAATTCATGCAATGAAGAGATTCGAGCAAACGTGACCACCCTCTTGCTTCCGAGATTGCCAAGATCCTCTTGGTGTCCGCGACAGTTAGTTCTCTCAGGCACTAAGGTTCAAATACCTCAACCACGGTAGTTGCAAACCTGGCCATGGCATTCCCGCATGTGTCCTCCGACATCTGTAGGTACTCGTCTCACGAATCAACGGGCGTGCCATATGCAAGCACGCAGTGCAGCCGTACACTTTTGGTAATCAGAGAATCCAATCCTTCCCATGACGTCCTTATTCAATATGAAATAGCCATTAAAGTACCAGACGCCATGATAGAGATGATCAAATACATTTTGGTGCATCCTATAACGCCGGCGAAAATTATCAGCGAAGAGGGCATCTGGGGCAAAGTAGTCGGACATCAAAGTCAAATGGATGCGCACCTGATTGCGGTTGAGCACTCGATGCCCTGATCAACTCTTTGAAATTGAGAACATGCTCTTCTGCACGATCCGCGTATGCAAGGACGGCATGCATCATCTCCGTCTCATTCGTGTAGTTCTCTTCGTCGGACGAGCCGTCAAACGACTCAACATAGTGCTCATATATGTACTCCGTATCCGAATCCATTGCTTCAAAGAAGAAGGGGATTTTTTTAGCATGGGCATTTCACCGAACAATTGTCGGGCATGCCGATTATGGTAGGACCGGATGGTACCTGTGCGGCAGTAGGAGGAGAGGTGTAGAACAACGGTGGAGGAGAAGTGCCGTGGAGCCCGGAGTGTACCAATTGAAGGTGATGGACTCGTCGAGTTCCGGCAGGGGTGTGGCGGAGCGGTCGGGGTTGTGGAGCAGCGGCAATGGTAAGGGAAGAATGGATGGAGAGAAACTAAGAGGATGAAGACACATGGTCTGAGAGTAGTTTGGGTGGGCCGGGGGTGTCAGAGTCTTGAATGGTTGCTGTCTGGACTAACGCAAAGCCCCCCCCGACTTTGTCTCGGGTTTGCTGGAAAAAGTGCGTCCAGACCAGTCGGCGGACCGATACATGGCTACGTTAGATGGCTAAAATCGTTTGGATCATGCAGTCCGGACGGTTGCGGGCTGTTTGAGGATACACTTTGGAGTTGCCCTAACTGTGTCTTTGCTTGTGGTTTTCGTGCTGGCATCAACCGTGGACAGTTGGTCATTAGAAGAGTGTGGATTTTGGGTGCATGTTCATATGTTTTAGTCCGCTTAGTTCACACCCTCAACATGTGAATAGACTTTCGCACCACCAGTAAGCTTGCACGTGCAACACACGATTATACAATAGAAAAAAAATCTTGTTCATCTACTTATGAATAAACAAAAAAAACATCATATATAAATTTCCACATGCAAGATTCAACTGAATAGTTTCTAAAGAAAATATTTCGGTAAGATTTTTGAACCTCTCTAGTTGCAAATTGAAATGCATAATCAATCTAATTGTTGTAATAAATGCTTGATCATCTAAAATTCTAATAGCATGAATGTTCTATAATCATCACAGGAATCAGATAAAAATATATTCATGTGAAGCAAATTGATTATACAAGTACAATGTTTCGTATGATCACAAAAAAGTACAATATTCCATTCACGAAATCCTTAAGTATTCACACACAATGGAATCAAGTATATCCATATTACACCCTCTGTAAACTAATATAAGAGCGTTTAGATCACTATTTTAGTATTCTAAACGCTCTTAATTAGTTTACGGAGGGAGTACATGCATCGCAACAAAAAAAACTCCGATCTTAAATGTTTGCATCACTGATTCATGTAACTTGTGATGTCTCATGCCAATGGACAAGCTCCAAGGTTTACAAATAAGTCCTAAAGCCACATCATTTGAAAATGCACACATAAAATTCGAGAATTCCATTGTCTACACTCATTAAGTCCAGTACGTTATCTTCTTTGCCATGAACTTAAGGAACTTGAGGCGTCCGATTTCTTTTTGTGAGAGTCAGCTTCCCATTTCTGTGTATGCAACAGAAAATTAGCTGAAAATTTAATTATCCACAACTTAAAAAATACAAATGATTGGAATATTTGGCAGAGGCTTGAGTTGTGCAATACCAGAACTTCATGCCATAAGAATTGGAAGTAAAAGAGTAGCAAACATTATTAATGTAAGAGCCAACAAGAATCATATGGGTTTTATGGCACAGATCAACACTGACACCCTTAAAATGGTCATCACTAAAAAGACCAACTAAAAAGATTAAGAATGCAAAGTACAAGATCCCAATTTTCATCCTAAAAAAGATAAATAAATTGTTGTTGATTGGAACTGGTAGCATCCACAATAGCAGAAACCGGACTCTCAAAACCAACATGCATACAGGCTCTCAGGATTATTATATAGTTCATAGAAGGATACATGTTTTTCCAATTTGCGTACCATTGTTGCGCCTTGTTCCCATGGTAAATTTGTACCCCCCCCAAACAAAATCAAGCTACAAAACCCAACAACCCCTGTTCAGAGCGCTACGAGCATGAGAAGGGTAAAAATAGAAACACAACTGTAGACCTACAAAGTGAGAGCTGGAAACTTAATAATAGGGAGGTTATGTATACCAGGTGGTCGCCAATAGACAATCACCAAAGCTTATTGGTTTATTTTTTTCCGTCACAAGCTCCACATAATCACCTTCGGAAGAACACTTCAGTAGACCAAGAAATGAGTTCACATCTTGATAGTTAAAAAAAATCACTTATTAGATTTAAAAAGATTTGCATATGAGTATAAAATTAATACCCTGCTACAACAACTAAATTGGCATAACCGTTGTCAGATCATGATACTTGCAGCTGTTCGAGATTGACTAACCATTCTTTATCAATGTTTGCAAATACATGATTCCATATTTGAACAAGGGAACTTGTTATTCTCTGAACCAGGAACGGGCGCTTCTTTAAGATTTTACAATAACAAAAGAATCCCTGCACCAAAGAAACAGTTCTGATGCACTGAAGATAAAAAAATTATGATGTACTTGCTTCTACGAAGGTGATTGATACACAACGAACAGTAAGCATACGCCTCATTCTGCACTTGGGAGCCTAGTGACTTTTTGAGCCAATATATGCAGCTATGCGTGTCAGAAACAACTTTACACATTCAGTTACATCCGCGTGTGCATCCGTGCTGCTGGTATCGTGCTCTCCTCGGCCATGGCATTCCTGCATGTGTCCTCAGACATCCGTAGGTACTCGTCTCACGAATCAACGGGCGTGCCATATGCAAGCACGCAGTGCAGCCGTACACTTTTGGTAATCAGAGAACCCAATCCTTCCCATGACGTTCTCATTCAATATGAAATAGCCATTAAAGTACCAGACACCATGATAGAGACGATCAAATACATTTTTGTGCATCCTATAGCGCCGGCGAAAATTATCAGCGAAGAGGGCATCTGGGCAAAGTAGTCAGCCATCAATGTCAAATGGCAGCGCACCCTATTGCGGTTGAGCACTCGATGCCCTGATCAATCCTTTGAAATTGAGAACATGCTCTTCCGCACGATCCACGTCTGCAAGGACCGCCAGCATCATCGCCGTCTCATTCGTGTAGTTCTCTTCGTCGGACCAGCCGTCAAACGACTCAACATAGTGCTCGTATATGTACTCCGTATCCGAATCCATTGCTTCAAAGAAGAAGGGGATTTTTTTAGCATGGGCATTTCACCGAACAGTTGTCGGGCATGCCGAGTATGGTAGGAGCGGATGGTACCTGTGCGGCAGTAGGTGGAGAGGTGTAGAACAACGGTGGAGGATAAGTGGCGTGGAGCCCGGAGTGTACCATTGAAGGTGATGGACTCGTCGAGTCCTGGTAGGGGTGTGGCGCAACGGTCAGGGTTGTGGAGCAGCGGCAATGGTAAGGGAAGAATGGATGGAGAGAAACTGGGAGGATGAAAGGACGAAGACACATGGTCTGAGAGGGGTTTGGGTGGGCCGGGGGTGTGAGAGTCTTAAATGGTTGCTGTCTGGACTAACGCAAAGCCCCCCCCCCCCCGACTTTGTCTCGGGTTTGCAAAAGTGCGTCCAGACCAGTCGGCGGACCGATACATGGCTACGTTAGATGGCTAAATTCGTTTGCATCATGCAGTCCGGACGGTTGCGGGCTGTTTGAGGATACACTTTGGAGTTGCCCTAACTGTGTCTTTGCTTGCGGTTTTCATGCTGGCATCAACCGTGGACAATTGGTCATTAGAAGAGTGTGGATTTTGGGTGCATGTTCAGATGTTTTAGTCCGCTTAGTTCACACCCTCAACATGTGAATAGACTTTCACACCACCAGTAAGCTTGCACGTGCAACACACGATTATACAATAGAAAAAAAATCTTGTTCATCTACTTATGAATAAACAAAAAAACATCATATATAAATTTCCACATGCAAGATTCAACTGAATAGTTTCCAAAGAAAATATTTCGGTAAGATTTTTGAACCTCTCTAGTTGTAAATTGAAATGCACAATCAATCTAATCGTTGTAATAAATGCTTGATCATCTAAAATTCTAATAGCATGAATGTTCTATAATCATCACAGGAATCAGATAAAAATATATTCATGTGAAGCAAATTGATTATACAAGTACAATGTTTCGTTTGATCACAAAAAAGTACAATATTCCATTCACGAAATCCTTAAGTATTCACACACAATGGAATCAAGTATATCCATATTACACCCTCTGTAAACTAATATAAGAGCGTTTAGATCTCTATTTTAGTATTCTAAACGCTCTTAATTAGTTTACGGAGGGAGTACATGCATCGCAACAAAAAAAAAACTCTGATCTTAAATGTTTGCATCACTGATTCCTGTAACTTGTGATGTCTCATGCCAATGGACAAGCTCCAATGTTTACAAATAAGTCCTAAAGCCACATCATTTGAAAAGGCACACATAAAATTCGAGAATTCCATTGTCTGCACTCATTAAGTCCAGTACGCTATCTTCTTTGCCATGAACTTAAGGAACTTGAGGCGTCCGATTTCTTTTTGTGAGAGTCAGCTTCCCATTTCTGTGTATGCAACAGAAAATTAGATGAAAATTTAATTATCCACAACTTAAAATATACAAATGATTGGAATATTTGGCAGAGGCTTGAGTTGTGCAATACCGGAACTTCATGCCATAAGAATTGGAAGTAGAAGAGTAGCAAACATTATTAATGAAAGAGCCAACAAGAATCATATGGGTTTTATGGCACAGATCAAGACTGACACCCTTAAAATGGTCATCACTAAAAAGACCAACTAAAGAATGCAAAGTACAAGATCCCAATTTTCATCCTAAAAAAGATAAATAAATTGTTGTTGATTGGAACAGGTAGCATCCACAATAGCAGAAACCGGACTCTCAAAACCGACATGCATACAGGCTCTCAGGATTATTATATAGTTCATAGAAGGATACATCTTTTTCCAATTTGCGTACCATTGTTGCGCCTTGTTCCCATGGTAAATTTGTGCCCCCCCCCAAACAAAATCAAGCTACAAAACCCAACAACCCCTGCTCGGAGCGCTATGAGCATGAGAAGGGTAAAAATAGAAACACAACTGTAGACCTACAAAGTGAGAGCTGGAAACTTAATAATAGGGAGGTTATGTATACCAGGTGGTCGCCAATAGACAATCACCAAAGCTTCTTGGTTTATTTTTTCCTTCACAAGCTCCACATAATCACCTTCGGAAGAACACTTCAGTAGACCAAGAAATGAGTTCACATCTTGATAGTTAAAAAAATCACTTATTAGATTTAAAAAGATTTGCATATGAGTATAAAATTAATACCCTGCTACAACAACTGAATTGGCATAACCGTTGTCAGATCATGATACTTGCAGCTGTTCGAGATTGACTAACCATTCTTTATCAACGTTTGCAAATACATGATTCCATATTTGAACAAGGGAACTTGTTATTCTCTGAACCAGGAACGGGCGCTTCTTTAAGATTTTACAATAACAAAAAAAAACCCTGCACCAAAGAAACAGTTCTGATGCACTGAAGATAAAAAATTATGATGTACTTGCTCCTACGAAGGTGATTGATACACAACGAACAGTAAGCATACGCCTCATTCTGCACTTGGGAGCCTAGTGACTTTTTGAGCCAATATATGCAGCTATGCGTGTCAGAAACAACTTTACACATTCAGTTACATCCGCGTGAGCATCCGTGCTGCTGGTATCGTGCTCCTCTGGATTCAACCCATGACATGACCCACTGATACGTCTCAAACGCATCTACCTTTTCCAAACACTTTTGATATTGTTTTGACCTCATTCTTGCATGATTGAACTAAACTAACCCGGACTGACGCTGTTTTCAGCAGAGCTGCCTGTATGGTTTTATTGTGCGCATGAAAACGGATTTTTAGGTATCTCAGAAAATTCCACGAAAAATCACAGAAAATCCACGCACCCGAAGGAACCCGGAGCCAGAAGAGGGGCCAGAGGGGGGCCAGGGGGGCCCCAGGCGCCCTGGTGGCGCGGCCCACCCCTTGGCCGCGCCGGGAGGTCGCCTGGGTGGGCCCCACCTCCCCTAGTGCCCTACTTTGACCCGTATTTTAGCTCGTGACGGAGAAACCTAGATCAGACGTTCGTTTCCCAGTTTTCGTCGTGGAGCCGCCGCCACCCTCTGTTCTTCTTCGGGAGGGCTAATCTGGAGGCTGAATTGGCCTCCGGAGAGGGGAGATCGTCGCCATCGTCATCATCATCACCACTCCATCATCCCTCCATGACTTCTCCTTCCATGTGTGAGTAATCCCCTGCTTTAGGCGAAGGGGATGGTAGGGATTGGATGAGTTAGATCATGTAATAGTTTGTCAGATCGTTGGGGGCATGTTGCCTATCATCTACTATGGTGTTTATCATATTTGCTTCAACTTGTTATTCTTAATGCTTGTCACTTAGGGCCCGAGTGCCATGATTTCAGATCTGAACTATATGTGTTTGCATGAATATATTTGTGTTCTTGATCCTATCTATGAGTTGTTTGCACCTATTACGGTTCGGAACCGGCAATCCCAAAAGTGACAGCTTGGGACACCAAAGGGGATGGTCCGTAGTTTGAGGATTACATGTATCCATTGAGTTTGTTGCTTTGTTCCGGTGCTCTTTGATAGGAGCACCTTAATCTCCATAAGTTCCTTTTGGCCCCGTTCATAGCGGGATGGTAGGACAAAAGATGTTGTGCAAGTTCTTATTGCAAGCACGTACAACTACCTACGGTATACATGCCTAATGTTTGATATTTGCCTAGATGATCATTACTTTTCCGTGTGCCTTGCCCCAAGTTAGAATCATGATATATCTCATCCATGCAGCGCCCAACCATCCGTCTCCCTAGCCTACAGTGTTTTAAATCCTGCTGGTTACTAGTTGCTACTTTTGCCATTTACCTTTACTATTTACTTTTGCTGTTTACTTGTACTATCACTATCATCACTATCATATCACTGTTACCACTTATCTTTTGTTGCAAGTAAGTATATTTCAGGTGCGGTTGAATTGACAACTCAACTGTCAAAGCTTATAAATACTCTTTGGCTCCCCGTGTGTTGAATCAATAAATTGGGTTATTCTTACCCGCGAAGACTATCTCGATCCCTTACGGTTGAGGGTTATCAAGTACCGTTTTCTGGCGCCATTGCCGGGGAGCATAGCAATATTTACAAGTCTACTTGAAGTATCCTACCTGCTGCACTTCATCCGCTAGGGGTAAGAAAGGAGACCCCAAGGTTCCGATCTTACTATCCACTACAAGAAGAGGTACTGTTCTGAGCACTAGTGCTACACTTGATTCACCTTCTGTTATGAGTTTGCCTCACCGCCACCACATGATGCTCCTACTGAATCTGTTACTATGTCCGATACTCTTGATGATGCTTCTACTACTATTGATGATATTAGTTCACTTGGTTATGCTCTTGAGAAACAGATCGCTGCTGCTGCAAAAAAGTCTGGAATTGAAATTCCTGTTACTCGCTACCCTATTGGTGAAACTTATGATTATCCTGATTTGAGTAAACTCAAAGAGAGACTCCTTGATGATGATTACTATATGCTTGATGAAGATTTATGCCGGGAACTGACAGAGTTTTCTGGCTCTGACCCTGAAGTTATTAAGAAACTGTTTGAAAAACACTCTTTGAAGAACAAAACCGTTCCTGATCCTGAATTTGCTACATCTCCTATATGCATTGATGATCCTGATTATGATTTCTCTGTTGATCTTTCACTTATACCTATGGTTGAAGCTGACCCCTTTTATGCCAGAGAAAATGATGATGCTATTGCACACCTGACTAAACTCGGTGAGTTGGGTGGCCTGTTTACCACAGATGAGAAGATACGATACTTGTATGTGACCAAGCTTCTTCCTTTCTCCTTGAAGGAAGGTGCTAAAGCATGGTATGATTCACTCCCATGCGGTTCCATTAAGAGTCCTCAAGACTTAGCGCACTCTTTTGTTGATAAGTACTTTCCTGCTCACATGCAACATGCTGCTTTACAAAGAATTTATAACTTTAAACAGTTGCAGGATGAGTCCCTCCCTAAAGCTTGGGGGAGGTACTGCGGTCTGATTCGGGCTAGACCAGGACATGAAGTCCCTAAGAACGAATTAATCGATATATTCTATGCTGGTCTAACTGATGAATCCAGGTCCTATTTGGACAGTTGTGCTGGTTGTGTTTTCAGGAAAAGAACGCCGAAGGATGCAGAAGATTTGATGGGCAGGATTGCCAAAAACCATGAAGATTGGTCCATCCCTGAACCACCTCCACCACCAAAGAAGAGGGGCATGTTTGTTCTAAGCCGCGAAGATATGCGAGAAGCAAAGAAGTCTATTAAAGAGAAAGGTATTAAAACTGAAGACGTGAAGAATCTACCCCCTATTGAGAAGCTGTGTGAGCCTACCACTCACCCTCCTATGGTAGAGGTACACTCTCTTTTAGATTTCAACGCAAGTGACATCCCTCATGGTAAGCCTCCTAATCAATGTTTAGATGAGTTTGATAATTTTATTATGAAACAAAATCATTTTAATGAGAGGATACAAAGTCAATTGCATGATAATTCCCTTGCTATCAAAAGTCTGCTTGATGTTTTAGGTAGAACAGTTAATGATGTTCAATGTCTTGTGAAGCATTTTCATATGGTTCAAACTCAGCTTGAGCAAATTTCTAATGTGCAAAAAGATTTGCTTGCTAACAATGCCAAACAAGATGATTTGCAGGCCTTCGGGATTAAGACCCGAGGAGGAACTAGCACTCAAGATCCTCTCTATCCAGAGGGGCATCCGAGGAGAATCGAGCAAGATTCTCAAATGCAGGAAGAAGAAATTGTTGGCTCTCCAAAGAAGAAGAAGAAACATAAGGAGACTGACAATTCTAATGATCCTATTACAGATGAAGAGCCAGCTGTTGATCCCAACAGTGTATCTATCTCCGATGCTGAGACTGAAGACGGTGCTGAACCTGAAGATAAGGATAATGAGAAGAATGATCCGCCTGAAGTTCGAGAAGAAGAAGCACCTGACAAACGTAAGAGGTACACTAAAGAAGACTTCATCGCAAGAGAACATGGGAAGGAAAGAGAACCATGGGTACAGAAACCCATGCCCTTTCCAGATAAGTCCATCAAATCTAAAAAGAAGAGCATTACAATAAGTTTTGTGAGTGGATTAAACCTCTTTTTCTTCAAATCCCTTTGACTGATGCTATTAAGTTACCTCCTTATTCAAAATATATGAAATATATTGTCACTAATAAAAGAAAAGTTCCTAATGAAGCAATATCTACTATGCTTGCTAACTACTCTTTCAGTGGCAAGATTCCTGAGAAGCTCGGTGATCCAGGTATACCCACCATTCCTTGCTCCATAAAGAATAATTATGTCAAAACTTCTTTGTGTGATCTTGGAGCAGGAGTGAGTGTTATGCCTCTCTCTCTTTACAAGAGGCTTTGTTTAGAGAAACTAATTCCTACAGATATCTCCCTTCAGATGGCTGACAAGTCAACCGCCGTTCCGATAGGTATTTGTGAGGATGTTCCCGTAGAAGTTGCTAATTGTTTGATTCTTACTGATTTTGTTGTGCTTGACATGCCCGAGGATGGGAGCATGTCCATTATTCTTGGTAGACCTTTTCTTAACACCGCAGGTGCTATTATTGATTGCAATAAAGGGAAGGTTACCTTCAATGTGAATGATAAAGAACACACAGTGTATTTTCCTAAGAAGACCGACAGGAGGCATGGCCTCAACTCTATAGAAAATATCGAGACCGTGAAGATTGGAGAATGGGACTGTCCACTACATGTGCACCACAAATACAAAACTATCATGGTGGGGACAATGTCCATCAAAGTAAAGGTTCAGTGATTACTTCTAAGAGGTGAGACTTTTTGCTCTATATATCGCCTGTTTGTTGGTAAGACTTGATCAACCTTACTAGTAAACATGTTTTATATAGATAAAAAGTTGAGCTTGTTATGTTTTCATTTATTTTAGTTTTTGTTCTACTTGCTGTACCAAGTATTTATGTTTTGAAGCTTCACAATACTACTCACTGCTTCAAGTTTTCAGAGAGAGTTCCGCAGCTTTTTGAACTTCGAAAAAAATTCAACAGTGAAGTTTTCAGAAAAATTCCAGAAAAATAAAAAAAAATCCACGTCGGGAGTGACCCAGAGGGACCTGGGGCCAGCCAGGGGGACCCACCAGTGGCCCAGGCGGCCAGCTGGCACGGCCTGCCCCCTGGCCGCGCCCACAGGGAGCCTGGGGCCCACAAGGCCCCCCTCCAGGTAAGTCTTCTTCCTCCCTCTCTCTTTCTCTCCAAAAACACGAGTTCTCCACTTGTTCTTGTGTTCCTGCTGCTCTTGGAGGCGATTCTTCGACCTCTCTCTACAGCCCATCATTTGAGGTGAGATTTTGAACAAATACTCCCTGGTATGTGACTCCTCCACCCCTCCAATTAGATTTCTGATTGGTGGCTTCATTTGTGAGTATTTAGTAGTTCTTGGTACTGTATAGATGAGCTTGCATGCATGTGTAGAAAGTTATTTTCCAAGTTTTGATGCAAGTTTATGCCTTGGGCAAGTGAGTTGAGTAGTTTGCCTTAACCCACCTTGTTTTAATCCTTGTTTTTGTAATTTGTCAAAAATTTCAGAAATGAGTTTGTTAGGAAAGGCAAAGGGGTGGCTTGAGAAGAGGAGGCCCACGCACTCCGATCGAGTTACTAGAGCCGCGGCTTCACCCTCGACTGCTAGGGTGAGCTATAATGAAGATCATGTGCCCCTGGAGTTGTTGGAAGACACAAGTCCAGCACGTGCGATGACGTTTCCATGTGATGAATTCCTTGAAGTTGCGGGAATCAAGGATGAGTTTTATAATCTTTGTGCTAATGCAGGTCTGACACGGCTCGTCACGTGCCGTGTTACTCAGTATCAAAAACTCACCTCCAGTTTCATTAACAGTTTTAGATATAATCCTGATTCAGGTGCTATTGAGTTTAAAATTTACAATGATCTTATCACCATGACTTTGCGAAAGTTTTGTGAAATAGTAGGTGTGCCAAACGTTGGGAGGACGGCTAGGATGACCACTCAGCCCTCCGAGCTGAAAACCGTCTTCAACTCTCTCTGCAGCATGGGTACGAGGGATATTCATCGGTCAAAGATCTCCAGCATCTTGTTCCCTCACCTCAGGTATTTTGCATATTATGTTGCTAGAGGGGTGTTAGCTCGTGACAACATGAGCAACACTTCTGCGCCGGATATTGCTATCCTGGCAGCAGCCCTCTCAGGGAGATCTGATTATAATCTGGGTGCCTTAATTGCTCGACGCCTTGCTATGAACGGTAACAAGGGAGACTTATATGGTGGTGTTTATGCCACACTTATCTTAGAACATCTTGGAGGCACCACACACCCTGATGATAATCCTTTTACTTATTTAAGCTGTGATCTTGCTGCTATGAAAAGGCATAAGTTTGTTACCATGACTTCTGAGCTTGATAATCTTGTTTATATCTTGCGTTTCGGAACTACCGCGGAACGCGAGATCCGTCTACCTGCACCTCTTTTGTTTGATTTTTCTCGCAGGAACGGATGGTCCTTTGATGTTATCCAGTTCGATGAGTTCATGGCCCAGCATCAGTTTCATAACCCCATGGAGGGGGTTGTGCCCGACGAGGAGGAGCACGGTGAGTTACCACCTTTTCAGGAAGAAATCGCCACCGAGTTTGGTGAAGGGTCTTCCTCTGCTTGGCGTACGGACCCTTCCTCGTGGGAGACTCCGAGGAGTTCGGTGTACGCGCCAGCATCCTTCTACGACCCTTGGACTCACCACTGTTCCCCCGGAGCAGGAGGCTCCTGGGGGCCGTAGCTGCTACCAACTTAGGCCAAAAGCCTAAGCTTGGGGGAGTACATGCCCCTCTCACTTTTCCATTGTATTATCCGTTATATTCGCTTTGATCTTTTCGAAGTTTTTGCCCGTTCTTCTTTATTTCTCTCTCTGCAAAAACAACAAAAAAGATTTTCTCTTTCTTTTGCTTTCGTTCAACCTTTGAAATAATCCAAAAAGATTTCCTTTTTTCTCTTTAGTTTGCTTTGTTTTCAGAGTTCAGCTCGAGTCCGTGATGGCATTTAATTATATTTCCTACGTTCGATCATGCAAGTGACGAGGCAGTAATGACAAAGATCGACTGAAGGGAAGCAACAAGGAAGACCGGTATGAACTCTTCTTGTTTCTACATTTGTACATATGCCTGTACTTATGATCTAGAGACCAGCTTGTAGCGACATAGTGCCATGTTTACAATGCTCTTCCAGTGGTTCATGCTTTCCTTGTGGCTAGTCTCGAATAGCTAGAGTATATAATGTGTTATTGAAATAATCTACATGCATTGCATTGTTCATAGTTCGGTATACTAAGGTGGTATTTCCCTTTAGAGAATTTTTGGATTGACTTGGCACATGTTTACACATGTTTAAGACTAAAAAGTCTGCTCTGCCTTGATGATCTTTAAGTTTCAGAATAGTTATATCACTTTCATGCCCGATTCAATGTTGCTTTGTCGCTCTGCATGATTATGGCCGTTATTGCTCTCTAGTTGGTCGCTTCCCAGTCTTTTGCTAACCTCCACCTGTACTAAGCGGACTGACTGCTTGTGCATCCAAAATCCATAAAACCTGTTATGCCATATGAGTCCACCATACCTTCCTGTACATGGTATTTACCTGCCATTCCTAACGAAGACTTTCGTGTACCATCTCGAAATTAATCAAAAGCATTTCTCTTTTTGTGCCTCTGTTTTAGCTCATGAGGAAGTAGTAGTTAATTCATGACCTTTTTAAGTTGGACAAGTTTCACCCCGGGATTGCATGTCTAATGTGCAAACCCCTAATACGAGAAGGAACTGGCATAGAGTGCGCCCGACTCATAAAAGATAATACAACAAACAAACCCTCCTTCACGCTTTGTTCATGAGAAATCAGAAAACTTTGGCAGTGATAAACAAAGGAGATTAAGAGGATGTGATCGTCCTCATGCGGGAGCCGTTCCTCGAGACTTGTCCAGCTCAAGAAGTGATTGAGTTATCTGCTAGCATTCGTTGACGAAATATGCACCCCTCAAAAACATTTTTACCTCTGTTTTTAAAACCAAGAGCTCTGGTACATGTTTAGTTTTTGTTTCCGACCACGGGTTTTCAACCTCGCCATCAAATTCCACGGTTAGAGAGTCTCCACCTTCTTTTAAAGCACCAACTATTAAGAGCGTGATTGTCATTCTGAGTGTAATGTGCATTGTCCCAAAGTATTACATTGTCTTCTGCATGCTTGTGATATGATTTATTCTGAAATTCTTAGTTCTAGTCTCCCTTAAAACTCCGGAGGAGTTTCTGCATTTATGTTTTGCTTCACTCATGGAGGCCAGCGAGATACCACCCTAGTATGCTCAAGCTATGTGCAATGTAATCTTGTCTTGATTTTCAGTAGTATATTATTTACTTTTAGGTATTTGTGATTGGTCACTTGAAAGAAGGATTGCTCCGTGCATTGTCCTCATAGTACTGTTTCAATACTTGCTAGACTCTTTTCGTAGTACATGGTTATATACATCTAATGAAACAAAAGAGTTTGTCAAAGTTTTCTTTGTCGCGTCCAGTTCGTTGAACTGAATTGCTTGAGGACAAGCAATATGCTAAGCTTGGGGGAGTTGATACGTCTCAAACGTATCTACTTTTCCAAACACTTTTGATATTGTTTTGACCTCATTCTTGCATGATTTGAACTAAACTAACCCGGACTGACGCTGTTTTCAGCAGAGCTGCCTGTATGGTTTTATTGTGCGCAGGAAAACGGATTTTTAGGTATCTCAGAAAATTCCACGAAAAATCACAGAAAATCCACGCACCCGAAGGAACCCGGAGCTAGAAGAGGGGCCAGAGGGGGGCCAGGGGGCCCCAGGCGCCCTGGTGGCGCGGCCCACCCCCTGGCCGCGCCGGGAGGTCGCCTGGGTGGGCCCAACCTCCCCTGGTGCCCTACTTTGACCCGTATTTTAGCTCGTGACGGAGAAATCCCAGATCAGAAGTTCTTTTCCCAGTTTTCGTCGCGGAGCCGCCGCCACCCTCTGTTCTTCTTCGGGAGGGCTAATCTGGAGGCTGAATTGGCCTCCGGAGAGGGAAGATCGTCGCATCGTCATCATCATCACCACTCCATCATCCCTCCATGACTTCTCCTTCCATGTGTGAGTAATCCCCTGTTGTAGGCGAAGGGGATGGTAGGGATTTGATGAGTTAGATCATGTAATAGTTTGTCAGATCGTTGGGGCATGTTGCCTATCATCTACTATGGTGTTTATCATCTTTGCTTCAACTTGTTATTCTTAATGCTTGTCACTTAGGGCCCGAGTGCCATGATTTCAGATCTGAACCATATGTGTTTGCATGAATATATTTGTGTTCTTGATCCTATCTATGAGTTGTTTGCACCTATTACGGTTCGGAACCGGCGATCCCAAAAGTGGCAGCTTGGGACACCAAAGGGGATGGTCCGTAGTTTGAGGATTACATGTATCCAGTGAGTTTATTGCTTTGTTCCGGTGCTCTTTGACAGGAGCACCTTAATCTCCATAAGTTCCTTTTGGCCCCGTTCGTAGCGGGATGGTAGGACAAAAGATGTTGTGCAAGTTCTTATTGCAAGCACGTACAACTACCTACGGGATACATGCCTAATGTTTGATATTTGCCTAGATGATCATTACTTTTCCATGTGCCTTGCCCCAAGTTAGAATCATGATATATCTCATCCATGCAGCGCCCAACCATCCGTCTCCCTAGCCTACAGTGTTTTAAATCCTGCTGGTTACTAGTTGCTACTTTTGCCATTTACCTTTACTATTTACTTTTGCTGTTTACTTGTACTATCACTATCATCACTATCATATCACTGTTACCACTTATCTTTTGTTGCAAGTAAGTATATTTCAGGTGCGGTTGAATTGACAACTCAACTGTCAAAGCTTATAAATACTCTTTGGCTCCCCGTGTGTCGAATCAATAAATTGGGTTATTCTTACCCGCGAAGACTATCTCGATCCCTTACGGTTGAGGGTTATCACCCACCTCTTGCGCGAGCAAAACTTGCAACAATTCCATGCATGATTCCCACCCATGTCGAGCTGGTGTCGAGAAGCATGAGCTTTCCACCCCAGGGGCAGCGCAGACTGGATCTCTCTTCCGATTCCCAAGCCGATCGAATCGATCGGGGTGAGAAGCGCGCGCATGGCCTTGCCGGAGACTAGAGGCAGCGCGTCGGCCACGGCAAAAGGAACGGACGGACGCCTCCGTTGACAGTGATCAGGTACTTCTTAGATCCGCGTATCTCATATCCATACCCATATAAATTTATGCAACGTAATATGTAGATCACCAAACGTTCAAAATAGACAGGAAACTGACATATTCACCGATACCAAACGAACATAATTCACATAAATATGACCAAAAAATCATCAAACGAGCATAATTCACACAGTTCAACTATCCGGCACATTCTAACCACATAGTAGAACTAGACAATATAAAAGAATAGGGCCAAGCTTCACCACTTCCTCATCGACCCTTTGCTCTTCTGTCACCGACGTTGCTGTAGGCATCCGCGGTTCGAGAGCTCCAATTGGATTGGTATTTTATGACCGGTCAGTGACAGGATGACGTACCCGAACGTTTCACGTATTTGAGATGTGCGGCTGTAGACGCTCTGAGAACCCACGCTGTCGTGCTATCAAATGTCTGACGGCCGAGTGATCTGTTAATTTTCCTTTTAGGGATGTGCCTGCTTGTAAAGCGGCAGGATGAGTACTCGTGGTACTGCCCCCATCGTTGAAGTACGAACTCCTGCTGGCCGGGTCATCAACAAGAAGGTAACAACCATTGTGGTCTGCGTGCTCGAGACATGCTCTTCCGCCGAAAAAGTGAGAAGAAATGACATCCATGGTGCGTGTTGACTGCCTGCGCTATCCTTTTCTTTTCTTTAGGAATATCGCGCTTTACTGATCAACGATTATCAAGAGAGAGTGCCTCCCGAATACAATCCAGAATTACATGAAAAATAGAGTCACTAGAGGACTCGAACTGAGATGATCTAGCTAGAATATGTGCCGCGACATTCGATAAAGGATTTATATGACTAAAGCGAACGTGCGAAAAGAACGGAGCTAACTCCTTGATATCAGCAGTGTTGAGCCTTGCCGGCGAGCAATCAACCGTCGAAGCATTGGTTTTCTGGATAACGGACAAACAATCTAACTGGAAAAGGCTCTTGAAGAGCCTTCCTGACAGGAGCCACCACACGCTGTAGCACCATTGTTTCAGCTAGTTCTTGGGCGATAACCTCGTCAATGCACTTGCGGCAAGCCAACAAGCAATCTCCGACATGGTTCCTGATTACCACATCAATCCCATTCGTGGAGAATCCTTAAAGTGTGAGCATCCACATTAACCGTCACTGCATCTGCTGGCGCCAGAACCCATTTGGCAGAACAAACTGGGGTATGATGCCAAGAAGCAAGTGCAGCCCTACCACAATTCTGCACAAACATAGACCAAAACACCATTCTACGAGGATGCATCTTAACATCATTATTTCTTGCATCATTCCACTGTCTCGAGAGAGGTCGCTCGCGAATGAAATCAAAGATCCACTGCTTTGTATGAACAAAAGTTTTGCAGCATAGATGGAAGCCTAAATTCCGTTTCAGCACTCGCCATACCTGGCACACAAAAGTGGCAAAACAGAAAGAGATGCTCGACCTTCTCCTCTCTGCGACAGAAAAAACATGCCCCGCATTAGGAACATGGCGATGTAGCAACTGGCTGCCTGTCGGCAGACAATCATAGGCCATTGTCCCGAGAACGATCTTCATCTTCCCCGAAGCATTGACCATCCAAAGAGCTTGTCAGATTTTCACTTCAGCACCGAATTCTGATTGCACACCATTGCACCATAGTTTATTGCACATGTTGGGCCAATTCAGTAAACAACAAACAATTTCTATACTTTCTTCAGTCCCTAGCATCTAGGGATGGCAATAGGTACCCATAACCCACGTACCCTGCGGGAAAAATCCTATTAAGATAAGGGTATATGATAAAAAGTTACCCATGGGTATATAAATAGAAAATTCCCAAACTCATCGGGCAGAGCGGGTATGGGTATGGGATCATATAACCCATACCCGCAGACCCATGTACGCTTATAAAATCTAACAAGTACGGACAAAATACCTTTACACTTTGTCATGAGTTTGTGAATTTAAAACGTATGACTTTTGTACTACTCTTTATGACTACGCGTTGATACTTTGATGTGTTGTTGTTTACAAGAAAGTGTTGATGTTTATAGAATGTGTTATTGTTTATGATCTATTGTTGTTTATATGTATGTACTGATGTCATTATGTGTTGTTGTTTATAAATTATGATTATGTGTTGTTGTTTATGATTATGTGTTGCTCCAATTTATGTTACGCAAACATGGGTATTTTTACCCGCGGTAACCATTTACCCTGTCGGGTGACGGGCATGGGAAAAGAATTATACCTACCAACGGGTATGGGTACGTGTGATAGGTAAGCTGAAATAGGACGAGTAAGGGTATGGGGTGGCTTCACCCGTACCCAAACCCCGCGGGTGCCATCACTACTAGCATCTCTTTTGAATTTTAGCTTTTGTCTGGACTCAGAGACATTTCTGGGCATCACAAACATTTTCCTGAAGTTTTTGACACATTGAAAATCTATTTTCTTGTAGTCGGGAACACCCTTAATATTAACTAGGAAAAGGGCTCGTGCGTTCCAACGAGAGAAAAGAATACCACACGCTTTTAATTTACAAAAAATGGTCTATAATATGAGTATTTGTAGCTACGACCCAAACAAAGATGGTCATTGCCTACAAAAGCAGAAGTTCAAGATTCCACATGTCTTTTATTTAAACACGGCTTGCATATAGATTTAATATGTACAAAGAAACGGGCAAGTGGTCTTCAATTTCGTCTCCAATCCTGATTTTGCTGAGACGTTCATCCACAATTCGGATCAGTACCAATATGAAAGAAAGACAGATAATGCATCGTTGATTAAGATTGCACCCTAGATAGTATTTTTTAATGGTTAATGATACGTCTCCAACGTATCTACTTTTCCAAACACTTTTGCCCTTGTTTTGGACTCTAACTTGCATGATTTGAACCCGGACTGACACTGTTTTCAGCAGAATTGCCATGGTGTTGTTTTTGTGCAGAAATAAAAAGTTCTCGGAATGACCTGAAAATTTACGGAGAATTATTTTGGAAAATATAAAAAATACCCGCGGGAAGATCCAGACCAGGGGGCCCACACCCTGTCCACGAGGGTGGGGGACGCGCCCCTCCCCCGGGGTGCGCCCCATGCCTCGTGGGCCCCCTGATGCTCCACCGACGTATCTCCGCACCCCATATATTCACTTTCGGGGAGACAAAAATTAGAGAGAAATAATTATCGCGTTTTATGATACGGAGCCGCCGCCAAGCCCTAATCTCTCTCGGGAGGGCTGATCTGGAGTCCGTTCGGGGCTCCGGAGAATGGAGATCGTCGCCATCGTCATCATCAACCTTCCTCCATCACCAATTTCATGATGCTCACCGCCGTGCGTGAGTAATTCCATCGTAGGCTTGCTGGACTGTGATGGGTTGGATGAGATCTATCATGTAATCGAGTTAGTTTTGTTAGGGTTTGATCCCTAGTATCCACTATGTTCTGAGATTGATGTTGCTATGACTTTGCTATGCTTAATGCTTGTCACTAGGGCCCGAGTGCCATGATTTCAGATCTGAACCTATTATGTTTTCATGAATATATGTGTGTTCTTGATCCTATCTTGCAAGTCTATAGTCACCTACTATGTGTTATGATCCGGCAACCCCGAAGTGACAATAATCGGGACCACTCCCGGTGATGACCTTAGTTTGAGGAGTTCATGTATTCACTATGTGTTAATGCTTTGGTCCGGTACTCTATTAAAAGGAGGCCTTAATATCCCTTAGTTTCCACTAGGACCCCGCTGCCACGGGAGGGTAGGACAAAAGATGTCATGCAAGTTCTTTTCCATAAGCACGTATGACTATATTCGGAATACATGCCTACATTACATTGATGAACTGGAGCTAGTTCTGTGTCACCCTAGGTTATAAATTCTACATGATGAATTGCATCCGACATAATTCCCCATCACCGATCCAATGCCTACGATCTTTTCACATATTGCTTGTTGCTTATTTACATTTCCGCTGCTACTATTACAAAAACTACAAAAACATTATCGTTACCTTTATTACCCTTACCGCTACTATCATATTACTTTGCTACTAAACTACCTTGCTGCAGATACTAAGTTTCCAGGTGTGGTTGAATTGACAACTCAGCTGCTAATACTTAAGAGTATTCTTTGGCCCCCCTTGTGTCGAATCAATAAATTTGGGTTGAATACTTTACCCTCGAAAACTGTTGCGATCCCCTACACTTGTGGGTTATCAAGACTATTTTATGGCGCCGTTGCCGGGGAGCATAGCTATATTCTTTAAGTCACTTGGGATTTATATCTGTTGATCACTATGAAGAACTTGAAGGACTCAAAAACCAAGATCTATCCCTCAACTTCGTGGGGAGGTAAGGAGCTACCATCTAGCTCTGCACTTGATTCACCATCTGTTATGGGTAAATTTGCGACACCTACTCCAGCTATTGAATCTGATATGTCGTATGTTCTTGATGATGCCACTTCTGCTATGTATGATGAAACTACTTCTATGCCTGCTAATACTGTGCCACTAGGTGAATTTCTAGATGAACAAATTGCTAAGGTTAGGGAGAATGCAAATTTTGAAACTGATAATATTTATGAAAGTGATGATGCAACTTCTCCCCCTAGGTATGAATTTCCTGTTTTTCCTGGGGGTTATGTTATGGATGAAGAAACTGCTAGAGACTTTCTTGCTTGCAATGATAGATATGATCTTAAGAAATTATTAGCTAAGCTGAAAGAAAAGTCCTTGAATGCTAGAATGAAACATGACCCTGCTTTTGCTACTTCACCTATCTTTGTTACTGATAAGGATTATGATTTCTCTGTTGATCCCGAGTTAATTACTTTGGTTGAATCTGATCCTTTCCATGGCTATGAGTCTGAAACTATTGTGACACATCTTACTAAGTTGAATGATATAGCCACCCTGTTTACCCATGATGAAAAATTCGTTACTACTATATACTTAAGTTGTTTCCGTTCTCGTTAAAGGGTGATGCTAAGACATGGTTTAATTCTCTTGATCCTGGTTTGTTGGAAATATGCCCTAGAGGCAATGATAAAAGGATTATTATATTTCCTTGTTCATGATAATTGTCTGTTATTCATGCTTGAATTGTATTGTACGGAAACAGCGATACATGTGTGAATACATAGACCACAATGTGTCCCTGGTAAGCCTCTAGTTACTAGCTCGTTGATCAACAGATGGTCACGGTTTCCTGACCATGGACATAGGATGTCATTGATAACGGGATCACATCATTAGGAGAATGATGTGATGGACAAGACCCAATCCTAAGCCTAGCACGAGATCATATAGTTCGTAATGCTTAAGCTTTTCTAGTGTCAAGTATTTATTCCTTAGACCATGAGGTTGTGCAACTCCCGGATACCGTAGGAATACTTTGGGTATGCCAAACGTCACAACGTAACTGGGTGGCTATAAAGGTACGCAACGGGAATCTCCGAAAGAGTCTGTTGAGTTGGTACGAACCGAGACTGGGATATTGTCACTCCGTATGACGGAGAGGTACCTCTGGGCCCTCTCGGTAAGATATCATCATAATGAGCTCAAAGTGACTAAGGAGTTAGTCACGGGATGATGGATTATGAAACGAGTAAAGAGACTTGCCATGACGAGATTGAACAAGGTATCGGGAATACCGACGATAGAATCTCGGGCAAGTACCGTACCGATAGACAAAGCGAATAACATATGGGGTTGAGTGAATCCTTGACACAGTGGTTCATCCGATGAGGTCATCGAGGAACACGTGGGAACCAACATGGGTATCCAGATCCCGCTGTTGGTTATTGACCGGAGAGTCGTCTCGGTCATGTCTGCATGTCTCCCGAACCCGTAGGGTCTACACACTGAAGGTTCAGTGACGCTAGGGTTGTAGAGATACATGCACGTGAAAACCCAAATGTTGTTCGGAGTCCCGGATGAGATCCCGGACGTCACGAGGAGTACCGGAATGGTCCGAAGGTAAATAATGATATATAGGAAGTCCAGTTTCGGCCATCCGGTGAATTCCGGGGGTCACCGGGAGTGTCCCGGGACCACCGGAAGGGTCTCGGGGGTCCACCGGGTGGGGCCACCCATCCCGGAGGGCCCCGTAGGCCGCAAGGGGAAGGGGGCCAGCCCCTAGTGGGCTGGCGCACCCACATGGGCCCCCCTCCATGCGCCTAGGGTTGAAACCCTAGGGGGTGGGGGCGCCCCCTATGCCTTGGGGGGCAAGTTTCCCCCCTCTGGCCGCCGCCCCCCTAGGAGATTGCATCTCCTAGGGCCGGCGCCTCCTGGCCCCCTATATATAGTGGGGGGGAGAGAGGGCAGCTGCACCCCAAGCCTCTGGCGCCTCTCCCCCCCGTCACACCTCCAACTCCTCACGCAGGGCATAGGCGAAGCCCTGCAGCTTTTCCTGTTGCATCCACCACCACGCCGTCGTGCTGCTGGATCTCCGTCAACCTCTCCTCCGCCCTTGCTGGATCAAGAAGGAGGAGACATCGCTGTACCGTACGTGTGCTGAACGCGGAGGTGCCGTACGTTCGGTGCTGGGCTCATCGGTGACGAGGATCACGAAGAGTACGACTCCTTCATCCACGTTCCTTCGAACGCTTCCGCACGCGATCTACAAAGGGTATGTAGATGCACTCCTTTATGCTCGTTGCTAGATGACTCCTTAGATTGATCTTGGTGAAGCGTAGGAAATTTTTTGAATTCTGTTACGTTCCCCAACATGGTTGTGTGCGTAGTCCCCAGGATATGATGTATTACTTCTCTGCTAAATATTTTCCCGCTCATAAGAAACAAGCTGCCTTACGGGAAATATATAAATTTGTGCAAATTGAAAAAGAGAGTCTCCCACAAGCCTGGGGGAGGCTTCTCCAATTACTTAATGCTTTGCGTGGTCATCCTCTTGAGAGGAATGATATACTTGATGTCTTTTATAATGGACTAACCGAGGCTTCCAGAGACCACCTGGATAGTTGTGCTGGTTGTGTTTTCAGGGAAAGAACAGTTAATGAAGCTGAATTACTATTGAATAATATGCTGGCCAATGAAAATAATTGGACACTTCCTGAACCAGCCCCTAAGCCAACTCCGAAGAAAAGAGGTGTTCTATTTCTCAGTCATGAAGATATGCAAGAGGCAAAGAAATCTATGAAAGAAAAAGGTATTAAAGCTGAAGATGTTAAGAATTTACCACCTATTGAAGAAATACATGGTCTTGATAACCCGACACAGGTAGTAAAGGTAAATTCTCTTTATAGGTTTGATGAAGGTGATATTCCTCGTTATAAGTCTGCTAGCCAATGCTTAGATGAGTTTGACAATTTCATTGTGAAACAAAAAAACTTCAATGCTTATGTTGGTAGACAATTGCAACATAGTGCTTATATGATTGAACGCTTGAGTGATTATCTGTCTAGAGTTAAAGGTGAATTGAAACTCATTAGTAAACATGCTTCCATGGTTACCACTCAAGTAGAACAAGTACTTAAGGCTCAGAATGATTTGCTCAATGAATTAAATAGTAAGAATAATAATAATGCCATTAGAGTTGTGACTAGAGGTGGCAGAATGACTCGGGAACCTTTGTATCCCGAGGGCCACCCTAAGAGAATTGAGCAAGATTCTCAGAGAGCTAATTTAGATGCACCTAGTTCTTCTAAGAAGAAGAAAAAGAAAAATGATAAGACTTTGCATGCTTCTAGTGAACCTGTAGCTGACACACATGATAATCCCAATGATATATCTGTTTCTGATGCTGAGACACAATCTGGTAATGAACATGAACCTAGTGATAATGTTAATGGTGATGTTCATGATGATGCTCAACCTAGCAACGATAATTATGTAGAGATTGAACCTGTTGTTGATCTTGATAACCCACAATCAAAGAATCAACGTTATGATAAGAGAGACTTTGTTGCTAGGAAGCACGGTAGGGAAAGAGAACCATGGGTTCAGAAACCCATGCCTTTTCCTCCTAAACCATCCAAGAAGAAGGATGATGAGGATTTTGAGCGCTTTGCTGAAATGATTAGACCTATCTTTTTGCATATGCGTTTGACTAATGTGCTTACAACAAATCCTTATGCTAAGTATATGAAATATATTATTACCAATAAAAGAAAGATACATGAAGTAGAAATTTCCACCATGCTTGCCAATTACACTTTCAAAGGTGGAATACCTAAGAAATTAGGAGATCCAGGAGTACCTACTATACCTTGCTCCATTAAAAGGAACTATGTTAAAACTGCTTTATGTGACCTTGGAGCCGGTGTTAGTGTTATGCCTATCTCTTTATACCATAGACTTGACTTGAGTAAGTTGACACCTATTGAAATATCTTTGCAAATGGCTGATAAATCAACTGCTATACCTGTCAGTATTTGTGAGGATGTGTCTGTTGTGGTTGCAAATGTTACTATTCTAACGGACTTTGTTATCCTTGATATTCCCGAGGACGATAGTATGTCTATTATCCTTGGTAGACCCTTTTTGAATACTGCATGGGCTGTTATTGATTGCAACAAAGGCAATGTCACTTTTCATGTCAATGGTAATGAGCATACAGTACATTTTCCGAGGAAACAACCTCAGGTCCACAGTATCAATTATATTGGAAAAACTTCAATTATTACTATTGGAGGTTTTGAATTTCCTCTTCCTACTATCAAGAAGACATATGACATTCTTATTGGTTGGGACATACATATCCCCATTGAGGTAATCTAGTGTTATTCGAAAAATTTCCGGTTTCATGTTATTCGAAAAGAGTTTATTAACAAGACCTGATCAACCTTGTTAATGGATTCCTTTTGATGAGCATGACATAGGTGAATCTAGATAGCGCAACCTTCTGTATTCCCCTTTTTACCTTCGGTTAATTAGGATAAATATAGCAAAAACAGTATTCTTTGTCTGTCTCCAGACTTATCCGTGCAATAAAAAATACCTCGAAAATAAAAGTTCTCCAAATGCCCTGAAAATTTAGTATGATTTTTTCTAGAATATTTGAGAATATATGGCACAGAACACACAGCGAGGGGAGCCAGCACCTAGCCACGAGGGTCCAGGGCACGCCCACCCTCACAGGGCGCTCCCCCTGTGTCGTGGGCCCCACATGGCCCCCTCCACTTATTCCTGCACGCACACTCTTCTTCTTCCTCCCAAAAAAATCACCAACCAGCTCAAGCACGAGTTCTAGCTCATCTTGCTGCCATTTTTGATCTCCTTTCTCAAAGCACCATTCACCAAACTGTTTTGGGAGATTGTTCCTTGGTATGTGACTCCTCCATTGGTCCAATTAGTTTTTGTTCTAGTGCTTTATTTATTGCAAAGTTGTGCTGCTGTGGTGACCTTGTTCTTGAGCTTGCATGTCAAATTTCCTTGGTCCCAAGTAGTTCTAATGCATGATATAGTCTCTAGGCACTAGTAGGAGTTGTTGCTATCAATCTTGTTGAGTTTGGTTAACTTTTATTTTGAGTTACTAAAATTTTCAGAAAAATGCATAGGAAAATCTTCCAAGGTGGTTCTTCAAGGAAGCAAGAACCGAGGTTCGCGTTCCGTGAGCCGGACGATGAACTATCGAGGGAAGCGGAAGTGCGGCCTTGTGAATGGCCATCAGACGACTTTATGGTTCAGGTTGGCATCAAGGAGGAATTTGAGGCATATGTGCGCAACGCTGACCTCAAGGGCTTCATACAAGATAAGTGCCCTCAATACCATGGCTTAACTGATACCTTTGTGCGAAGGTTTAAATTTTCATCTACACGCAATTCTCACACTGTCCTGTTTGACCTTTATGATAAATCTTACACCATTGACTTAGAGGATTTTAATGATGCATGTAAGCTCCCGCAATGGGGCAGTATGGGTGATCCTCGCAAATATGAATTTAGAGATTTCCTTACTAGTATCACTATGGGGGAATCTAGAGAAATCACACAGGCTACCATACGGAGCATTCATTTTCCTGCTATTCATTACTTTGCTCTCTTTATTGGTAGATGCAGAAACGGTAAAGATGAGGCTTGCCACATGTGTGTCCCTGATCTTAGTGTTCTCAAGAGTGCTGTATTGGGTGATAGACAATATAACTTGGGAGCCATTGTTGCACGTAGGCTACATCATAATGGTTTGCAAGGAAATTTATTTGGTGGGATTTATGCCACTCGCATAGCCCGCCGTCTCATTTGGATTACCATGCTATGACTAGTCACCGATTTATAGAGAGGGATGAACAATCCCTCAAATATCGACTAATCTTTAACAGGCGTCATGCCGTCCCTATTATTCTTCCTGCCCCTACTTTGTTTGACTTTCAGGCAAAAGGGAGATATACTATAACCAGGGAGGAGGCAAATGAGTATCATAATATGATGGAAGCAGCCCGCCTTCGAGCTGCAGCTCAGCAGGCAGTAGCTGCTGCATCTCAGTACAACCCCAACTACGACTTTGGATATCCGTCATGCCAATACTGGCCATAGACCAACTTAGGCCAAAAGCCTCAGCTTGGGGGAGTACGTGTTTCTCACCGACTTTACATTCATGTTCACACACTTATTCTAGTTGTCAGTGCTCACACTCTTTCATTGTACCATCCATGTTTAGTTTCAATTCTTTTTCTTAGTCTTTTTCTTGTGTGTTAGGAAAACCTTAAGAAAAACAAAAAAATATTAGTTGCAGCTTTTAGCTAGTTTACTTTCTTTGCTTGTAGTAGTAGTAATTAAAAGAAAACCCAAAAAGATTTATCGTTCTTCTTTTGCTTGTTGGGAGCTTTCCCGTGTAAATAGTTTATTTTCTTTTCTTTGGGGGTCAAGAGTAGAAGACCATGATTAAAATGCTTAGTGGCTCTCTTATGCTTTATTGTTGATTTAACCTTGAGCCATATTACCTTGTCTTCTCTCTTGTAATTAAATGCTCACAGATTCCAGCTTAGTCCAATGCACATGCACTATTATTATTATCCACACCGTTCGGTCGTGCGAGTGAAAGGCAATAAGGATGATATATGATGAACTAATTGAGATGAGAAAAGCTGGTATGAACTCGACCTCTCTTGTTTTTGTAAATATGATAGTTCATCGTTCCTGATTCAACTAGTTATGAATGAAACATGCTTGAAATGACAATTAGAGATCACAACTGCTTATGCCATGCTTAATTAGCTGAGAGTTTATAATGGTCTATCTTGCATGCCAACATGATATTAAAATGGTTGTGATGTGGTATGATGGGGTGGTATCCTCCTTTGAATGATTCAAGTGGTCTGACTTGGCACATGTTCACGCATGTAGTTGAAACAAATCAACATGGCCTCCACGATATTTATGTTCATGGTGATGTATATCCTACTCATGCTTGCATTCATTGTTGATTAATTTTAATGCATGTTCATGACCGTTGTCGCTCTCTAGCCGGTCGCTTCCCAGTCTCTTTCTAGCTATCACCTGTACTAAGCGGTAATACTACTTGTGCATCCACTCCATAAACCCCAAAGTTATTCCATATGAGTTCACCATACCTTCCTATATGCGGTATTTACCTGCCGTTCCAAGTAATTTTGTATCTGCCAAACTCTAAACCTTCAAATGAAATTCTGTTTTGTATGCTCGAACAGCTCATGTATCAACTAGGGCTGTCTATATCTTCCATGCTAGGTGGGTTATTCTCAAGATGAGTGGACTCCGCTCATCATTCACAAGAAAATGGCTGGTAACCGGGATGCCCGGTCCCATGCTCAAAATCATAATAATTAAACAAAACTCCCCCAGGGTTCTTGCTGGTTTGGACGGTACCCGTTGTTTCGGGCTAGCCGTGGAGTGTGCTTGTTGGTGGTTGGGGGAATATAGACTTTACCATTCTGTTTGGGAACCGCATATAATGTGCGTAGCATGGGAGATATCGAGATTCTTGTTTGTTATGTTGACAATGAAAGTATACCGCTCAAAATGTTATTCATCTCCATTTAAAAATCGAGCTCTGGCACCTCTACAAATCCCTGCTTCCCTCTGCGAAGGGCCTATCTATTTACTTTTATGCTGAGTCATCATTCTCTTATAAAAGAGCACCCGTAGGAGAGCACCTCTGTCATTTGCATGTGTTACTATTAATTTGCATTGAGTATGATCATGACTGGATCTCTTTTACCATGAATTACAATGTCTAGTCAGTCCTTGATCCTTAAAGGTGCTCTGCATTTATGTTTTGCGGTCTCAAAAAGGGCTAGCGAGATACCATCTTGTTATATCATATCATGATTGTTTTGAGAAAGTGTTGTCATCCGAGGTTTATTATTATTGCTCGCTGAAAGTGCAGTATATCGACTAGAGGGGGGGGGGGTGAATAGACGATTTTTATGAAATGCTTCAAAACATGGTAGTTTCGAAGACAAACGATGAGCTTGAGTCTATTTGTATGCAGCGGAAAGTGGACTACACTAGGTAAGCCATAGTCATGTATTCAATGAAGTGAAAGCATGAAGACTAATAGCAACTAGGCGGCAGTGATCATAAAGGAAGAAGGAATGAAGCCAATCACAACAGGTAGATACTCAGTGAAGACAATCAGATAAGGCAAGCATGCAATGTCTTCACAACATAAAGCTGTAAGTAAAAGGAAGGAAAGGACAGAACCAGTAGCTCGGGGAAGACAGTGATTTGTTAGACCAGTTCTAGTTGCTGTGACAACTGTACATCTGGTTAGGGAGGCTGAGATTTAACTCAGAAGACCGCGTCTTCACCTTGTTCCCCTTGAGCTAAGAACACCTAGTCCTCGCCCAATCACTCTGGTAAGTCTTCAAGGTAGACTTACAAACCTTCACAGACTTCGTTCACTCTTGGATGCTCAGAACGCGACGCCTAACCGGCTGGAGGAAACACAGTCCTCAAGTGTAATAAGTCTTCAGGTCACACAGACAGAAAGACTTCAGTGATGCCTAATACTCTTTGGCTCTGGGTGTTTGGGCTTTGTCCTCGCAAGGATTTCTCTCTCAAATGCTTCGGAGGTGGGTTGCTCTCAAACGACAAAAGCCGTGCAATAACTCTGAGCAGCCACCAATTTTTTGTGTAGGGGGTGGGCTATTTATACCCACTAGGCAACCCGACCTGATTTGTCTGAAGTGACCCTGGGTCACTAAGGAACTGACACGTGTTCCAACGGTCAGATTTCAAACACACACGACAACTTTACTTGAGCTCCAAGTAAAGCTGACTCATCCGCCTCTGGATAAGATTTGCTCTCATTGTCTTCGCTCGAAGACATAGGATTTGGTTGAGCATCACATCAGTCACTGTGACTTAGTTCACTTGGACCCCACTTAACAGTGCGGTGGTTCCTATGACTCAATAAAGAAGAAAAGGAAACAGTGACAACTCTACATCTTTGCTTTCCATAGTCTTCACACAATGTCTTTTCATGTCATAGTCTTCAATATGATTATCTTCATATCCCACCACTGATATCAATGTCTTCATACATTTTTAGGGGTCATCTCCGGTAGGTTAACCGAATCAATGAGGGACTACTACCTGTGTTATCCTGCAATTCCACAAACACATTAGTCCCTAAACCAGGTTTGTCGTCAATACTCCAAAACCAACTAGGGGTGGCACTAGATGCACTTACAATCTCCCCCTTTTTGGTGATTGATGACAAACTGGTTGAAGTTTTCAACGGGGATAAAGATATGTGAAATTGTAAAGGATAAGGTATTGTCTTCGTAAGCAGCAAAAGGCTCCCCCTGAAGATGTGCATATATTTGATTTGCCTTTGAATGCAAATGCACATGGCAGGTTGTACTTGTGGAGATCCTCTTCAACTTATGAAGACAATTCATCATGCATAATTGATATGTCGAAGATAATGACATGCACAATGAAAAATGGACGTCTGCAAAAATGACTAAGTGCGGAATATAAGATAGCAAATGCGGAATTTATCATCGCAATACAGAGTAGCATAAAAAAAACATAGCAGACGACCATCAGTTTAAGTGTTACAACTCAAAGAACCAAATGTAGCAAAATGAGAGTTGTAAACACTAGGCAAATTATAAAGCACCCACCCATATGGACCCGCTTGAAGACTATCAACTCATATGCTTCTCCCCCTTTTGTCAGTAAGGACCAAAAAGGTTTGAAGACATAGAGCCTCTACTCGTTCCCAGGTGGAGCAGAAGAGGATGCAGGGTCGGTGTTGGCGTTTGGCGGTGCAGAGGTGGTTGGTGAAGTGTCGATGCGCGCTGAAGTAGGAGGCGGTGAAGTAGCATCATCCTGATCTTCGATCACCCTGGCGTTAATTGTTGCAGCGGAGGAAGAGTACTCAGAGTCTTCAAGGGATGGAGTTCGACGCATAACAACAGTCCTTGGAGGAGTGTTGTCAAACTTGAATCTCTTAGTCAAGCCATCGTCTTGAAGATCTGCTTCAGCACTCAGCAAGGTCAAACTCTTCCAAGACCGCCTGCATGTTTCTACGCTTCACCAAGATCAATATAAGGAGTCATCTAGCAACGAGCATAATGGAGTGCATCTACATACCCTTTTGTAGATCGCGTGCGGAAGCGTTCGAAGAAACGTGGATGAAGTAGTCGTACTCTTCGCGTTCTTCATCACCGATGAACCTAGCGCCGAACGGACGGCACCTCCGCGTTCAACACACGTACGGTACAGCAACGTCTCCTCCTTCTTGATCCATCAAGGGCGGAGGAGAGGTCGTCGGAGATCCAGCAGCACGACGGCGTGGTGGTGGATGCAACAGGAAAACCTGCAGGGCTTCGCCGGCGCCCTGCGGAGGAGTAGGAAGTGTGACGGGAGGGGGGAGAGGCGCCAGAGGCTTAGGGTGCGTCTGCCCTCTTCCCCCACTATATATAGGGGCCAGGGGGGCGCCGGCCCTGGGAGATCTGATCTCCAGGGGGGGCGGCGGCCAAGGGGGGAAACTTGCCCCCCCCCCCCCAAGGCATAGGGGGCGCCCCCTCCCCCTAGGGTTTCAACCCTAGGCGCATGGAGGGGGGCCCATATGGGTGCACCAGCCCACCAGGGGCTGGCCTCCTTCCCCTTGCGGCCTAGGGGCCCCACCGGGATGGGTGGCCCCACCCGGTGGACCCCCGGGACCCCTCCGATGGTCCCGGGACACTCCCGGTGACCCCGGAGTTCACCCGATGGCCGAAACTGGACTTCCTATATATCATTCTTTACCTCCGGACCATTCCGGAACTCCTCGTCACGTCCGGGATCTCATACGGGACTCCGAACAACTTTCGGGTTTCCACGTGCATGTATCTCTACAACCCTAGCTTCACCGAACCTTAAGTGTGTAGACCCTACGGGTTCGGGAGACACGTAGACATGACCGAGACGACTCTCCGGTCAATAACCAGCAGCGGGATCTGGATACCCATGTTGGTTCCCACGTGTTCCTCGATGATCTTCAACGGATGAACCACTGTGTCAAGGATTCACTCAATCCCGTATGTTATTCGCTTTGTCTATCGGTACGGTACTTGCCCGAGATTCGATCGTCGGTATTCCCGATACCTTGGTCAATCTCGTCATGGCAAGTCTCTTTACTTGTTCCGTAATCCATCATCCCATGACTAACTCCTTAGTCACTTTGAGCTCATTATGATGATGTCTTACCGAGAGGGCCCAGAGGTACCTCTCCGTCATACGGAGTGACAATATCCCAGTCTCGGTTCGTACCAACTCAACAGACACTTTTGGAGATACCCGTTGCATACCTTTATAGCCACCCTGTTACGTTGTGACGTTTGGCACACCCAAAGTATTCCTACGGCATCCGGGAGTTGCACAACCTCATGGTCTAAGGAATAAATACTTGACACCGGAAAAGCTTATGCATTACGAACTATACGATCTCGTGCTAGGCTCAGGATTGGGTCTTGTCCATCACATCATTCTCCTAATGATGTGATCCCGTTATCACTGACATCCTATGTCCATGGTCAGGAAACCGTGACCATCTGTTGATCAACGAGCTGGTAACTAGAGGCTTACCAGGGACTCAATGTGGTCTATATATTCACACATGTATCGCTGTTTCCGTACAATACAATTCAAGCATGAATAACAGACAATTATCATGAACAAGGAAATATAATAATAATACTTTTATTATTGCCTCTAGGGCATATTTCCAACAGTCTCCCACTTGTACTAGAGTCAATAATCTAGTTACATTGTGATGAATCGAACACCCATAGAGTTCTGGTGTTGATCATGTTTTGCCCGTGGAAGAGGTTTAGTCAACGGATCTGCGACATTCATATCCGTATGCACTTTACAAATATCTATGTCTCCATCTTGAACATAATTCCGGATGGAGTTGAAACGGCGCTTGATGTGCTTGGTCTTCTTGTGAAACCTGGGCTCCTTGGTAATGGCAATAGCTCCAGTGTTGTCACAGAAGAGAGTCATCGGGCTTGACGCGCTTGGAATGACTCCTAGGTCGGTGATGAACTCCTTCATCCAGACTCCTTCTTGCGCTGCTTCGCAAGCAGCTATGTACTCCGCGCCACGACGCTCTGCTTGCAACTGCACCAGCTGACTGCTCCACCATTCAAAATATACACGTATCCGGTTTGTGACTTCGAGTCATCCAGATCTGTGTCGAAGCTAGCATCGACGTAACCCTTTACGACGAGCTCTTCGTCACCTCCATAAACGAGAAACATATCCTTAGTCCTCTTCAGGTACTTTAGGATGTTCTTGACTGCTGTCCAGTGTTCTATACCGGGATCACTTTGGTACCTCCCTACCAAACTTATGGCAAGGTTCACATGAGGTCTAGTACACAACATGGCATACATGATAGAACCTATGGCTGAGGCATAGGGAATGACACTCATCTTTTCTCTATCTTCTGTCGTGGTCGGGGACTGAGCCTTGCTCAATCTCATACCTTGCAAAACAGGCAAGAACCCCTTCTTGGACTGATCCATATTGAACTTCTTCAATATCTTGTCGAGGTATGTACTTTGTGAAAGACCAATGAGGCGTCTTGATCTATCTCTATAGATTTTGATGCCTAATATGTAAACAGCTTCTCCAAGGTCCTTCATTGAAAAACTCTTATTCAAGTAGGCCTTTACACTTTCCAAGAATTCTATATCATTTCCCATCAGCAATATGTCATCCACATATAATATGAGAAATGCTACAGAGCTCCCACTCACTTTCTTGTAGATACAGGCTTCTCCATAAGTCTATATAAAGCCAAACACTTTGATCACATCATTAAAGCGAATATTCCAACTCTGAGATGCTTGCACCAGCCCGTAGATCGAGCGCTGGAGCTTGCATACCTTGTTAGCATTTTTTGGATCGACAAAACCTTCCGGCTGCATCATATACAGCTCTTCCTTGAGGAAGCCATTAAGGAATGCCGTTTTGACGTCCATTTGCCATATCTCATAATCATAGAATGCGGCCATAGCTAACATGATTCTGACTGACTTCAGCATCGCTACGGGAGAGAAAGTCTCGTCGTAGTCAATCCCTTGAACTTGTCGATAACCCTTAGCGACAAGCCGAGCCTTATAGATGGTCACATTACCATCCGCGTCTGTCTTTTTCTTAAATATCCATTTATTTTCTATGGTGTGCCTATCATCAGGCAAGTCCACCAAAGTCCATAATTGTTTTCATACATGGATTCTATCTCGGATTTCATCGCTCCAAGCCATTTATTGGAATCTGGGCCCGCCATCGCTTCTTCATAGTTCGAAGGTTCACCGTTGTCTAACAACATGATTTCCATGACAGGATTGCCGTACCACTCTCGTGCGGAACGTGCCCTTGTGGACCTTCGAAGTTCAGTAGTAACTTGATCTGTTTCTTCATGATCATCATCATTAACTTCCTCCCTTGTCGGTGCAGGCACCTCAGGAACAATTTCCTGTGCTGCGCTACTTTCCGGTTCGGGAGGGGTGACTGTCACCTCATCAAGTTCTACTTTTCTCCCACTCACTTCTTTCGAGAGAAACTCTTTCTCCAGAAAGGATCCATTCTTGGCAACAAAGACTTTGCCTTCGGATCTGTGGTAGATGGTGTACCCAATCGTTTCCTTTGGGTATCCTATGAAGACGCATTTTTCCGATTTGGGTTTGAGCTTCTCAGGTTGAAGTTTCTTGACATAAGCATCGCAACCCCAAACTTTCAGAAACGACAGCTTCGGTTTCTTGCCAAACCAAAGTTCATATGGTGTCGTCTCAACGGATTTCGACGGAGCCCTATTTAAAGTGAATGCTGCAGTCTCTAAAGCATAACCCCAAAAAGATAGCGGTAAATCGGTGAGGGATATCATAGATTGCACCATGTCCAATAGAGTACGATTTCGACGTTCGGATACACCGTTACGCTGAGGTGTTCCGGGCGGTGTCAATTGTGAAACAATTCCACAGTTCCTAAGGTGCGTGCCAAATTCATGACTTAAATACTCACCCCCACGATCCGATCGCAAGAACTTTATTTTTCTATCACGTTGATTCTCAACC
Organism: Secale cereale; assembly: GCA_902687465.1. Lineage (NCBI taxonomy): Eukaryota > Viridiplantae > Streptophyta > Magnoliopsida > Poales > Poaceae > Secale > Secale cereale. The sequence continues at coordinate 749,878,270 of LR738714.1, forward strand.
TCATTCTGAAATTCCTTGAACTTTTCAAAGGTCTCAGACTTGTGCTTCATCAAGTAGATATACCCATATCTACTCAAGTCATCTGTGAGGGTGAGAACATAACGATAGCCTCCGCGAGCCTCAACACTCATTGGACCGCACACATCGGTATGTATGATTTCCAATAATTTGGTTGCTCGCTCCATTGTTCCGGAGAACGGAGTCTTGGTCATCTTGCCCAAGAGGCATGGTTCGCACGTGTCAAATGATTCATAATCAAGAGACTCCAGAAGTCCATCAGCATGAAGCTTCTTCATACGTTTGACACCAATATGACCAAGGCGGCAATGTCACAAGTATGTGGGACTATCATTGTCAACTTTAGATCTTTTGGCATTCACACTATGAATATGTGTATCATCACGTCGAGATTCATCAAAAATAAACCATTGACCAGCGGGGCATGACCATAAAACATATCTCTCAAATAAATAGAACAACCATTATTCTCAGATTTAAATGAGTAGCCATCTCGCATAAGACGAGATCCAGATACAATGTTCATGCTCAAAACTGGTACTAAATAACAATTATTAAGGTTTAAAACTAATCCCGAGGGTAGATGTAGAGGCAGCGTGCCGACGGCGATCACATCGACCTTGGAACCATTCCCGACGCGCATCGTCACCTCGTCCTTCGCCAGTCTCCGCTTATTCCACAACTCCTGCTTAGAGTTACAAATATGAGCAACTGCACCGGTATCAAATACCCAGGAGCTACTACGAGTGCTGGTAAGGTACACATCAATAACATGTATATCACATATACCTTTGACGTTGTCGGCCTTCTTGTCCGCTAAGTATTTGGGGCAGTTCCGCTTCCAGTGACCCGTTCCCTTGCAATAAAAGCACTTAGTCTTAGGCTTGGGTCCATACTTTGGCTTCTTCCCGGCAACAGGCTTACCGGGCGCGGCAACTCCCTTGCCGTCCTTCTTGAAGTTCTTCTTACCCTTGCCCTTCTTGAACTTAGTGGTTTTATTGACCATCAACACTTGATGCTCTTTCTTGATCTCCACCTCCGCACCTCGGGAATGGACTTCTCCATCCCCTGCATATTGAAGTTCAACACGAAGCTCTCGTAGCTTGGTGGGAGCGACTGGAGGATTCTGTCAACGACCGCTTCGTCCGGGAGATTCATTCCCAACTGAGACAAGCGGTTGTGCAACCCAGAAATCTTGAGGATGTGCTCACTGACAAAACTGTTTTCCTCCATCTTACAACTATAGAATGCGTTGGAGACATCATATCTCTCAACTCGGGCATGAGCCTGGAAAACCATTTTCAGCTCTTGGAACATCTCATATGCCCCGTGGTGCTCAAAACGCTTTTGGAGCCCCGATTCTAAGCTGTAAAGCATGCCGCACTGAACCAGGGAGTAATCATCACAACGCGACTGCCAAGCATTCATAACATCTTGGTTTGCCGGGGCGGGAGTGTCACCTAGCGGTGCTTCTAGGACATAAGTTTTCTTGGCAGCTATGAGGATGATCCTCAGGTTACGGACCCAGTCCGTGTAGTTGCTACCATCGTCTTTCAGCTTGGATTTCTCTAGGAACGCGTTGAAGTTGAGGGTGACATGAGCGTGGGCCATTTGATCTACAAGACATATTGTAAAGAATTTAGACTAAGTTCATGATAATTAAGTTCATCTTAATCAAATTTTAATGAACTCCCACTCAGATTGACATCTCTCTAGTCATCTAAGTAATACATGATCCGAATCGACTAGCCCGTGTCCGATCATCACGTGAGACGGACTAGTCATCAACGGTGAACATCTTCATGTTGATCGTATCTTCTATACGACTCATGTTCGACCTTTCGGTCTTCCGTGTTCCGAGGCCATGTCTGTACATGCTAGGCTCGTCAAGTGAACCCTAAGTGTATTGCTTGTGTAAATCTGGCTTACACCCGTTGTATGCGAACGTTAGAACCTATCACACCCGATCATCACGTGGTGCTTCGGAACAACGATCCTTAGCAACGGTGCACAGTTAGGGGGAACACAATTCTTGAAATTTTAGTGAGTGATCATCTTATTTACTACCGTTGTTCTAAGTAAACAAGATGCATAAACATGATAAACATCACATGCAATCAATTAAAGTGACATGATATGGCCAATATCATCTTGCTCCTTCGATCTCCATCTTCGGGGCACCATGATCATCTTTGTAACCGGCTCGACACCATGATCTCCATCATCATGATCTCCATCATCGTGTCTTCATGAAGTTGTCACGCCAACTATTACTTCTACTACTATGGCTAACATTTAGCAATAAAGTAAAGTAATTACATGGTGTTATTCAGTGACACGCAGGTCATACAATAATTAAGACAACTCCTATGGCTCCTGCCGGTTGTCAAATTCATCGACATGCAAGTCGTGATTCCCTATTACAAGAACATGATCAATCTCATACATCACATATATCATTCATCACATCTTCTTGGCCATACCATATCACATAGCACATGCTGCAAGAACAAGTTAGACGACCTCTAATTGTTGTTGCAAGTTTTTACGTGGCTTCTATAGGTTTTCTAGCAAGAACGTTTCTTACCTACGCCAAAACCACAACGTGATTTGTCAATTTCTATTTACCCTTCATAAGGACCCTGTTCATCGAATCCGATCCGACTAAAGTGGGAGAGACAGACACCCGCCAGCCACCTTATGCATCTAGTGCATGTCTGTCGGTGGAACCAGTCTCACGTAAGCGTACGTGTAAGGTCGGTCCGGGCCGCTTCATCCCACAATGCCGCCGAATCAAGATTGGACTAGTGACGGCAAGAAAATTGAGCAAACTCAACGCCCACAACTCGTTTGTGTTCTACTCGTGCAAGATGCTACGCAAAGACCTAGCTCAGATGCCACTGTTGGGGAACGTAGCAGAATTAAAAAAATTCCTACGCTTCACCAAGATCAATCTAAGGAGTCATCTAGCAACAAGCATAATGGAGTGCATCTACATACCCTTTTGTAGATCACGTGCGGAAGCGTTCAAAGGAACGTTGATGAAGTAGTCGTACTCTTCGCGTTCTTCGTCACCGATCATCCTAGCGCCGAACGGACGACACCTCCGCGTTCAACACACGTACGGTACAGCAACGTCTCCTCCTTCTTGATCCGGCAAGGGCGGAGGAGAGGTCGTCGGAGATCCAGCAGCACGACGGCGTGGTGGTGGATGCAACAGGAAAACCTGCAGGGCTTCGCCGGCGCCCTGCGGAGGAGTAGGAAGTGTGACGGGAGGGGGGAGAGGCGCCAAAGGCTTGGGGTGTGATGGGCCTCTAACCCCTCGTTGGTTACCCCAAGTGGAAGGTGTAAGATGCAGTGTTGTGGAAGTTTTTCCCTTAGCAAAGATGCCAAGGATCGAATCCCCAGAGACTCCTAGGTTCAACAAGTAGGTGTCAACTGCTAACGGCGCCAGATATTAGCAATCAACGTGGACCTGCACACAGATACAAATAACTTTGCTCCCAACGAGTACAGAGAGGTTGTCAATCCCTCCGGCCTTGTAGTTCACAAAGGATTAAACGCAAATGATAGTAGTGATAGATAATGTTTGCAATAGTAAGTAAAGCGAAAAGTAAATAGCGGATGTGATCAATGATGGTAATATGGACCGGAGTCTCATGATGTTCACTAGTGATGTCTCTCTCCCAAAAGACGATAAAACAGCTATGTGAGGTAAACGAATTACAGCTGGGCAATTGACAGGACCACGAACGCAAACCAATGCTGACTACATTGCAAGAAAGGTTGAGGTTCAAAGCATGGGCGGTACGCCAAAGTAAGTAGATCGAAATCCATCAATATCTACTACTAATCATCCACCTTGAGATATCTATCCAGAACATCTCGCTGGTATTAAGTTGCGAGTCCCACCCATAGTGTAAACTCAATGCAACAGACAACTGCATTAAAAGAACTTTGCGTAAAGTAAACAATCCTTGCACCCGCGGGCACAAGCACCGTTGTTTTCCCCCTTGTGGCAACAGCACATCCCCTAGACTCATGTTTCTGTCACTCAAGCTAGTCATCGAGGGGCATGAACCCACAATCGAGCATAACGTTCCCTCTTGGAGTCACTACCTATTACTTGGCCAAAGCAATAAATAACAACGGAGAACATGCAAGAATTACTTATGAACATAAATATAAAAGAGGTAGATCAAATATATTACTCAAGACTAATCTGAACATAATCTCATAATCCATCGGATCCCAGCAAAATCAACATAGCAACAGCATAAGGATTACATATGTGCCTCGATCATGTAGGGCAGCTCACGAGGACTAATTAGTGAAGCACAAGAACGGGAGGAGAACATCACATAGCTACTGGTCATGGACTCATGGTGAAGGAAATATGCCCTAGAGGCAATAATAAAGATGTTATTTGTATTTCCTTATATCATGATAAATGTCTTTTATTCATGCTAGAATTGTATTAACTGGAAACTTAGTACATGTGTGAATACATAGACAAAACAGTATGTCCCTAGTATGCCTCTACTAGACTAGCTCATTGATCAAAGATGGTTATGTTTCCTAGCCATAGACATGAGTTGTCATTTGATCAACGGGATCACATCATTAGGAGAATGATGTGATGGACAAGACCCATCCGTTAGCATAGCACTATGATCGTTTAGTTTAACTGCTATTGCTTTCTTCATGACTTATACATGTTCCTATGACTATGAGATTATGCAACTCCCGAATACCGTAGGAACACCTTGTGTGCTATCAAACGTCACAACGTAACTGGGTGATCATAAAGATGCTCTACAGGTGTCTCCGAAAGTATTTGTGGTGTTGGCATAGATCAAGATTAGGATTTGTCACACAGAGTGTCGGAGAGGTATCTCTGGGCCCTCTCGGTAACACACATCACAATAAGCCTTGCAAGCAAAAGACTAATGAGTTAGTCACGAGATGATGTGTTACGGAACGAGTAAAGAGACTTACCGGTAACGAGATTGAACTAGGTATAGAGATACCGACGATCGAATCTCAGGCAAGTAACATACCGTTTGACAAAAGGAACAACGTATGTTGTTATGCGGTTCTGACCGATAAAAGATCTTCGTAGAATATGTAGGAGCCAATATGAACATCCAGGTTCCGCTATTGGTTATTGACCGGAGATGAGTCTCGGTCATGTCTACATAGTTCTCGAACCCGTAGGGTCCGCACGCTTAACGTTTGATGACGATCGGTATTATGAGTTTATGAGTATTGATGTACCGAAAGGTAGTTCGGAGTCCCGGATGAGATCACGGACATGACGAGGAGTCTCGGAATGTCCGAGACATAAAGATTGATATATTGGACGGCTATATTCGGACACCGGAAGTATACCAGAAAAGTTTCGGATTTATCGGGAATGCCGGAAGGGGTTACCGGAACCCCCTACGAGAGGGGATGGTCCATAGTGGGCCTAAAGGGAAAGAGAGAGGCAGCCCATAGGGCTGGCCGGCGCCCCACCTAGGGTTCCTAGTTGGACTAGGATTGGGGGGGTGGGGGCGCCACCTCTCCTATTCCTTTCCCCCTTCTTCCTTTTGGTGAATCCTACTAGGAATAGGATTGCAATCCTATTCCTAGTAGGACTCCTTCCCTAGCCGCACCAGGAAGGGCCGGCCGGCCTCCCTCCCTTGCTCCTTTATATACGGGGGCAGGGGGGCACCCAAAGTCACACAAGTTGAATTGTTTTAGCCGTGTGCGGTGCCCCCCTCCACAGAATCACACCTCGGTCATACCGTCGCGGAGCTTAGGCGAAGCCCTGCGCCGGTGAACACATCATATCCGTCACCACGCCGTCGTGCTGACGAAACTCTCCCGTGAAGCTCAACTGGATCAAGAGCTCGTGGGACGTCATCAAGCTGAACGTGTGCTGAACACGGAGGTGCCGTACGTTCGGTGCTTGATCGGTTGGATCGCGAAGAAGTTCGACAACATCAACCGCGTCACTTGACGCTTCCGCTCCCGGTCTACGAGGGTACGTAGACACACTCTTCCCTCTCGTTTCTATGCATCTGGTAGATAGATCTTGCGTGATCGTAGGAAAATTTTAAAATACTACGTTCCCCAACAGTGGCATGAGAGCCAGGTCTATGCGTAGATGATATGCACGAGTAGAACACAATGAGTTGTGGGCGATACTAGTCATACTGCTTACCAGCATGTCATACTTTGCTTCGGCGGTATTGTGAGATGAAGCGTCCCGGACCGACATTACGCGTACGCTTACGCGAGACTGGTTTCACCGTTACGAGCACTCGTTGCTTAAAGGTGACTGGCGGGTGTCTGTCTCTCTCACTTTAGCTGAATCAAGTGTGGCTACGCCCGGTCCTTGTGAAGGTTAAAACAGCACATACTTGACGAAACATCGTTGTGGTTTTGTATGCGTAGGTAAGAACGGTTCTTGCTAAAGCCCGTAGCAGCCACATAAAACTTGCAACAAACAAAGTAGAGGACGTCTAACTTGTTTTTGCAGGGCATGTTGTGATGTGATATGGTCAAGACGTGATGAGTTATACGGTTTTGTATGAGATGATCATGTTTTATAAAGTTATCGGCAACTGGCAGGAGCCATATGGTTGTCGCTTTATTGTATGAAATGCAATCGCCATGTAATTGCTTTACTTTATCACTAAGCGGTAGCGATAGTCGTGGAAACAATAGTTGGCGAGACGACAACGATGCTACGATGAAGATCAAGGTGTCAAGCCGGTGACGAAGGTGATCATGACGGTGCTTTGAAGATGGAGATCAAAAGCACAAGATGATGATGGCCATATCATGTCACATATTTTGATTGCATGTGATGTTTATCTTATTATGCTTCTTATTTTGCTTAGAACGACGGTAGCATTATAAGATGATCCCTTACTAAATTTCAAGGTATAAGTGTTCTCCCTGAGTATGCACCGTTGCGAAAGTTCGTCGTGCCGAGACACCACGTGATGATCGGGTGTGATAAGCTCTACGTTCAAATACAACGGGTGTAAGCCAGTTTTGCACATGCAGAATACTCGGGTTAAACTTGACGAGCCTAGCATATACAGATATGGCCTCGGAACACTGGAGACCGAAAGGTCGAGCGTGAATCATATAGTAGATATGATCAACATAAGATATTCACCATTGAAACTACTCCATCTCACGTGATGATCGGACATGGTTTAGTTGATTTGGATCACGTGATCATTTAGATGACCAGAGGGATGTCTATCTAAGTGGGAGGTCTTTAATTAATATGATTAGATTGAACTTTAATTTATCATGAATTTAGTCCTTGTAGTATTAGCATATCTATGTTGTAGATCAATAGCTCACGATGATACTCCCCGTTTATTTTTTATATGTTCCTAGAGAAAACTAAATTGAAAGATGTTAGTAGCAATGATACGGAATTGTTCCGTGATCTGAGGATTATCCTCATTGCTGCACAGAGAAATATGTCCTTGATGCACCGCTAGGTGATAGACCTATTGCAGGAGCAGATGTAGACGTTATGAACGTTTTGACAAAAGCTCGGTATGATGATGTAATGCCCCGGATGTAATACTTTCCCTTTTGGGTATATAATATATCTCCGGCTTCATCTATTTCCATTCCGGGTTCTTGGCTTTCGGGTTTTCGTCGTTTTGTTGTGCGAGTGTGTGGCATTCATTCATATCATGTAGACATGTGCATTGCATTGCATTTGTGTTGTGGGTTGCATCCGGTTCCGTGTGTTTCTTCCCGTTGTCCGTTTCGCGTTCCGGAGCTCCCTCACGTGTCCGTGACGTCCTGTAGGCCTACTTTGTTGTTCGGGCGTTTTACGTTACCGGTGTGCCGCGAGGTTGTTGTGTGTGTTGTTGTTTTGTTGTGTGCAACCCGCCTCTCAAATCTCGTCTCGTTTGGACTCCGTTGACTTTTCCATCCGTTGTCCGTGTGGGTCCGAAGTGCCTTCGCTTCGTGTCCCGGAAACACCCCTACTGCAGTCTTTTATCTCCGTCTAAGCCTTTTAAAACTACCCCCGCGATCGGATCCGTAGGATCGCGATCGGAGGGCTCCTAGCGCCCCTAAATCCCCTCCTAACCCTAAAAACTGCTACATATAGACCCCCCTAGTCTATTTTGGGCATCCCTATCCCCTTCTTCTTCCTCCTCTAGATCCCCTTCCTTTTTTTTCTTTTCTTTCTCAGATCCACAGTTTTCCTTCCCGGATCCCGAGGGGATCCATCGCAGCAGCGGCCGACCGGAGTCCCTCGATCTGGGCGAGGTCAACGCCCTCGAGGCTTCGACCGCACCGACCGCCTGGATCCGATCGATCCATCGCCAGCGCGCCGCAGCCCGTCGTCCTACATCGACCGCGGCCCGTACGTCCGCTCGCCAGGACCACTTGGCCGGCCCTTCGCCGTTCCTCCCTGGGCCCCGCTCCCTCCGCGGTGGGCGCCTTCTCCGTCCCGGCCCAAGGGCTCCCGCCGCCTCCGCACAGCCGCCCCGACCGGCCTCCCGCCTGGGCCGAGGCCCGCACCGGGCCAGATCGCCTCGCCTGGCCTTCTCCACCTCCCGGGCCGCGACCGCCCCGCCGCGCCGCGCGGGCCCGCCGCCTCAACCGCGTCGTGGGCCGCCGCAGCAGCAAGGGCCCAGATCCCGCCGCCTTCACCAGGCCGCACCGGCTCCGCCAGCTGGGCCGGATCCGCCGCCGCCGGCCCGTTACTGTTCCTCAGATCTGATCTAGGTTGACCTTTTCCCCACTAAGTCTCTGTTTTCTGCTCTGATATGCAATCTTTGACCTGCTGTAACTTTTACTGTGGTGCTCCGTTTTGCGCGTGTAATATGTCCAGACGTTCGTGGAGATGTGCTCTACGTTTTACCTGTTGTTGTCATGCATGTTAGATGTCATCTAGACACTTGTTTTGCTGTTGCAAGAGTGCATCATGATATAAACTGCTGTTATGTGTTATTTTCATGCCACCTTTGACATGTGATAACTTTTAGCTCGTTTGTCCAAACGATGCAAATGACATGTCCACGTGTTCGTCTCGCCACGAACTACGTGTTGCATGTGATAGGTTGCATGGTAGATTTATTGTTGCCTTGTTATCATCGTTGCCAAGTGCCATGTTCATATGTTGTGTTTTCACTTGTTATGAAATGCCATCTTGTTGAGCTCGTTGCAATCGTTGTGTTCACCTCTATGAAGCATGCTTGTGTGTTTCGGGATCACCTTCATATGCACTTTGATGAGGTGCTTACCCTTTGCCATGTTTAGTTTCGAGGTGACTTAAACATGCTCTTTTATATGCTATGATGATATTGCTGTTTTGGGACTTAGTGATTTTTCACTAAGTCTGAAATCTGTAACGTTCCGATGCCATGTTTGTGTGATGTTGTAGGACAAAGCATGTTAGTTTTGGGGTGGATTTTGATTGTTCCTTGAAGTATATATTGTTGTCTTTCCATTCATGTCCTCACATGTCCATTTGAGTGGCTGTAGCATGTTTATCTTTTGCTCTAAAGTTTCAATAAAATTCTGCTGCCAGAATTTTATTGCAAAGTTCAATATGTCCAAGATCATTGCTATTGATCCGTGACTCCGTTGGGGGTGCACTTTGGACCTAGTTGCTGTACTATATGTCTAGTTTGTGTTCAAGTCCTTTGCCATGCTTTTTGGGTGCTGTAGCTTAATTATTTTGAGCTCCAAAGTTGCTATGTTGCTGTAATTTTCAGCTTTCGCTCAAATCTTGTTTCGGGCATAACTTTTAGCCCGTAACTCCGATTTCAGCGAATCTTATATCAAACTTGATTGATTTTCTGTGTAGATTAATAATATCAGCTTGTTATCTTGTTTTGAGGTGTTTTGCTTGAGTGATGTTTTACGTGCTCCATGTGCATCTTTAGTGCATCCATCATGCATTCATGTTTTTCGAGTGCGCATTGCATCTTGTTGATTGGTGCTTGGTGTGATTGTTTTGTTTAGAGCCGGAAGCTGAGACCGGGTACGAAGTTGAGCACGAGGTTTCCAACGAGGTTGAGCACGAGGACCCTTCTTACGATCCGAACGACTTCTCTTCAGGCAAGATGACCGAACCCCGATAACATTACTATCTTTGCCTATTGCTAGTAGTCTCGATCTATAGTTTTACCTCGATGCCCATGTTCTTCTTGTCAGCCTCCTACTTGTAACCAATTGCCATGTTTAACCACCCTACCTATGCAAACCGTTGCTTGGCTAAGTACGCTTCGCTCAGCCCTTCTTATAGCGTTGCTAGTTGCAGGTGAAGATCGAAGATGCTTGCTCCATGTTGAAGCTTGGTTGGGTTATATCACACTATATAAATGCTTAAACTGAATTCATCTATATATTGGCAAGGGTGGAAGGCTAAGCCTTTTGCTTGGTGATTTGTTCCACTCATGCCGTTAGGATCCGTATAAGCCGGTATTATGTTCCTTGATTATGCGTTCCTAACACGGTTGGGGTGTATGGGACCCCCTCGATAAACCGCTAAGTGCTAAGTCTTTTCCAGCAAGTCCCAACATTGGTACTTTTTGCCTAATAACAAACTAAACATGCATAGGGAGTAATTAACCCTCTTTCTTAATCAACAACCCCGGGCCAGTGCTCCACATGAGTGTTGGTCCGAAACGGGGGTTCTGCGGGGCCACCGCAAGGAAACTCGAGGTTTGGTAAAAACCTGTAGAATCGCCCATCCGGTCGTGGCCTGAGACGAGATACGCGCGGCTACTATCGGGGTGTCGGCACACCGGGAGGATTTGCTGGATTAGCCTTACCTTAGCTCGGTATATCTTGAGCACGGGATTCCGAGGATACTCGGGTCTTCCCACTTTGGAGTTGCGACTCCGCGGATCGTGGGCTTGTAATGGGTCAAGTTGGAACACCCCTGCAGGGTTTGAACTTTCGAAAGCCGTGCCCGCGGTTATGTGGCAGATGGGAGCTTGTTAATTCCGGTTGTAGATAACTTGACACAATGTTACTAATACACTACCAGCGTGTGTTCCGTGACTGTCAATTTCCGAATAGGGATTCGGGAGTTGAACACGGAGGGGTTATGTTTGTGGAGCTTGTAGCTAGGATCACTTCGTGATCACTTCTCGCAGATGCCTTCTCTTCTCGCTCTCACTTGCGTAAGCTAGATGCTAGTTGCTGCTGCAGACTTATTCTCTTCTTCAGCCTTTCCCTCACCTAAAGGCTTAAATAGTTCTGTTACCCGGGAACGGGATTGCTGAGTCCTCTGTGGCTCACAGTTACTTCACACACCAGATGCAGGTCCAGCTGTGAGCTATCCAGGTGATGGCACCGAGCTGGATTGGGAGTATGACGAGGAGCGTAGTTGGTACTACGTGCGCTACCCGGACGATCAGTAGTGGAGTCTCTTACTAGGATTTCGATCCGCCTGTGGTTTATTTTATCTGAGTTTGGTACTTTGACATTTGGCTTTTGCCCTTAGAGGGTTGTAGTGTTCTTAATGTATGATGTTTGAGACTTGTACTGTAATTCTGTGACGTGGCGAGTGTAAGCCAACTATTTTCAGTTTACTATCCCCTCTTTTACATGAGTTGTGCAAAGATTACCAAACTTGAGATCATTCTAGGATGGACTTATGCCTTTAAGTCGTGCCTCGACACGTAGGAGGTATAACTCCATCCTGGGCATTACAAGTTGGTATTCAGAGCCTTCTCCGACCTAGGAGCCCCCACTGTTTGATCAAACCGTTGACGGTTGAGTCTAGGCACACACTGAAAACTTTTTGAGTCCTATATTATATCGGAGAGTAGGATTTCTTTGCTTCTCATCCCCTTTCTCTCTGGTGAGGACTCTTGACGTCTACTCTTGTCTCTCCTATCTTCAAAATTTGCACAAATTTTTTTTTAGGAATCCCGCGAGTATTCTGGGATTGTTTCGATGTTCTTGTGACAAGGATATTGTTCCCGGTGCCTCCTGTTACCGAGGATTTGAGCTTCGGGGTATCATTGTAACAAGCATATCGCGACAGTACTAAATACTTAAGACGGCCGACATCGAAAATCTCCCCTATACGGCCAGTGGCAAGATAACCCCGACATCACCCAGTACTGGGGAGGTAGTTCGGGAGTATTGCCATAGCTTGTTATAGTGGATGCTTTTCGAAGGTCCGAGGTACACAGTTTCCGAGAAAGACTGGTTATGTGTTGAAGGATGGATACACCTGGATGTAGGTTAGAGTTGATTGCGCGGTGCTTCCCGTGTATCCCCAACACCTGATTGCATAACTGGAATCTTTTCGGAAAACTATAGGTGGATTTTATCCAGTAGATCGTAGGCATTCTTCCAACGAATGCTGGTTAGCGAGTTCGGGGTTCGACATTGAGTGAAGGGGTTATATGACCGATGTTACTATCAGGAGTTGCATCTTAAAGGGTCCTTGGCTATGCTGATCCGGGGATTGCAAAAGCTTTTCGTAACGCGTTCATATGCTTTCCGCACAAAGATGTTAGAACGAAACTCCTCTCTTGTGTTTGTTCCTTTCCGTACCTTGTTGTTTACTTATTTTATCCTTTTGATCCCTATGTGGCTTCTCGTGAAGACTGATGTTATCAATTAACTGAGAAATTCATTCGTTCCTCTTGTTCGGATGTTTTCATTCGTTCTTATTGTTCGAATGATTATTGTGAAGACTTGTTGCAATTCATTCCATTGATTCAGCTTATTCTTTTGTCAATCAATTGCTGATTCGTGGTCATCTCTTACAGGATGGCTCCGAAAAGGGTTCCGAACGCCAACCCAGAGGGTGAAGAGGTTCCAGAACGTCCTCCTTCCCCTCCTCCTCCGCCTGAGGCTTGGAGAGCAATTATGCAGACTACTGCTCAGAACACTCAGTTGATGATGCAGATGATGCAGATGATGCAAGCTAATCAAGCTAATCAGGGCGTTCCAGTGAATCAAGGCAACTTCTTCCAGCAGCACCATGCTACCCTCAACCAGTTCTTGGCCAACAATCCTAAAGCTTTCAGTTACTGTGTCGACCCTCTTGATGCTGAAGATTGGCTAACCGATATCAAGAAGCATTTTGAGTGCAGTAACGTGAAAGAAGATGACTATGTGAAGTTTGCAGCCTTTCAACTGAAAGATCAAGCAGCTGACTGGTGGCAGCAGTACAAAGACTCAAGGCCGGGTCAAGTGATCTCTTGGGAGAATTTCTGCAAGGATTTCCGCTCGCATCACATTCCTACAAGTGTCATCGAGGGTATGCGTGAGCAATTCCGCAACCTCAAGCAGGGCTCCATGACAGTCTATCAGTATAATGTCAAGTTCCAAAACCTCGCTCGCTATGCAAAGCAAGACATTCCTGATGCAAAGAGTAAAATCTATCAGTTCCGTGGAGGTCTCAAAGATGAACTTCAGCTTGCTCTCACTTTGTTCGAGCCAGACGAATTCGATAAGTTCTATAACATGGCTTTGAAACAAGAAGCAGCTCAGCTTAAGATGGAGGCTTCTAAGAAGAGAATTCGAGATGCTGTTCACTCTTCCTCATCGTCTCAGTTGGCTGCGAAACAACAGAAATTCTGGCTTCCTCCTCCTCCAGTGATTCGAGCTCCATACAACAACTGCAGCAACTTCAACAACTCCAACAACAAGAACTCTAGTGGTCGTGGTTTCTCCCACCCACCCAACCCAAGCAACCAGTCAAAGAAGCAGTTTTAGTCTCAAGGCTCCAAGTCCAGTGGCTCTCAATTCCGTCCTCTATCAGAAGTGACTTGCAACAAATGCACTCAGAAAGGTCACTATGCCAACAGATGTCCGAATCCGAAGCGTCTTCCTCCTCCTCCTCCTGTCGGTACCGCTATGGTCAAGCATGATCCAAAGGCAGCAAGGGTTAATCTGATGAATGCAGCACAAGCGGAGGCTTCTTCTGATGTCATTTTGGGTAACCTTCCAGTTAACTCTTTTCCAGCTAAAGTGTTATTTGATTCGGGTGCTTCACATTCTTTCATGTCATACCCGTTTGCATCCAAGCATAGTGTGACCACAGCAGCTTTACCGAGGCAGTTGGCAGTTTCTTCTCCGGGAAAGCAGATGCATTCCAGTATATATGCTCCGGATGTTTCCATTCGCATGGGTGATTATCGATTTTTGGCTTCTCCGGTGATTCTTGGTCATTCTGACATCGACCTCATTCTCGGAATGGATTGGCTTTCTCAGCACGATGCTCACATTGATTGTGCCCAGAAGGAAGTCCAGATGACTCATTCTGATGATGATGTGATTATCTTCGCCTCCAGGGATAATACTATTCGGCTTTTCTCTCTTAATGATAAGGGTGAAATTAATGCCATAGAGCAAATTCCAGTGGTGAACGAATATCAAGACGTCTTTCCAGAAGATCTTCCAGGCATGCCTCCACACCGTCAGGTGGAGTTTGTCATTGAACTCGAGCCGGGCACCGAACCTGCTTGCCGGCGTCCATACAAGCTCTCTCCGGATGAATTGAAGGAATTGAAGAAGCAGCTTGATAAGCAGGAGAGTATGAGTCTCATCAGACCGAGTACATCTCCGTGGGGCTGTGGTGTCTTATTTGTCAAGAAGAAAGATGGCACGGAGCGTCTCTGTGTTGACTACCGGCCATTGAACAAGAAGACGATTAAGAACAAGTATCCGCTCCCCAACATCAACGAACTCTTTGAGCAGCTCAAAGGAGCTAAAGTGTTCTCTAAGCTTGACCTCCGAATGGGCTACCATCAAATTCGCATTCGCGAGGAAGGCATTCCCAAGACGGCCTTCAGAACGAGCTACGGTTCATACGAGTATACCGTTATGTCCTTCGGTCTCGCCAATGCTCCTCCTACCTTTTCAAGGATGATGCATTACATCTTCAACCCCTATACTGGCGAATTCGTGCTCGTGTATCTGGATGATATTCTGGTGTTTTCCAAGAATGAATAAGATCACGAAAAGCACTTGCGTCTGGTTCTTGATCGACTCCGAGAGCATAAATTCTATGCCAAGTTCTCCAAGTGCGAGTTCTGGCTCGATAAGGTTTTGTACCTGGGCCACATCATCTCAGCTGACGGTATTGCGGTTAATCCCGAGAAAGTTGAAGCAATTGTCAACTGGGAAGCTCCTCAGAACGTCAAGCAGCTCCGCAGTTTTCTGGGTCTTGCCAGCTATTGCAGAAGATTTGTTGAAAACTTCTCCAAGATTGCCAAGCCTCTTTCCAACCTGCTTCAGAAGAATGTCAAATACTTTTGGTCTCCCGAGTGTGAAGTTGCTTTCAAAACCCTCAAAGAGAAGCTTGTCTCTGCTCCAGTTCTGACTCCTCCGGATGAAACCAAGCCCTATGAAGTGTTCTGTGACGCTTCTCTTCAAGGCCTTGGTGGTGTGCTTATGCAAGATAAGAAAATTGTGGCATATACTTCTCGGCAGCTCAAGCCCAGTGAGAAGAACTATCCCACACATGATCTCGAGCTAGCAGCTGTGGTACATGCTCTGATTACGTGGAGACATCTGTTGTTGGGCAGAAAGGTCGACATCTTCACCGATCACAAGAGCTTGAAGTACATCTTCACACAGCCGCATCTGAACCTCCGCCAGACTCGTTGGGTCGAGATGATCCAAGTGTACAACCCGAGCATTGAATACACTCCAGGCAAGGCGAATGTGATTGCAGATGCCTTGAGCAGAAAGGCATATTGCAACAGCCTTC
This sequence comes from Secale cereale, assembly GCA_902687465.1. NCBI lineage: Eukaryota > Viridiplantae > Streptophyta > Magnoliopsida > Poales > Poaceae > Secale > Secale cereale. The sequence goes on from LR738714.1 coordinate 749,894,012, forward strand.
TTATCAAGCCATACCAGCCTGAGCTTTGTGAAGCATTCAGGAAGCTCAACCTCCAAGTTGTTCCGCAGGGTTTTCTTGCAAATCTCCAAATTGCTCCTACCTTGGAAGATCAAGTCCGTGAGGCCCAGCTCAGTGATACCATGGTGAAGAAGGTGAAACATGGGATTGCAAAGGGCACTCCAAAATACAAGTGCTTCCGTGTTGATGAGAGAGATACCTTGTTCTTCGAGGACAGACTCGTTGTTCCCAAAGGTGATCTCAGGAAGCTCATAATGGAAGAAGCTCATGATTCTCTCCTTTCCATTCATCCTGGCAGTTCCAAGATGTACCAAGACCTCAAGCAATCTTACTGGTGGACACGCATGAAAAGGGAAATTGCCCAATTCGTGAATGAATGTGATGTATGCAGAAGAGTGAAAGCAGAACATCAACGTCCAGCCGGTCTTCTCCAACCTCTTCCTATTCCCGAGTGGAAGTTCGACCACATTGAAATGGACTTCGTCACTGGTTTACCTAAATCCAAGCGAGGCAATGATGCTATCTTTGTGGTGATTGACAAGCTTACCAAAGTCGCTCACTTTCTTCCAGTCAAAGAATCAATCAATGCAGCTCAACTTGCAGAGCTGTACACTTCCAGAATTGTGTCCCTACATGGCATTCCTCAAGTGATATCCTCAGACCGTGGCAGCTTGTTCACATCAAGGTTCTGGGACTCCTTTCAGTCCGCCATGGGCACTAAGATCAGGTTCAGCACTGCCTTTCACCCTCAGGCTAGTGGTCAAGTCGAGCGTGTGAATCAGATCCTAGAAGATATGCTCAGAGCCTGTGTCATCTCCTTCGGCATGAAATGGGAAGACTGTCTTCCATTTGCCGAGTTCTCTTACAACAACAGCTTTCAAGCAAGTGCAGGCAAAGCACCGTTTGAAATTCTCTATGGCAGAAAGTGCCGTACCCCTCTCAACTGGTCTGAAACAGGCGAACGCCAACTTCTTGGTAATGACTTGATCTCAGAAGCCGAAGAAATGTGCAAAGTCATACGTGAGAATCTCAAGGCCGCTCAGTCGCGTCAGAAGAGCTACTATGACGGAAAGCATCGTGATTTGGCTTTCGACATCGGTGATCATGTCTATCTCCGAGTTTCTCCGATGAAAGGAACCCAAAGATTCGGTATCAAAGGAAAACTTGCTCCTAGATACGTCGGGCATTTCAAGATTCTTGGCAAAAGAGGCGATCTAGCCTATCAGCTCGAGCTCCCTTCCAACTTTGCAAATGTTCATGATGTCTTCCATGTGTCTCAGCTTCACAAATGCTTCAAGGCACCTGAGCGCATGATTCCGTTTGAGGAGATTGATCTTCAACAAGACCTTTCCTACCGAGAGCATCCAGTTGCCATTCTCGAAGAAACCGAACGCAAGACTCACAACAAGTCCATCAAGTTTCTGAAAGTCAAGTGGTCACATCACACAGACCGAGAAGCTACCTGGGAACGAGAAGATCATCTTCGTTCCGAGTACCCTTCCTTTTTCCAGTCCTAGATCTCGGGACGAGATCTTTTTGTAGTAGAGGAGAGTTTGTAATGCCCCGGATGTAATACTTTCCCTTTTGGGTATATAATATATCTCCGGCTTCATCTATTTCCATTCCGGGTTCTTGTCTTTCGGGTTTTCGTCGTTTTGTTGTGCGAGTGTGTGGCATTCATTCATATCATGTAGACATGTGCATTGCATTGCATTTGTGTTGTGGGTTGCATCCGGTTCCGTGTGTTTCTTCCCGTTGTCCGTTTCGCGTTCCGGAGCTCCCTCACGTGTCCGTGACGTCCCGTAGGCCTACTTTGTTGTTCGGGCGTTTTACGTTACCGGTGTGCCGCGAGGTTGTTGTGTGTGTTGTTGTTTTGTTGTGTGCAACCCGCCTCTCAAATCTCGTCTCGTTTGGACTCCGTTGACTTTTCCATCCGTTGTCCGTGTGGGTCCGAAGTGCCTTCGCTTCGTGTCCCGGAAACACCCCTACTGCAGTCTTTTATCTCCGTCAAAGCCTTTTAAAACTACCCCCGCGATCGGATCCGTCGGATCGCGATCGGAGGGCTCCTAGCGCCCCTAAATCCCCTCCTAACCCTAAAAACTGCTACATATAGACCCCCCTAGTCTATTTTGGGCATCCCTATCCCCTTCTTCTTCCTCCTCTAGATCCCCTTCCTTTTTTTTTCTTTTCTTTCTCAGATCCACAGTTTTCCTTCCCGGATCCCGAGGGGATCCATCGCAGCAGCGGCCGACCGGAGTCCCTCGATCTGGGCGAGGTCAACGCCCTCGAGGCTTCGACCGCACCGACCGCCTGGATCCGATCGATCCATCGCCAGCGCGCCGCAGCCCGTCGTCCTACATCGACCGCGGCCCGTACGTCCGCTCGCCAGGACCACTTGGCCGGCCCTTCGCCGTTCCTCCCTGGGCCCCGCTCCCTCCGCGGTGGGCGCCTTCTCCGTCCCGGCCCAAGGGCTCCCGCCGCCTCCGCACAGCCGCCCCGACCGGCCTCCCGCCTGGGCCGAGGCCCGCACCGGGCCAGATCGCCTCGCCTGGCCTTCTCCACCTCCCGGGCCGCGACCGCCCCGCCGCGCCGCGCGGGCCCGCCGCCTCAACCGCGTCGTGGGCCGCCGCAGCAGCAAGGGCCCAGATCCCGCCGCCTTCACCAGGCCGCACCGGCTCCGCCAGCTGGGCCGGATCCGCCGCCGCCGGCCCGTTACTGTTCCTCAGATCTGATCTAGGTTGACCTTTTCCCCACTAAGTCTCTGTTTTCTGCTCTGATATGCAATCTTTGACCTGCTGTAACTTTTACTGTGGTGCTCCGTTTTGCGCGTGTAATATGTCCAGACGTTCGTGGAGATGTGCTCTACGTTTTACCTGTTGTTGTCATGCATGTTAGATGTCATCTAGACACTTGTTTTGCTGTTGCAAGAGTGCATCATGATATAAACTGTTGTTATGTGTTATTTTCATGCCACCTTTGACATGTGATAACTTTTAGCTCGTTTGTCCAAACGATGCAAATGACATGTCCATGTGTTCGTCTCGCCACGAACTACGTGTTGCATGTGATAGGTTGCATGGTAGATTTATTGTTGCCTTGTTATCATCGTTGCCAAGTGCCATGTTCATATGTTGTGTTTTCACTTGTTATGAAATGCCATCTTGTTGAGCTCGTTGCAATCGTTGTGTTCACCTCTATGAAGCATGCTTGTGTGTTTCGGGATCACCTTCATATGCACTTTGATGAGGTGCTTACCCTTTGCCATGTTTAGTTTCGAGGTGACTTAAACATGCTCTTTTATATGCTATGATGATATTGCTGTTTTGGGACTTAGTGATTTTTCACCAAGTCTGAAATCTGTAACGTTCCGATGCCATGTTTGTGTGATGTTGTAGGACAAAGCATGTTAGTTTTGGGGTGGATTTTGATTGTTCCTTGAAGTATATATTGTTGTCTTTCCATTCATGTCCTCACATGTCCATTTGAGTGGCTGTAGCATGTTTATCTTTTGCTCTAAAGTTTCAATAAAATTCTGCTGCCAGAATTTTATTGCAAAGTTCAATATGTCCAAGATCATTGCTATTGATCCGTGACTCCGTTGGGGGTGCACTTTGGACCTAGTTGCTGTACTATATGTCTAGTTTGTGTTCAAGTCCTTTGCCATGCTTTTTGGGTGTTGTAGCTTAATTATTTTGAGCTCCAAAGTTGCTATGTTGCTGTAATTTTCAGCTTTCGCTCAAATCTTGTTTCGGGCATAACTTTTAGCCCGTAACTCCGATTTCAGCGAATCTTATATCAAACTTGATTGTTTTTCTGTGTAGATTAATAATATCAGCTTGTTATCTTGTTTTGAGGTGTTTTGCTTGAGTGATGTTTTACGTGCTCCATGTGCATCTTTAGTGCATCCATCATGCATTCATGTTTGTCGAGTGCGCATTGCATCTTGTTGATTGATGCTTGGTGTGATTGTTTTGTTTAGAGCCGGAAGCTGAGACCGGGTACGAAGTTGAGCACGAGGTTTCCAACGAGGTTGAGCACGAGGACCCTTCTTACGATCCGAACGACTTCTCTTCAGGCAAGATGACCGAACCCCGATAACATTACTATCTTTGCCTATTGCTAGTAGTCTCGATCTATAGTTTTGCCTCGATGCCCATGTACTTCTTGTCAGCCTCCTACTTGTAACCAATTGCCATGTTTAACCACCCTACCTATGCAAACCGTTGCTTGGCTAAGTACGCTTCGCTCAGCCCTTCTTATAGCGTTGCTAGTTGCAGGTGAAGATCGAAGATGCTTGCTCCATGTTGAAGCTTGGTTGGGTTATATCACACTATATAAATGCTTAAACTGAATTCATCTATATATTGGCAAGGGTGGAAGGCTAAGCCTTTTGCTTGGTGATTTGTTCCACTCATGCCGTTAGGATCCGTATAAGCCGGTATTATGTTCCTTGATTATGCGTTCCTAACACGGTTGGGGTGTATGGGACCCCCTCGATAAACCGCTAAGTGCTAAGTCTTTTCCAGCAAGTCCCAACATTGGTACTTTTTGCCTAATAACAAACTAAACATGCATAGGGAGTAATTAACCCTCTTTCTTAATCAACAACCCCGGGCCAGTGCTCCACATGAGTGTTGGTCCGAAACGGGGGTTCTGCGGGGCCACCTCAAGGAAACTCGAGGTTTGGTAAAAACCTGTAGAATCGCCCATCCGGTCGTGGCCTGAGACGAGATACGCGCGGCTACTATCGGGGTGTCGGCACACCGGGAGGATTTGCTGGATTAGCCTTACCTTAGCTCGGTATATCTTGAGCACGGGATTCCGAGGATACTCGGGTCTTCCCACTTTGGAGTTGCGACTCCGCGGATCGTGGGCTTGTAATGGGTCAAGTTGGAACACCCCTGCAGGGTTTGAACTTTCGAAAGCCATGCCCGCGGTTATGTGGCAGATGGGAGCTTGTTAATTCCGGTTGTAGATAACTTGACACAATGTTACTAATACACTACCAGCGTGTGTTCCGTGACTGTCAATTTCCGAATAGGGATTCGGGAGTTGAACACGGAGGGGTTATGTTTGTGGAGCTTGTAGCTAGGATCACTTCGTGATCACTTCTCGCCGATGCCTTCTCTTCTCGCTCTCACTTGCGTAAGCTAGATGCTAGTTGCTGCTACAGACTTATTCTCTTCTTCAGCCTTTCCCTCACCTAAAGGCTTAAATAGTTCTATTACCCGGGAATGGGATTGCTGAGTCCTCTGTGGCTCACAGTTACTTCACACACCAGATGCAGGTCCAGCTGTGAGCTATCCAGGTGATGGCACCGAGCTGGATTGGGAGTATGACGAGGAGCGTAGTCGGTACTACGTGCGCTACCCGGACGATCAGTAGTGGAGTCTCTTACTAGGATTTCGATCCGCCTGTGGTTTATTTTATCTGAGTTTGGTACTTTGACATTTGGCTTTTGCCCTTAGAGGGTTGTAGTGTTCTTAATGTATGATGTTTGAGACTTGTACTGTAATTCTGTGACGTGGCGAGTGTAAGCCAACTATTTTCAGTTTACTATCCCCTCTTTTACATGAGTTGTGCAAAGATTACCAAACTTGAGATCATTCTAGGATGGACTTATGCCTTTAAGTCGTGCCTCGACACGTAGGAGGTATAACTCCATCCTGGGCATTACAGATGACTACTTGATAGTTTAGTGCACCATGCTTTACGGCTTATAACCGGGACTTCAAAAACGTTTTGAACGCCATGGAGCATATGAGATGTTCCAAGAGTTGAAATTAGTATTTCATACTCATGCCCGTGTCTAGAGGTATAAGACTTCTGACAGTACTTTGCCTAAAGATGGAGGAGAATAGCTCAACTAGTGAGCATGTGCTCAGATTGTCTGGGTACTACAATTACTTGAAACAAGTGGGAGTTAATCTTCCAGATAAGAAAGTAATTGACAAAGTTCTCTAGTCACTATCACCAAGTTAGTAGAACTTCGTGATGAACTATAATATGCAAGGGATGACGAAGGTAATTCCCGAGCTCTTCGCAATGCTGAAATCGGCGAAGGTAGAAATCAAGAAAGAACATCAAGTGTTGATGGTTAATAAGACCACTTTGTTTCAAGTAAAGGGCAAAAGGGATAGAAGGGGAACTTCAAGAAGAATGACAAGCAAGTTGTCACTCCCATGAAGAAACCCAAAGCTAAACTCAAGCCTGAAACTAAGTGCTTCTACTGCAAAGGAAATGGTCACTGGAAGTGGAACTGCCCTAGATACTTGGCGGATAAGAAGGATGGCAAAGTGAACAAAGGTATATTTGATATACAGATTATTAATGTGTATTTTACTAGTGTTCATAGCAACCCCTCGGTATTTGATACTGATTTAGTTGCTAAAAAGTAGTAACTCGAAATGGGAGTTGCATAATGAACAGAAACTAGTTAAAAGGATAAAGTGACGATGTGTATTGGAAATAGTTCCAAGATTGATATGATCATCATCGCACACTCCCTATACTTTCGGGATTAGTGTTGAAACTAAATAAGTGTTATTTGGTGTTTGTGTTGAGCATGAATATGATTTGATCATGTTTATTGCAATACGGTTATTCATGTAAGTTAGAGAATAATTGTTGTTCTGTTTACATGAATAAAACCTTCTATGGTCATACACCCAATGAAAATAGTTTGTTGGATCTCGATCGTGTGATACACATATTCATAATATTGAAGCCAAAAGATGCAAGGTTAATAATGATAGTGCAACTTATTTGTGGCACTGCCGTTTAGGTCATATTGGTGTAAAACGCATGAAGAAACTCCATAATGATGGACTTTTGGAATCACTTGATTATGAATCACTTGGTGCTTGCGAACCATGCCTCATGGGCAAGATGACTAAAACTCCGTTCTCCGGAACTATGGAGCGAGCAACATATTTGTTGGAAATCATACATATTGATGTATGCGGACCAATGAGTGTTGAAGCACGCGGCGGGTATCGTTATTTTCTGACCTTCACTGATGATTTAAGCAGATATGGGTATATCTACTTAATGAAACACAAGTCTGAAACATTTGAAAAGTTCAAAGAATTTCAGAGTGAAGTAGAGAATCATCGTAACAAGAAAATAAAGTTTCTACGATCTGACCGTGGAGGAGAATATTTGGGTTACGAGTTTGGTCTTCATTTGAAACAATGTGGAATAGTTTCACAACTCACGCCACCTGGAACACCACAGCGTAATGGTGTGTCCGAACGTCATAACCGTACTTTATTGGATATGGTGCGATCTATGATGTCTCTTACCGATTTATCACTATCGTTTTGGGTCATGCATTAGAGACAGCTGCATTCACGTTAAATAAGGGCCTCATCTGAATCCGTTGAGACAACGCCTTAAGAACTGTGGTTTGGCAAGAAACGGAAGTTGTTGTTTCTTAAAGTTTGGGACTGTGATACCTATGTGAAAAAGTTTCAACATGATAAGCTCGAACCCAAACCGGAGAAGTAAATCTTCATAGGATACCCAAAAGAGACTGTTGGGTACACCTTCTATCACAGATCCGAAGGCAAGATATTCGTTGCTAAGAACGGATCCTTTCTAGAAAAAGAGTTTCTCTCGAAAGAAGTGAGTGGGAGGAAAGTAGAACTTGATGAGGTAATTGTACCTTCTCCCAGATTGGAAAGTAGTACATCACAGGAAATTGTTCCAGTGATTCCTACACCAATCAGTGAGGAAGTTAATGATAATGATCATGAATCTTCGGATCAAGTTTCTACTGAACGTCGTAGATCAACCAGAGTACGTTCCGCACCAGAGTGGTACGGCAACCCAGTTCTGGAAATCATGTTACTAGACCATGATGAACCTACGAACTATGAGGAAGCGATGATGAGCCCAGATTCCGCAAAATGGCTTGAAGCCATGAAATCTGAGATGGGATCCATGTATGAGAACAAAGTGTGGACTTTGGTTGACTTGCCCGATGATCGGCAAGCCATCGAAAATAAATGGATCTTCAAGAGGAAGACCGACGCAGACGGTAATATTATTGTTTACAAAGCTCGACTTGTTGCGAAAGGTTTTCGACAAGTTCAAGGAGTTGACTACGATGAGACTTTCTCACCTGTAGCGCTGCTTAAGTCTGTCCGAATCATGTTAGCAATTGCCGCATTTTATGAAATCTGGCAAAATGGATGTCAAAACTGCATTCCTGAATGGATATCTCAAAGAAGAGTTGTATATGATGCAACCAGAAGGTTTTGTCGATCCAAAAGGTGCTAACAAAGTATGCAAGCTCCAGCGATCCATCTATGGACTGGTGCAAGCATCTCGGAGTTGGAATATACGCTTTGATGAGGTGATCAAAGCATATAGATTTATACAGACTTTTCGAGAAGCATGTATTTACAAGAAGTGAGTGGGAGCACTACAACCTTTCTGATAAGTATATGTGAATGACATATTGTCGATCGGAAATGATGTAGAATTTTCTGGAAAGCATAAAGGAGTGTTTGAAAGGAGTTTTTCAAAGAAAGACCTTGGTGAAGCTGCTTACATATTGGGCATCAAGATCTATAGAGATAGATCAAGACGCTTGATAAGACTTTCGATGAGTACATACCTTGATAAGATTTTGAAGTAGTTCAAAATGGATCAGTCAAAGAAGAAGTTCATGCCTGACTTGTAAGGTATGAAGTTGAGTAAGACTCAAAGCCAGACCACGGCAGAAAAATATAGAGAGAATGAAAGTCATTCCCTATGCCTCAGCCATAGGTTCTATAAAGTATGCCATGCTGTGTACCAAACATATTGTGTACCTTGCCATGAGTTTGTCAAGGAGGTACAATAGTGATCCAGGAGTAGATCACTGTACAGCGGTCAAAATTATCCTTAGTAACTGAATGACTAAGGAAATGTTTCTCGATTATGGAGGTGATAAAGAGTTCGTCGTAAAGGGTTACCCCGATGCAAGCTTTAACACTAAATCCAGATGACTCTAAAGTATCAATCTGGATGCATATTGAAAGTGGGAGCAATTAGCTAGAGTATCTCTATGCAGAGCATTGTAGACATAGAAATTTGCGAAATACATACGGATCTGAATGTGACAGACCCGTTGAATAAACTTCTCTCACAAGCAAAACATGATCACACCTTATTACTCTTGGGTATTAATCACATAGCGATGTGAACTAGATTATTGACTCTAGTAAACCCTTTGGGTGTCACATGGCGATGTGAACTATGGGTGTTATTCACATAACAATGTGAACTATCGGTATTAAATCACATGGTGATGTGAGCTAGATTATTGACTCTAGTGCAAGTGGGAGACTGAAGGAAATATGCCCTAGAGGCAATAATAAAGATGTTATTTGTATTTCCTTATATCATGATAAATGTCTTTTATTCATGCTAGAATTGTATTAACTGGAAACTTAGTACATGTGTGAATACATAGACAAAACAGTATGTCCCTAGTATGCCTCTACTAGACTAGCTCATTGATCAAAGATGGTTATGTTTCCTAGCCATAGACATGAGTTGTCATTTGATCAACGGGATCACATCATTATGAGAATGATGTGATGGACAAGACCTATCCGTTAGCATAGCACTATGATCGCTTAGTTTAACTGCTATTGCTTTCTTCATGACTTATACATGTTCCTATGACTATGAGATTATGCAACTCCCGAATACCGTAGGAACACCTTGTGTGCTATCAAACGTCACAACGTAACTGGGTGATCATAAAGATGCTCTACAGGTGTCTCTGAAAGTATTTGTGGTGTTGGCATAGATCAAGATTAGGATTTGTCACTCCGAGTGTCGAAGAGGTATCTCTGGGCCCTCTCGGTAACACACATCACAATAAGCCTTGCAAGCAAAAGACTAATGAGTTAGTCACGAGATGATTTGTTACGGAACGAGTAAAGAGACTTACCGGTAACGAGATTGAACTAGGTATAGAGATACCGACGATCGAATCTCGGGCAAGTAACATACCGTTTGACAAAAGGAACAACGTATGTTGTTATGCGGTTCTGACCGATAAAAGATCTTCGTAGAATATGTAGGAGCCAATATGAACATCCAGGTTCCGCTATTGGTTATTGACCGGAGATGAGTCTCGGTCATGTCTACATAGTTCTCGAACCCGTAGGGTCCGCACGCTTAACGTTTGATGACGATCGGTATTATGAGTTTATGAGTATTGATGTACCGAAAGGTAGTTCGGAGTCCCGGATGAGATCACGGACATGACGAGGAGTCTCGGAATGTCCGAGACATAAAGATTGATATATTGGACGGCTATATTCGGACACCGGAAGTATACCGGAAAAGTTTCGGATTTATCGGGAATGCCGGAAGGGGTTACCGGAACCCCCTACGAGAGGGGATGGTCCATAGTGGGCCTAAAGGGAAAGAGAGAGGCAGCCCATAGGGCTGGCCGGCGCCCCACCTAGGGTTCCTAGTTGGACTAGGATTGGGGGGGGGCGCCACCTCTCCTATTCCTTCCCCCCTTCTTCCTTTTGGTGAATCCTACTAGGAATAGGATTGCAATCCTATTCCTAGTAGGACTCCTTCCCTAGCCGCACCAGGAAGGGCCGGCCGGCCTCCCTCCCTTGCTCCTTTATATACGGGGGCAGGGGGGCACCCAAAGACACACAAGTTGAATTTTTTTAGCCGTGTGCGGTGCCCCCCTCCACAGAATCACACCTCGGTCATACCGTCGCGGAGCTTAGGCGAAGCCCTGCGCCGGTGAACACATCATATCCGTCACCACGCCGTCGTGCTGACGAAACTCTCCCGTGAAGCTCAACTGGATCAAGAGCTCGTGGGACGTCATCAAGCTGAACGTGTGCTGAACACGGAGGTGCCGTACGTTCGGTGCTTGATCGGTTGGATCGCGAAGAAGTTCGACAACATCAACCGCGTCACTTGACGCTTCCGCTCCCGGTCTACGAGGGTACGTAGACACACTCTTCCCTCTCGTTGCTATGCATCTGGTAGATAGATCTTGCGTGATCGTAGGAAAATTTTAAAATACTACGTTCCCCAACACATGGTCCAAGGGAGACTACTCACGAGTCATCCGGGAGGCGTCCATGGTGGTGGAGAAGCTCCTGGTGGTGATCCTCCCCTCCGGCAGGGTGCCGGGAAGAGTTCTCCTGGTGCTCCCGATCTTGGAAGCGGCGGCGGCGGCGGAACAGAGATGAGATCGCGAAAAAGAGTTCCCGTCCCGAGGGTTTCGAAGGAAGCTCTAAATATATGCCAATGGGGGGCACCAGACGGGGCTCGGGGGGCCCAAACGCCCCCCGGCGCAGCCCAGGGGGGGCGCCGCCAGGGC
>LR738714.1:749905518-749938098 GCA_902687465.1 Secale cereale
CCCCCCGGCTGTCCTTCGGGCGCAAGGAAGTTTCCTGAACGCTGATTTTTTATATAATTTTTCTGGATTTTTCCTATTAGTTCTCGTAACGGGAAAACCTGAAATACAGAAACAGCCGAAAACAGAAACTGGCACTGGGGTGCACTGGATTAGTAGGTTAGTCCAAATATGATCAAAAGTGTGTGGAAGTGTATAAATATCATAGCAATATCACCCAAAAGTGGCATGGAGCAAGCAGAAATTATAGATACGTTTTGGACGTATCAGGGTGCGGCTGCCCTCTCCCCCCCACTATATATAGGGGCCAGGGGGGGCGCCGGCCCTGGGAGATCTGATCTCCAGGGGGGGCGGCGGCCAAGGGGAGAAACTTGCCCCCCAAGGCATAGGGGACGCCCCCTCCCCCTAGGGTTTCAACCATAGGCGCATGGAGGGGGGCCCATATGGGTGCGCCAGCCCACCAGGGGCTGGCCCCCTTTCCCTTGCGGCCTAGGGGCCCCACCGGGATGGGTGGCCCCACCCGGTGGACCCCTCCGATGGTCCCGGGACACTCCCGGTGACCCCGGAGTTCACCCGATGGCCGAAACTGGACTTCCTATATATCATTCTTTACCTCCGGACCATTCCGGAACTCCTCGTCACGTCCGGGATCTCATCCGGGACTCCGAACAACTTTCGGGTTTCCACGTGCATGTATCTCTACAACCCTAGCGTCACCAAACCTTAAGTGTGTAGACCCTACGGGTTCGGGAGACACGTAGACATGACCGAGACGACTCTCCGGTCAATAACCAGCAGCGGGATCTAGATACCCATGTTGGTTCCCACGTGTTCCTCGATGATCTTCATCGGATGAACCACTGTGTCAAGGATTCACTCAATCCCGTATGTTATTCCCTTTGTCTATCGGTACGGTACTTGCCCGAGATTCGATCGTCGGTATTCCCGATACCTTGTTGAATCTCGTCATGGCAAGTCTCTTTACTCGTTCCATAATCCATCATCCCGTGACTAACTCCTTAGTCACTTTGAGCTCATTATGATGATGTCTTACCGAGAGGGCCCAGAGGTACCTCTCCGTCATACGGAGTGACAATATCCCAGTCTCGGTTCGTACCAACTCAACAGACACTTTCGGAGATACCCGTTGCGTACCTTTATAGCCACCCTATTACGTTGTGACGTTTGGCACACCCAAAGTATTCCTACGGCATCCGGGAGTTGCACAACCTCATGGTCTAAGGAATAAATACTTGACACCGGAAAAGCTTATGTATTACGAACTATATGATCTCATGCTAGGCTCAGGATTGGGTCTTGTCCATCACATCATTCTCCTAATGATGTGATCCCGTTATCACTGACATCCTATGTCCATGGTCAGGAAACCGTGACCATCTGTTGATCAATGAGCTGGTAACTAGAGGCTTACCAGGGACTCAATGTGGTCTATATATTCACACATGTATCGCTGTTTTCGTACAATACAATTCAAGCATGAATAACAGACAATTATCATGAACAAGGAAATATAATAATAATACTTTTATTATTGCCTCTAGGGCATATTTCCAACAGTTTCATGAGCAACAAAAGCATTCTTGGTGGCAAGATTACGAATGCGATTGACATCCACCAAGAGGCTCTGCATCTGACGCTTTAACAAGAGGTGATGCTTGTCCTGTTTCTGATGAAGGGCTACAAGAAGCTCTCGGTTGTTCAGGACACGAGAACGCTTCTGAGGCCTTTGAGCAATGGTGCTTTCAGTGGCTTCGGTTTCAGTGTGTCGAGGTAGATGAGTACGGCCAGCCAGAGGATAGACGCGTGAGACTGCTGGGACCCCTTCAATATGCTGAGTGAAGCTTTGATGATCAGCGTTGTGAAGACTAACTAGCTCCTTAGCAGGCTCTTGGTAAATGGCTTCAGCTGACATATCAACCTCAGGCAAGAAAATCTGATGGTTGCGAGCAGAGGGTTGATAAGTGATAGTTGAGTGCAACTTGATGAGGCGCATTATCCAAGGGGCACAAAATTTCAGTCCAAATAGATCAGCTCCAGACGTGGCCAATTGCCTGATAAAGAAATCTTGAGCATTGAAGCTGATGCCATTGAAGATATAGAGGACCAAAGTCTTCATAGGGCCTTCAAGCTTGGCTAATGAAGAATGTCCTTTGATTGGCCATAGAGTACGCCTTATAATGTGATAGATGGTGCGCGGCAGGTACTCAAGGTCTTCAACAAAGAATTCCTTAGGATATTCAGCATCATTTGGCAGAGGCTTCATCATGCTGAGCATTTGGCTCATGTTGGGGTGACGCTTCTGAAAGATGCTCTCTAAGGCTTCAGTGTGCAGTTGACAGCCAGGTTCATAGAGATCTCCTGGAGTGGGCAGGCCTGTAAGCTCAATGAGATCAAAGGCTTTAGCTTCATGATGCACATCGCCTGTTATCCACTGAAGGACCCATGTCTTCGGATCCCTGTTGTAGCCTCGGATGTGGAGTGTTGCATAAAACTACAGAAGCAGCTCTTCATTCCAGTGCTCTTTATCCAGGACAAAATTGAGTAAGCCAGCATCATGAAAGCAGTCAAGGGCTTCCTCCAAGCAGGGCAGACCAGCAATAGCTTCAGTGTCAAGACGCATATGAGGGAAAATGTGGCCTTGACCATAGAGTACTCTTGAGTAGTAGCTGCGCTGTTGATGGCTCCAAAACCTATCTGATGATATTCTTGGCTTGGAATATGGGTTCTTGGCACTATCAAAGAAGGTGTTGTGCGCAGTGAAGCTATTGGCATTGAATGATCCTGAAGATGTTGCAATACCTGGAAGCCTTGGTAGTCTTGGCTTATGCTTCTGAACTTGTGGCCTATGCGCAACATGATGATCAAACTGTGGACCAGCAGCAGGCGGTTCAGTTGTAGGTGGCGGAATCAGAATGGGCCACCGGACAGTAACAAGCTGATCATCCCTTTTGTATGCTTGCTCAATGGTGTGTGGCCGTGGAGGCGGAACAGGAGCAGAGGCATTCTCTTCAAGCTGCAGATTGGCTTCAGGTGCAGCATTAGCTTCAGGCACAACACTGGCTTCAGGCACAGCACTGGCTTCAGGAGCAGTAACTTCAGGCGCAGGTTCATCAGGCGCCACAGTATCTTTAGGTGCCACAAAAGCTTCAGCCATGACCACGTCATTGGCTTCAGTGTTGGTGGTGGCAGCCTCTGAATTTGTTACCTCCACTTCAGGAGCTGGAGGGCCGGACACGTTCTCCTCGAGAACAGGTGGTGCGGCAGTACTTTCTTCTTCAACTTGGGGTTGTTGTTCTTCTTGTTGGGGTGGTTCTTCTTCAGCTGATGCAGCCGGAATATCTTCAGCAACTTGGGGTTGTTCTTCTTCGGCTGATGCAGCCAGAATATCTTCAGCCACTTTGGCTTCAGATTCTGAGTGGCTTCCAGTAGGAGCAGCATCAGGTTCAGATGGTTGCTCTACTCCTTCTGGAGCTGTTGGGGCAGTGCCTTGAGGCCTTGGTCCTTTGCGAAGCCTGCGAAAAGCTGGCGACGCCTGAGGAGATGGAGGTTGTTGTGCCTCAAAGTCTTCGTCTTCAAGCACCATATTGGTGTCTTGAGTTTGCTGGGGAGTTTCTTGGGTTTCCTGTGGGTGATCAGCCCACGAGTCATCCTGAGCAATTGGCGTCAATGGACGACCAATGCTGATGCGTTCGCTGTTCGTGAGAACAGGCGAAGAGTCGATGTTGTACTCGATCTGAGGAAGGACGACATCATCTCCAACATTGTCTTGAGGACCAATGTCTTTAGCTACGGTGGGGTCGATATCTGGAATGTCTTCAGCCTCTGTGGGAGCAGGCTCATGAACAGTCAGTCTTCTTTATCTCTGGGCAGATGCAGGACGAGCAACTGAGATTGGCTCGACAAAGATAGGCTCTTTGGAAGCAGCCTTATCCTTCTTGGGTTTTCGCTTCTTGGTTGGTGGAGCTTCATCAGTAGATTGCTTACGCTTGCGAGCATCAGCTTCAGCCACCTTAGTCTTCCTGAGCGTTGAAGCGGTTGGAGTTGCCTTAGGCTTCGTGCCAGTCATGCTAGCAGGGAAGACTATGCGAGGCATTTCCTGCCCAGATGCTTCAGCTTCGGGCACAGACTGCTTCTTCTTCTTCTTGGCAGCCATTCTTGGATCAATGCCAGGACGCCCAAGTGCCTTGCGCTTTTCAGCTTCATTGAATGCTTGAACACATTTTGCAGCCAAGTCCTTGATGCACTCACGTGAACCTTTAGCTTCTTCACGCCGCTGGCGAAAGGCTTCCTTGAGCTCTTGCATCATAACCTTGAAGTTTTGAACTTCTTGCACGCTGAGCTTGTTCATATGCTTCTTGAACTGAGCTTTTTCATAATCTATCTTCTGCTTCAGTTCAACAATTCTTTGAGCCAGAGCTAGCTCAGAAGCAATGGCGCCATGGAAGGAGACGCTCAGACCAACTGGAAGTTGAAGATCATCGAAGCTCAGGTTGGGAGTGTCAAACCATTCATCAATGAAGTTATTGAGCACTTCAACATCAAAGAGCGGCAAATCATTGAAGATTTCGGCATCCTGCTTGCTCTTGATCAGTAGCTCCAGAGCATCATCTCCAAGATCTTCATCACTTGAGAGATCAAGGGCATCATTGGCAGTCTTCAGTACTGCATCTGGAGTGAGAGCTGGACTGGGGTTGCGTGTTGGCTTCCTCTTTAGCTGTCTGCTCTTGGAGATTCTAGAGTGTTCCTCAGATTGCACACTTGGTGCAGGTGGAGCAGTGGCCAAAGGCTTCACTCTTGAAGCTCTTGGTGGAGTAGCCTTTGAAGCCTTTGATTTCTTCTTCTGAGGCTTCGGCGTGACAGGTGCCTCTTCAGAGTCATCATCTGCTTCACGCTGATCTACATCTGCCCCTTGAACCCTTATGTGACTGATGAGGCCCTCTAGGTTGTAGAAGGGCCCAACCAGATTCGGTTCAGCTTCACGTGAGCCATCAACGCGGGGTGCAGAGGGGCCAGGATTGAAGTCTAATCCCCACAGCTTCTTGTTTTCCTTGGTCGAGTTCTTGGTGAATTGAAGATTTCACTTGAAAAGATTGTCGTCGCGACACCAGAGCAGAGCGCTTGGATCGGCATCAGTAGGCTGTGGCCCTCTAACCATGCAAGGATAGAAGCCGTGAGCAATGGCTTCAGCACGAGTCTTGGGGGGGAGATTCTTATAAGTGATATCACCCCAAGGATGCTTGATGGCGTTTTTCTCGGCATACTCTGGGGTCACAAACCTATATTTGAACCATTGTTCAGCCCAGTATCTTTGAATCCATTGGATTCGGGTCTTCCTCTGATTGTAATCCTCCTCTGGATCAGTCTTGTATATTTCACTAAGATCAGGAGGCAAATCACGAGAGGTGTTGCCACGGCGCTGTCTGCCACCTTTTCTTACTGTCTTGTCAGTTGTCATTTGCTTCAACCTGAATGGCTTCAAATTGAATGGCTTCAAAACTGGCAAATGCTTCGGTTTGCTGTTCAGATAGGAACTGGCTTCAGGAGAATGAATGTGACGCTGCAAAAACTCTGCAAATGAATGCAGACTATGAGAACCAAGGGATTCTCCCACGGACATGTACCTGTGACAGCATTAGAGATGCGAGGGAAGGGGAAGAGTTCATATGCATTCTCAGAAGTTTTGAAGATTAAAACAGTTTTGAAGACTTTGACCTCATAGTGCGAAGACATTCACTCATGGGAGTTGGTTCCAGATTTGTACGAATCCACGAATAAGTACAAGTGAGGAATCTAACTATAGTTGAAGCATATGTGAATGTACTAGGCAAGATATGAGATGCAGATATGATAGATCTGTATATCTAAGTAGACAGAAACTTCTTGTGGTAAAGTAGATGAATCTTTATGGATCTAGAAGATGGTAAAAAGCAAGATTATTTACCACACGATGAACTGCTTAGACGGAGTAGGAGTTGGATGCCCAGCAGTTTGGTCGTCCGTGCCCTAACTTGGCGACGGAGGACAGCTACGGCGACGACGGAGAGGAAGATGTCCGCGGCCGGCGTGAGGACGGCGTCGACAAGTTGCGGCAGCGAAGCGCTTCGTCGACGGCGTTGTCGAAAGCTAGCGGAGGCGCTATGGTTGTTCGAGGTGGAGAGGTGGTGGAAGAAACTTTTGACCGTGATGGGACGTGCATTTATAGGCATGGGGGATGGCACAGTGTAATTACTCAGGTGCCCCTGACGGTTCACGTACGAGTGACACGTGGCGGTCATGTAATGCCTTGGGAGTTGTCCCACGATCCCACGTACACCACGACTGTCGGAGTAGTCGTTCCAGCTTCTCCGGGTTTCAGGCATAACGGATGGAGCATTAAAATCAGATTTAAAGTTTGTCTCCGTATCTTCTGCTGACAAGGATGCAAAGAAGATATTCGACTGTTTCAACAGAATGCATATGATTTGACAGACAGAATGTGAGATGAGAAAGCATAGAGAGGTTAGGGTCCGATCACCTTCACTTAGTCCAAAAGATTCAAATAAGAAGACATAGCTATAAGTGAATGTTGTTGAGGACAGAACACAACTATATATATATATATATATATATATATATATATATATATATATATATATATATATATATATATATATATATATATATATATATATATATATATATATATATATATATATATATATATATATATATATATATATATATATATATATGTCCTATATGAAGACAAACCATGGTGCGAAGACTTTGCAAATGTAACGCCACAAGAAATGCTTCAAACAAGAATTTGGTGGTGGCGTTACCCACCGTATAGGAAGTATTAGACCCAGACACGGCGCACAATTATCGTGGCGCTCCGAAGTCAAATTCCATGTTAATGTTTTCATACTTAGAATGTAAGTCTTCATTGATTGAAGATATACTTTACTTCGTGTGTTGCACATCTAAGTCATCAATATGCATAAGTGTTAGGATGTGTGCCTGATTACAAGACATTTGAGGATTCTAAGATATTTAGCTCACACCGCAACTTGCAAAACCTTTTCTCATCCAAGGGCTTTGTGAAGATATCTGCCAGTTGCTCTTCAGTGTTGACGTGTATGATATCAATATCTTCCTTCATAACATGATCTCTGAGAAAGTGATGACGAATTTCAATGTGCTTTGTCTTCGAGTGCTGAACTGGGTTGTTGGCAATCTTGATGGCGCTTTCATTATCACAGTAGAGTGGCACATGCTTCAGATGGACTCCATAGTCCTTGAGAGTTTGCTTCATCCATAGAAGGTGAGCGCAGCAAGATCCAGCAACAATGTATTCAGATTCAGCAGTGGAGAGTGATACACAGTTTTGCTTCTTTGAAGACCAACAAACAAGTGATCGTCCTAGAAAGTGACATGTGCCAGATGTCGACTTGCGATCAACTTTGTCACCAGCATAATCAGCATCTGAAAATCCTACTAGATCAAACTCTGAGCCCTTTGGATACCATAATCCTAGTGTTGGGGTGTAAGCCAAATATCGAAGTATTCGCTTCACAGTTAAGTGATGTGACTCCTTTGGTGCCGCTTGATATCGAGCACAGATGCAAACACTAAGCATAATATCTGGCCTAGATGCACATAAATAAAGTAAAGAACCAATCATGGAGCGGTGTACCTGTTGATCAAACTCTTTACCATTGGCGTCGGGACCCAGATGATGTTTAGCAGGCATTGGCGTCGAGTACCCTTTGCAGTCTTGCATTCCAAACTTCTTCAGGCAGTCTTTAAGATACTTCTCTTGAGATATGAAGATGTCGTTGCTTTGCTGACGAATTTGAAGACCAAGGAAGAACTTCAGCTCACCCATCATAGACATTTGATATTGTTCTTGCATCATGTGACCAAACTCATCATTGTATTTCTTGTCAGTGCAGCCGAAGATAATGTCATCCACATAGATTTGGTAGACAAATAGCTCATCATCATATGTCTTCGTGAAGAGTGTGGGATCTAGGGATCCAGGTTTGAAGCCTTTGCTCTTCAGGAAGTCTTTGAGGGTGTCATACCAAGCACGAGGCGCATGTTTGAGGCCATACAGTGCCTTGTTGAGCTTGTATACCATATCAGGACGTTTTGGGTCTTCAAAGCCAGGTGGTTGTGCAACATACACTTCTTCTTCAATTCTTCCATTGAGAAAGGCACTCTTTACATCCATTTGATATAGAAGTTTGTTGTGATGATTTGCATAGGCTAGCAGTATGCGAATAGCTTCAAGTCTAGCCACAGGAGCAAATGTTTCATCGAAATAAATCCCTTCAACTTGAGTGTATCCTTGAGCAACTAGACGAGCTTTGTTTCTGACCACTTGACCATGCTCATCTTGCTTGTTGCGATAGATCCATTTTGTGCCTATTATGTTGTGCTTTCGAGGATCAGGACACTTGACAAGTTCCCACACATTGTTCAGCTCAAATTGTTGATGCTCTTCTTGCATTGCTTGAATCCATCCAGGCTCCATAAAAGCTTCAGCAACTTTCTTGGGTTCAGATATTGAGACAAAAGCAAAGTGCCCACAGAAATTTGCAAGCTGTGTTGCTCTAGAGCGAGTGAGTGGACCGGGAGCATTTATGCTATCAATTATCTTCTCAACTTGTACTTCATTTGCAACACGAGGATGAGCTGGACGAAGATTTTCCTCTTGCTGTGAATTGTCTTCATCAAGGGTATTGTCTTCAGGCTGAGCATTGTCGTCAGGTTGATTTGGAGCAGAGATGATGAGTTCCTCGTCAGGTTGTGCTTCAGAAGGCATGATCTCACTAGTTCCCATAAGCTTGATAGATTAATCTGGTGAAGCTTCATCTAGCACATTTGGTAGGGATTCTCTTTGTGATCCATTTGTCTCATTAAATCTCACATCCACAGTCTCAATAGTTTTATAGTGAAAAATGTTGAAGACTCTGTAGGAGTGTGAGTCCCTTCCATATCCAAGCATGAAGCCTTCATGAGCTTTGGGTGCAAATTTTGACTTATGATGAGGATCCTTGATCCAGCACTTAGCGCCAAATACTCTGAAGTAGCTTACATTTGGCTTCTTTTCAGTGAGGAGTTCATAGGATGTTTTCTTCAGAAGCTTGTGAAGATAAACACGGTTGATGGTATGGCATGCAGTATCAATAGCTTCGGGCCAGAATCTTCTTGGGGTTTTGTACTCATCGAGCATCGTTCGAGCCATCTCAATTAGAGTTCTGTTCTTGCGCTCAACGATCCCATTTTGCTGAGGTGTATATGGGGCTGAAAATTCATGAGTGATTCCCATCTCATCCAGATAAAGATCGAGGCCAGTGTTCTTGAATTCAGTGCCATTGTCACTTCTTATGTGTTTGATCTTGATGCCATAGTTGTTCATGGCACGGTTGGCGAAGCGTCTAAAGACATCTTGCACTTCAGTCTTGTAGAGTATTATGTGTGAAGGAAATATGCCCTAGAGGCAATAATAAAGTTGTTATTTTATATTTCCTTATATCATGATAAATGTTTATTATTCATACTAGAATTGTATTAACCGGAAACTTAATACATGTGTGAATACATAGACAAAACAGAGTGTCCCTAGTATGCCTCTACTAGACTAGCTCATTGATCAAAGATGGTTATGTTTCCTAACCATAGACATGAGTTGTCATTTGGTCAACAGGATCACATCATTAGGAGAATGATGTGATGGACTAGACCCATCCGTTAGCATAGCACTATGATCGTTTAGTTTTACTGCTATTGCTTTCTTCATGACTTATACATGTTCCTATGACTATGATATTATGCAACTCCCGAATACCGTAGGAACACCTTGTGTGCTATCAAACGTCACAACGTAACTGGGTGATTATAAAGATGCTCTACAGGTGTTTCCGAAGGTGTTTGTGGTGTTGGCATAGATCAAGATTAGGATTTGTCACTCCGAGTGTCGGAGAGGTATCTCTGGGCCCTCTCGGTAATGCACATCATAATAAGCCTTGCAAGCAAATGACTAATGAGTTAGTCACGAGATGATGTATTACGGAACGAGTAAAGAGACTTGCCGGTAACGAGATTGAACTAGGTATTGAGATACCGACGATCAAATCTCGGGCAAGTAACATACCGATGACAAAGGGAACAACGTATGTTGTTATGCGGTTCGACCGATAAAGATCTTCGTAGAATATGTAGGAGCCAATATGGGCATCCAGGTTCCGCTATTGGTTATTGACCGGAGAGATGTCTCGGTCATGTATACATAGTTCTCGAACCCGTAGGGTCCGCACGCTTAAACGTTCGTTGACGATATAGTATTTAATGAGTTATGTATGTTGGTGACCGAATGTTATTCGGAGTCCCGGATGAGATCACGGACATGACGAGGAACTCCGGAATGGTCCGGAGATAAAGATTAATATATGAGATAATAGTGTTTGACCTCCGGAAGGGTTCCGGAATTCACCGGAAGGGGTTCCGGATGTTTCCCGAAGTGTTTGGGTACGAGAACACTTTAGTTGGGCCAAAAGGGAAAGCACACAAGGTTTTTGGAAAGCGCAAAAGGAAGTTTTGCGGAGTCCAGGGGCCAGACGCCAGGGTCCCTGGCGTCTGGCTCCAGATGCCGGGAACCCTAGCGTCTGGCCCTGGAGTTCGAGAAGGACTCTTGCCTTTCGGGTGAAACCGACTTTGTGAAGGCTTTTACTCCAAGTTTCGACCCCAAGGCTCAACATATAAATAGAGGGGTAGGGCTAGCACCCAAGACAGATCAAGATACACCAAGCCGTGTGCCGGCTACCCCGACCCTCTAGTTTATCCTCCTTCTAGTTTCTGTAGTGCTTGGCGAAGCCCTGCAGAGATTGTTCTTCATCAACAATCGTCACCATGCCGTCGTGCTGCCGGAACTCATCTACTACTTCGCCCGTCTTGCTGGATCAAGAAGGCGAGGACGTCATCGAGCTGAACGTGTGCTGAACGCGGAGGTGCCGTACGTTCGGTACTAGATCGGGACGCATCGTGAAGGTGCACGACTACATCAACCGCGTTGATAAACGCTTCCACTTTCGGTCTACGAGGGTACGTAGACACACTCTCCCCTCTCGTTGCTATGCATCTAGTAGATAGATCTTGCGTGATCGTAGGAAATTTTGAAAATACTACGTTCCCCAACAGTGGCATCATGAGCCAGGTCTATGCATAGATGATATGCACGAGTAGAACACAATGAGTTGTGGGCGATACTAGTCGTACTGCTTACCAGCATGTCATACTTTGCTTCGGCGGTATTGTGAGATGAAGCGGCCCGGACCGACATTACGCGTACGCTTACGCGAGACTGGTTTCACCGTTACGAGCACTCGTTGCTTAAAGGTGACTGGCGGGTGTCTGTCTCTCTCACTTTAGCTGAATCAAGTGTGGCTACGCCTGGTCCTTGTGAAGGTTAAAACAGCACATACTTGACGAAACATCGTTGTGGTTTTTGTATGCGTAGGTAAGAACGGTTCTTGCTAAGCCCGTAGCAGCCACGTAAAACTTGCAACAACAAAGTAGAGGACGTCTAACTTGTTTTTGCAGGGCATGTTGTGATGTGATATGGTCAAGACATGATGAGTTATACGTTTTTGTATGAGATGATCATGTTTTGTAATGTTATCGGCAACTGGCAGGAGCCATATGGTTGTCGCTTTATTGTATGAAATGCAATCGCCATGTAATTGCTTTACTTTATCACTAAGCGGTAGCGATAGTCGTAGAAGCAATAGTTGGCGAGACGACAACGATGCTACGATGGAGATCAAGGTGTCGCGCCGATGACAGAGGTGATCATGACGGTGCTTTGGAGATGGAGATCAAAAGCACAAGATGATGATGGCCATATCATGTCACATATTTTGATTGCATGTGATGTTTATCTTATTATGCTTCTTATTTTGCTTAGAACGACGGTAGCATTATAAGATGATCCCTTACAAAATTTCAAGGTACAAGTGTTCTCCCTGAGTATGCACCATTGCGAAAGTTCTTCGTGCTGAGACACCACGTGATGATCGGGTGTGATAGGCTCTACGTTCAAATACAACGGGTGTAAGACAGTTTTGCACACGCAGAATACTCGGGTTAAACTTGACGAGCCTAGCATATGCAGATATGGCCTCGGAACACTGGAGACCGAAAGGTCGAGCGTGAATCATATAGTAGATATGATCAACATAAAGATGTTCACCATTGAAACTACTCCATCTCACGTGATGATCGGACATGGTTTAGTTGATTTGGATCATGAGATCATTTAGATGACTAGAGGGATGTCTATCTAAGTGGGAGTTCTTAAGTAATATGATTAAATTGAACTTTAATTTATCATGAACTTACTCCTAGTAGTATTAGCATATCTATGTTGTAGATCAATAGCTCGCGATGTTGCTTCCCATTTATTTTTTATATGTTCCTAGAGAAAACTAAGTTGAAAGATGTTAGTAGCAATGATGCGGAATTGTTCCGTGATCTGAGGATTATCCTCATTGCTACACAGAAGAATTATGTCCTTGATGCACCGCTAGGTGACAGACCTATTGCAGGAGCAGATGCAGACGTTATGAACGTTTTGACAAAAGCTCGGTATGATGACTACTTGATAGTTTAGGTGCACCATGCTTTACGGCTTAGAACCGGGACTTCAAAAACGTTTTGAACGCCACGGAGCATATAAGATGTTCCAAGAGTTGAAATTAGTATTTCATACTCATGCCCGTGTCGAGAGGTATGAGACCTCTGACAATACTTTGCCTACAAGATGGAGGAGAATAGCTCAACCAGTGAGCATGTGCTCAGATTGTCTGGGTACTGGAATTGCTTGAATCAAGTGGGAGTTAATCTTCCAGATAAGATAGTAATTGACAAAGTTCTCTAGTCACTATCACCAAGTTAGTAGAACTTCGTGATGAACTATAATATGCAAGGGATGACGAAAGTAATTCCCGAGCTCTTCGCGATGCTGAAATCGGCGAAGGTAGAAATCAAGAAAGAGCATCAAGTGTTGATGGTTAACAAGACCACTTGTTTCAAGTAAAGGGCAAAGGGATAGAAGGGGAACTTCAAGAAGAATGACAAGCAAGTTGTCACTCCCATGAAGAAACCCAAAGCTAAACTCAAGCCTGAAACTAAGTGCTTCTACTGCAAAGGAAATGGTCACTGGAGTGGAACTGCCCTAGATACTTGGCAGATAAGAAGGATGACAAAGTGAACAAAGGTATATTTGATATACAGATTATTGATGTGTATTTTACTAGTGTTCATAGCAACCCCTCGGTATTTGATACTGGTTTAGTTGCTAAAGAGTAGTAACTCGAAATGGGAGTTGCATAATGAACAGAAACTAGTTAAAGGATGAAGTGACGATGTGTATTGGAAGTAGTTCCAAGATTGATATGATCATCATCGCACACTCCCTATACTTTCGGGATTAGTGTTGAACCTAAATAAGTGTTATTTGGTGTTTGTGTTGAACATGAATATGATTTGATCATGTTTATTGCAATATGGTTATTCATGTAAGTTAGAGAATAATTGTTGTTCTGTTTACATGAATAAAACCTTCTATGGTCATACACCCAATGAAAATGGTTTGTTGGATCTCGATCATGTGATACACATATTCATAATATTGAAGCCAAAAGATGCAAGGTTAATAATGATAGTGCAACTTATTTGTGGCACTGCCGTTTAGGTCATATTGGTGTAAAGCGCATAAAGAAACTCCATAGTGATTGACTTTTGGAATCAGTTGATTATGAATCACTTGGTGCTTGCGAACCATGCCTCATGGGCAAGATGACTAAAACTCCGTTCTCCGGAACAATGGAGCGAGCAACAGATTTGTTGGAAATCAAACATACTGATGTATGCGGACCAATGAGTGTTGAAGCTCGCGGCAGGTATCATTATTTTCTGACCTTCACTGATGATTTGAGCAGATATGGGTATATCTACTTAATGAAGCACAAGTCTGAAACATTTGAAAAGTTCAAAGAATTTCAGAGTGAAGTGGAGAATCATCGTAACAGAAAATAAGAGTTTCTACGATATGATCGTAGAGGTAAAATATTTGAGTTAGCGAGTTTGGCCTTCAGTAAAAACAATGTGAAATAGTTTCACTACTCACGCCACCTAGAACACCATAGTGTAATGGTGTGTCCGAACGTCATAACCGTACATTATTAGATATGGTGCGATCGATGATGTCTCTTACCGATCTACCACTATCACTTTTGGGGTTATGCATAAGAGACAACTACATTCACGTTAAATAGGGCACCATCTAAATCCGTGGAGATGACACCGTATGAACTGTGGTTTGATGAGAAACCTAAGCTGTCATTTCTTTAAGTTTGGGACTGCGATGCTTATGTGAAAAAGTTTCAACATGATAAGCTCGAACCCAAATCGGAGAAGTAAATCTTCATAGGATACCCAAAAGAAACTATTGGGTACACCTTCTATCATAGATCCGAAGGCAAGGTCTTTGTTGCTAAGAGCGGATCCTTTCTAGAGAAGGAGTTTCTCTCGAAAGAAGTGAGTGGGAGGAAAGTAGAACTTGATGAGGTAATTGTACCTTCTCCCGGATTGGAAAGTAGTACATCACAGAAAATTGTTCCAGTGATTCCTACACCAATCAGTGAGGAAGTTAATGATGATGATCATGAAACTCTAGATCAAGTTTCTGCTGAACGTCGTAGATCAACCGGAGTACGTTCCGCACCAGAGTGGTACGGCAACCCAGTTCTGGAAATCATGTTACTAGACCATGATGAACCTACGAACTATGAGGAAGCGATGATGAGCCCAGATTCCGCAAAATGGCTTGAAGCCATGAAATCTGAGATGGGATCCATGTATGAGAACAAAGTGTGGACTTTGGTTGACTTGCCCGATGATCGGCAAGCCATCGAAAATAAATGGATCTTCAAGAGGAAGACCGACGCAGACGGTAATGTTACTGTTTACAAAGCTCGACTTGTTGCGAAAGGGTTTCGACAAGTTCAAGGAGTTGACTATGATGAGACTTTCTCATCTGTACCGATGCTTAAGTCTGTCCGAATCATGTTAGCAATTGCCGCATTTTACGATTATGAAATCTGGCAAATGGATGTCAAAACTGCATTCCTAAATGGATATCTCAAAGAAGAGTTGTATATGATGCAACCAGAAGGTTTTATCGATCCAAAAGGTACTAACAAAATGTGCAAGCTCCAGCGATCCATCTATGGACTGGTGCAAGCATCTCGGAGTTGGAATATACGCTTTGATGAGGTGATCAAAGCATATAGATTTATACAGACTTGCGGTGAAGCCTATATTTACAAGAAAGTGAGTGGGAGCACTACAACCTTTCTGATGAATATATGTGAATGACATATTGTCGATCGGAAATGATGTAGAATTTTCTGGAAAGCATAAAGTAGTGTTTGAAAGGAGCTTTTAAAAGAAAGACCTCGGTGAAGCTGCTTACAAATTGAGCATCAAGATCTATAGAGATAGATCAAGACGCTTTATAAGACTTTCGATGAGTACATACCTTGATAAGATTTTGAAGTAGTTCAAAATGGATCAGTCAAAGAAGGAGTTCTTGCCTGACTTGTAAGGTGTGAAGTTGAGTAAGACTCAAAGCCAGACCATGACAGAAAAATATAGAGAGAATGAAAGTCATTCCCTATGCCTCAGCCATAGGTTCTATAAAGTATGCCATGCTGTGTACCAAACATGTTGTGTACCTTGCCATGAGTTTGACAAGGAGGTACAATAGTGATCCAGGAGTAGATCACTGTACAGCGGTCAAAATTATCCTTAGTAACTCGATGACTAAGGAAATGTTTCTCGATTGTGGAGGTGATAAAGAGTTCGTCGTAAAGGGTTACGCCGATGCAAGCTTTGACACTAAATCCAGATGACTCTAAGTATCAATCTGGATGCGTATTGAAAGTGGGAGCAATTAGCTAGAGTAGCTCCATGCAGAGCATTGTAGACACATAGAAATTTGCGAAATACATACGGATCTGAATGTGACAGATCCGTTGACTAAACTTCTCTCACGAAGCAAAACATGATCACACCTTAGTACTCTTTGGGTGCTAATCACATAGCAATGTGAACTAGATTATTGACTCTAGTAAACCCTTTGGGTGTTGGTCACATGGCGATGTGAACTATGGGTGTTAATCACATGACGATGTGAACTATCGGTGTTAAATCACATGGCGATGTGAACTAGATTATTGACTCTAGTGCAAGTGGGAGACTGAAGGAAATATGCCCTAGAGGCAATAATAAAGTTGTTATTTTATATTTCCTTATATCATGATAAATGTTTATTATTCATACTAGAAATGTATTAACCGGAAACTTAATACATGTGTGAATACATAGACAAAACAGAGTGTCCCTAGTATGCCTCTACTAGACTAGCTCATTGATCAAAGATGGTTATGTTTCCTAACCATAGACATGAGTTGTCATTTGGTCAACAGGATCACATCATTAGGAGAATGATGTGATGGACTAGACCCATCCGTTAGCATAGCACTATGATCGTTTAGTTTTACTGCTATTGCTTTCTTCATGACTTATACATGTTCCTATGACTATGAGATTATGCAACTCCCGAATACCGTAGGAACACCTTGTGTGCTATCAAACGTCACAACGTAACTGGGTGATTATAAAGATGCTCTACAGGTGTTTCCGAAGGTGTTTGTGGTGTTGGCATAGATCAATATTAGGATTTGTCACTCTGAGTGTCGGAGAGGTATCTCTGGGCCCTCTCGGTAATGCACATCATAATAAGCCTTGCAAGCAAATGACTAATGAGTTAGTCACGAGATGATGTATTACGGAACGAGTAAATAGACTTGCCGGTAACGAGATTGAACTAGGTATTGAGATACCGACGATCGAATCTCGGGCAAGTAACATACCGATGACAAAGGGAACAACGTATGTTGTTATGCGGTTCGACCGATAAAGATCTTCGTAGAATATGTAGGAGCCAATATGGGCATCCAGGTTCCGCTATTGGTTATTGACCGGAGAGATGTCTCGGTCATGTCTACATAGTTCTCGAACCCGTAGGGTCCGCACGCTTAAACGTTCGTTGACGATATAGTATTTAATGAGTTATGTATGTTGGTGACCGAATGTTATTCGAAGTCCCGGATGAGATCACGGACATGACGAGGAACTCCGGAATGGTCCAGAGATAAAGATTAATATATGAGATAATAGTGTTTGACCTCCGGAAGGGGTTTCGGATGTTTCCCGAAGTGTTTGGGTACGAGAACACTTTATTTGGGCCAAAAGGGAAAGCACACAAGGTTTTTGGAAAGCGCAAAAGGAAGTTTTGCGGAGTCCAGGGGCCAGACACCAAGGTCCCTGGCGTCTGGGTCCAGACGCCAGGAACCCTGGCGTCTGGCCCTGGAGTCCGAGAAGGACTCTTGCCTTTCGGGTGAAACCGACTTTGTGAAGGCTTTTACTCCAAGTTTCGACCCCAAGTCTCAACATATAAATAGAGGGGTAGGGCTAGCACCCAAGACAGATCAAGATACACCAAGCCGTGTGCCGGCTACCCCGACCCTCTAGTTTATCCTCCGTCTAGTTTCTGTAGTGCTTGGCGAAGCCCTGCAGAGATTGTTCTTCATCAACAACCGTCACCACGCTGTCGTGCTGCCAGAACTCATCTACTACTTCGCCCGTCTTGCTGGATCAAGAAGGCGAGGACGTCATCGAGCTGAACGTGTGCTGAACGCGGAGGTGCCGTACGTTCGGTACTAGATCGGGACGGATCGTGAAGGTGCACGACTACATCAACCGCGTTGATAAACGCTTCCGCTTTCGGTCTACGAGGGTACGTAGACACACTCTCCCCTCTCGTTGATATGCATCTAGTAGATAGATCTTGCGTGATCGTAGGAAATTTTGAAAATACTACGTTCCCCAACAATGTGCACCCATGTGTATCTTGAATAATCATCAACGATGACGAAGCCATAGAGACAGGCTGTGGTAGAGAATGTGGAGTAGTGAGTAGGGCCAAATAAGTCCATGTGAAGCAGCTCGAAGGGTTTAGATGTCGTCATGATTGTCTTCGAGGGATGTTTGGCTCTAGTCATCTTCCCAGCTTCACAGGCACCACATAGATGATCTTTCTTGAACTTGACTTTCTCGATGCCTATGACATGCTTCTTCTTTGCGAGTGTATGCAAGTTCCTCATGCCAGCATGTCCTAGCCTCTGATGCCAGAGCCAGCACTCTGAAGCTTTTGCTAGAAGACATACTACCATCTGTGGTCCAGCTGAGAAATCTACCATATACAGATCACCTTTTCTGTATCCTTCAAATACTAAAGACTTTTTAGATTCCATTAGTACAATGCAACGAAATTTACCAAAGATCACAATCATGTTTAAGTCACAAAGCATTGAGACAGACATTAAGTTGAAACCAAGAGATTCAATAAGCATGACTTTGTCCATGTGCTGATCTCTTGAGATTGCAACTCTACCTAGACCCAACACTTTGCTTTTACCAGTATCAGCAGATGTGATGTGACTCTTGTTGGATGGACGTAAAGTTGAGTCCATGAGAAGATTTCGATCACCAATCATATGATTTGTGCATCCGCTATCCATAATCCATTCTGAAGACTTTGGTGTCACTCCCTACAATGCAGTTAGGAGGATAGGCTTCACCAAAAGCCATTATGAAGCATAAACAATTGATGCATAAGTGGATAAGATTCTTCAGCAAGTGATTTATGGATAGTATGAGCAGTAAGTCATTTTGGGCATTTTTTCTTGTGCCCTACAAGTGTTTTAGGTCCCCAGCAATAGCATCAGAAGCCTTTGATTACAGGCTGGAGACCTTTCCCTGCAAGAGAAAGTTAGTTCTTCTTAACCACCCACATCTTCAGGGGTGGCTTAGAAGCAATGAGTCTAAGAGCAGCATCTGAGAATTTTGGCTTTTGGGCCCTAGCAAATAGTCTTGCAGGAGGAGAATAATACTCATAAGAATAGGCAGAAAAGTTCTTTGATTTATGAACATAGCGGTTTGAAGAAACACGCTCATATTCATGGGTCTGAGTATGATTTCCCTGCAAAACATCTGTGTTAGGGTGACTCAGGTGAGTCCTTTGTCTGTATGAAGCCTTAGGACCATATGAAGCCTTTGGTCTGGGGTTTGTCTTCATCCGAGGAGGTGTCATGATAGTATTTGCTGGAAGCTTCTCAAGACAACCTTTGGGTACCCAGATCTTCTTCATAGGTGGTCCATTCCTGCAGTTAGTACCAATATACCTGGCAAACACTTCACCATTTTGATTCTTAAACAGTTTATAGTTTGCATCAAAGGATTCATCAATGATAACAGGATTAGCACAAGTGAAGCCAGATAAGGTAGATGGATCCACTGAAGGTTCCTTTGCAGCAACCCATGTGGTTTTGGGATACTGCTCAGGCTTCCGGTATGAACCATCAACATTCATCTTCTTGTCGAACCCAACACCCTCTTTCCTAGGGTTTCGGTTCAGTATCTGCTTTTTGAGGACATTACATAGAGTCTGATGCCCTTTGAGGCTTTTGTACATCCCTGTTTCAAGAAAAGTCTTCAACCTAGCATTTTCATCAGCAATAGTAGTGGTTTCCTCAGCAGAGGGGTTAGTTACCACATCAATAGTTGAAGATATTGCAACAGTGGCAGCAGTAGAGCATTCAGCAACAGATGTAGCATTATCACGTTGAATGCATTTTAGACATGGTGGTTCAAACTCTTCGTGAGTGGAGCTGATTAGTTGTGCGCGGAGTGACTCATTCTCCTTTTGAAGATCTTCATGAGCCGCTTTCACTTTCTCAAGTTCTCGCTTCCTTTGAATGTAATCGTGGGAAAGCTTTTCATGAGTTTTTGAAAGCGATTCATAAAGCTCTTCAAGTTCTTTGTACTTAACATGAAGATTTTTTATGTCTTCAATTAAGGACTGAGAACGGGTCATTTCCGCGTCCAACGGGTCATCGCTTTTGTCTAACAGTTTTTGAATATGTTCCATGGCTTTCTGCTGTTCAGTGGCAATTTTAGCAAGTGTTTTGTAGCTAGGTTTTGATTCACAACCAGAGTCATCTTCACTAGATGTTTGAAAGTAAGCATCGCGTGATTTTACCTTGGCACCGCGTGCCATGAAGCAGAAGGTGGGTGTAGAGTCGTCGTCCTCATCATCATTGTTGGGGACGGTGCCATTGTCTTCAGTGTTGAAGATAGACTTGCCCACGTAGGCAGTGGCTAACGCCAGACTTGCAGCACTAGAATCAGACTCTTCCTCCGACTCCACCTCCACCTCTTCAGAAGCAGACTCTTCATCAGAATCCATCTCCTTGCCAACAAAAGCACGAGCCTTGCCAGATGAATTTTTCTTGTGTGGTGAATACTTTGATGAAGACTTTGAAGAAGACTTTGAGTATTTCTTCTTTTTCTTGTCATCGGAATCATATTCCTTGCTCTTCTTCTTCCTCTTCTCGTTGTCCCACTGAGGACACTCAGATATGTAGTGACCAGGTTTCTTGCACTTATGACATGTTCTTTCCTTGTAGTCACGAGCAGATGCTTCATCGCTTGAGCTGGATCTTGAAGACTTTCTGAAGCCTTTCTTCCTAGTGAATTTCTGGAACTTCTTCACAAGCATGGCAAGCTCCTTTCCAATGTCTTCAGGATCATCAGAACTGCAGTCAGATTCTTCTTCAGATGAGGAAACAGCTTTTGCCTTCAACGCGCGAGATCGGCCATAGTTGGGACCATAGATGTCATGCTTCTCAGATAGCTGAAACTCATGTGTGTTGAGCCTCTCAAGTATATCAGACGGATTGAGAGTCTTGAAGTCATGGCGTTCTTGAATCATCAATGCAAGGAAATCAAATGAGCTGTCGAGTGATCTCAGAAGAGTCTTGACAATTTCATGCTTGGTGATCTCAGTGGCGCCAAGTGCTTGAAGCTCATTTGTGATGTCAGTGAGACGATCAAAAGTGTGCTGGACATTCTCATTATCATGTCTCTTGAAGCGATTGAAGAGATTGCGAAGGACGCTGATCCTTTGATCTCTCTGGGTAGAGACTCCTTCATTGACCTTTGAGAGCCAGTCCCAAACTTGCTTTGACGTGTCTAGAGCACTCACACGACCGTACAGTCCTTTGACCAGATGACCACAGATGATGTTCTTGGCCGTTGAATCCAATTGAACGAGCCTCTTGACATCAGCAGCGGTGACTCCTTTACCAGTCTTGGGAATGCCATGCTTGACGACAAACCAGAGGTCCACGTCAATGGCTTCAAGATGCATGCGCATCTTGTTCTTCCAGTAGGGATATTCAGTGCCATCGAAGACAGGGCACGCGGCGAAGACTTTGATTATCCCTGCAGTCGACATAGTTAAAACTCCAGGTGGTTAAACCGAATCACACAGAACAAGGGAGTACCTTGCTCTGATACCAATTGAAAGTGCAGTATATCGACTAGAGGGGGGTGAATAGCCGATTTTTATGAAATGCTTCAAAACATGGTAGTTTCGAAGACAAACGATGAGCTTGAGTCTATTTGTATGCAGCAGAAAGTGGACTACACTAGGTAAGCCATATTCATGTATTCAATGAAGTGAAAGCATGAAGACTAATAGCAACTAGGTAGCAGTGATCATAAAGGAAGAAGGAATGAAGCCAATCACAACAGGTAGATACTCAATGAAGACAATCAGATAAGGCAAGCATGCAATGTCTTCACAACATAAAGCTGTAAGTAAAAGGAAGGAAAGGATAGAACCAGTAGCTTGGGGAAGACAGTGATTTGTTAGACTAGTTCCCGTTGCTGTGGCAACTGTACGTCTGGTTAGCGAGGCTGAGATTAACTCAGAAGACCGCGTCTTCACCTTGTTCCCCTTGAGCTAAGAACACCTAGTCCTCGCCCAATCACTCTAGGAAGTCTTCAAGGTAGACTTCCAAACCTTCACAGACTTCGTTCACCGGCAATCCACAATTACTCTTGGATGCTTAGAACGCGACGCCTAACCGGCTGGAGGAAACACAGTCCTCGAGTGTAATAAGTCTTCAGGTCACACAGACAGAAAGACTTCAGTGATGCCTAACACTCTTTGGCTCTGGGTGTTTGGGCTTTGTCCTCGCAAGGATTTCTCTCTCAAATGCTTCGGGGGTGGGTTGCTCTCAAATGACAAAAGCCGTGCAATAACTCTGAGCAGCCACCTATTTATGGTGTAGGGGGTGGGCTATTTATAGCCACTAGGCAACCCGACCTGATTTGTCCGAAGTGCCCTGAGTCACTAAGGAACTGACACGTGTTCCAACGGTCAGATTTCAAACACACACAACAACTTTACTTGATCTCCAAGTAAAGCTGACTCATCCGCCTCTGGATAAGATTTGCTCTCATTGTCTTCGCTCGAAGATTTAGGATTTGGTTGAGCATCACATCAGTCACTCTGACTTAGTTCACTTGGACCCCACTTAACAGTGCGATGGTTCCTATGACTCAATAAAGAAGAAAAGGAAACAGCGACAACTCTACATCTTCGCTTTCCATAGTCTTCACACAATGTCTTCTCATGTCATAGTCTTCAATATGATTATCTTCATATCCCACCACTGATATCAATGTCTTCATACATTTTTAGGGGTCATCTCCGGTAGGTTAACCGAATCAATGAGGGACTACTACCTGTGTTATCCTGCAATTCTCACAAACACATTAGTCCCTCAATCAGGTTTGTCGTCAATACTCCAAAACCAACTAGGGGTGGCACTAGATGCACTTACACTCGCTAGTTGATTATGACGTTGATGTAAGTAGACATGAGACCTGAAACTTATTGTGAATGTGGTTAGTTCATGATCATTGCCGAAAACCTGAATGTTGGCTTACATATTTGCAACAACAAGAGCAAACCGAGTTTGTCAAAGTTTTTATTTATCACTTTCAGTTTATCAACTGAATTGCTTGAGGACAAGCAGTTAACACGTAAAATAACATATCATATTCAGATTCTAGGGCATGTTTGGTTCAAGTTGTGAACAATTCCTGCATGGCATACACTTCTCAACCCAACCTGGTTGAGCAAAAACAGGCCCTAATGCGCCATCTACAAGTTGTTTGGCTGCCTGCATCTAGGGTCCTTGTGTTAGGTAATACGCAAGTGCACTTTGTTTGGTTGCATGCATTGGCCCAAGCGGCACATGGACAAGGTGTTTGGTTGCATACGGCGTACATGGTGTGCTTACCTTGTACCCTAGTTGATGACCTTATCCACAGTGATCACACCTACCACACCAATGCCACAACACAACAATGGCGATGAACTTGGCGAAGATGATGAAGTTCTTTAGCTTCAGCCCAAACTGACAATTCACCTTAGCACCTTCCACTTTGACATCTCTAACCTTGCCACTGTCAACACTGTTGTCTCCGTGCTTTCGCACCCAATTGAAGTAAGCTTGTTCTGCTACCTGCCTAGTCTTGAACCCTCTATGGCTGCTGTTGCTATACGATGCCACTTGTGCACTGGCTTCTTCCCATGAACTGTAAACCCCTGGAGCCTTACCGTCGAACACGGCATAACACTTGCCCTAGCAATGCACAAGAGCAAGAGTTGAAGCAGCAAACCAATGGAGCACACAAGTAGCAAGCAAAATAGCACACAAACAACAATGGAGCAGAAGAGAAGAAGTAAAGCATGCACGATCATACGTCATAGCAAGTTCTACCTAGCACTACCATGGTGTTATCCTACCACCACATCCAAAAGAGGGTGTCGTCACCGCATTGACAGTAAGCATAGCACACAATATACCAGACAATCCATGAAAGCAGGAGCATACATGTACATGATTCATCACTATCATAACAAGAACATGCTTCATCACTATCATAATGAGCACATGGTTCATCGCTATCATACTAAGCATACCGGACAATCTATGAGCAGGAATATACATCTAAAACAAACAACATGCTACAAATCATAGATCTAAGCACGAATCAACACAAGCACAAGGTTCAACTTCAAACTCTACTACTAATCTAGCCTACCACATGCTTGAACATCTAACCCTACCAAAAATTGCAACCGTAGCATAGCAATCAACCATATGAACTCACAGATCAGAGCACTAATCAACCATGCATCTACATCAAACCCTAGTTGCAGCTTAGATCTAGCTAGAAGGAACATAGAGAAAGGGGGATTGAACTCACAGTGGCCATGCCTGCAGCTCGAGGACGAGGGGGCAATGGTCGTAGAAGATCACTGCCGGCCGGTGAAGGACCACCGCTTACCTGCTCATCTGTGCCGATGCGCATCGGCGGGAAAGCTCGAAAGGGGGGATAATGGTCATCTAAATGACCACGTGATCCAAATCAACTAAACCATGTCCAATCATCACATGAGATGGAGTAGTTTTCAATGGGGAACATCTTATGTTGATCATATCTACTATATGATTCATGCTCGACCTTTCGGTCTCTAGTGTTCAGAGGCCATGTCTGTACATGCTAGGCTCGTCAAGTTTAACCCGAGTATTCGGCATGTGCAAAACTGTCTTACACCCGTTGTATGTGAACGTAGAGTTTATCACACCCGATCATCACGTGGCGTCTCGGCACGACGAACTGTCGCAATGGTGCATACTCAGGGAGAACAGTTGTACCTTGAAATTTTGTAAGGGATCATCTTATAATGCTACCGTCGTACTAAGAAAAATAAGATGCATAATAAGATAAACACCACATGCAATCAAAATATGTGACATGATATGGCCATCATCATCTTGTGCTTTTGATCTCCATCTCCAAAGCAACGTCATGATCTCCATTGTCACCGGCTTGACACTATGATCTTCATCGTAGCGTCTTGGTCATCTCGCCAACTATTGCTTCTACTACTATCGCTAACTCATAGTGATAAAGTAAAGCAATTACATGGCGTTCACAATTCATACATTAAAGAGACAACCATAAGGCTCATGTCGGTTGCCGATAATTTACAAAACATGATCATCTCATACAATAACGTATAACTGATCACATCTTGACTATATCACATCACAACATGCCCTGCAAAAACAAGTTAGACGTCCTCTCCTTTCTTGTTGCAAGTTTTACGTGGCTGCTACGGGCTTCTAGTAAGAACCGTTCTTACCTACGCAACAAAACCATAATGATTTTTTGTCAAGTGTGTTGTTTTAACCTTCAACAAAGACCGGCCGTAGTCACACTTGATTCAACTACAGTTGGAGAAACTAACACCCGCCAGCCACCTGTGTGCAAAGCAAGTCGGTAGAATCAGTCTCATGAACGCCGTCATGTAATGTCGGTCCGAGCCGCTTCATCCAACAATACTGCCGAATGAACGTATGACGTTGGTGGTAAGTAGTATGACTATTATCGCCCACAACTCTGTGTGTTCTACTCGTGCATATCATCTACGCATAGACCTGGCTCATGATGCCACTGTTGAGGAACATAGTATTTCAAAATTTTCCTACGATCACGCAAGATCTATGTAGG
Source organism: Secale cereale (assembly GCA_902687465.1). Classification (NCBI taxonomy): domain Eukaryota; kingdom Viridiplantae; phylum Streptophyta; class Magnoliopsida; order Poales; family Poaceae; genus Secale; species Secale cereale. The sequence goes on from LR738714.1 coordinate 749,931,148, forward strand.
AGAAGCATAGCAACGAGCGGGAAGAGTGTGTCAACATACCCTCGTAGACCGAAAGAGGAAGCGTTTAGTAACGCGGTTGATGTAGTCGAACATCTTCACGATCCAACCGATCCAAGTACAGAACGTACGACACCTCCGTGTTCAGCACACGTTTAGCACGATGACGTCCCTCGAGCTCTTGATCCAGTTGAGGACAACGGAGAGTTTCGTCAGCATGACGGCATGGCGATGGTGATGATGAAGTTACTGGCGTAGGGCTTCGCCTAAGCACTACGACGATATGACCGAGGTGTGTAACTCTGGATGGGGGCACCGCACACGGCAAAGAGATTGACTTGTGTGTGTTTGGGGTGCCCCCTGCCCACGTATATAAAGGAGGGAGGGAGAGAGGCCGGCCCCCTATGGCGCGCCAAGAATAGGGAGTCCTACTAGGACTTCCAAGTCCTAGTAGGAAACCCTTTCCTATTCGGAGTAAGAGAGAAGGAAAGAGGGAAAGGAGAGGGAGTAGGAAAGGGCAAGGGTGGCGCCACCCCCTTCCCGTAGTCCAAATTCGGACCCATGGGGGGCGCCACCTCCCCTTGGCCTGCCTCCTCCTCTTCCTGTATGGCCCAATAAGGCCCATTACTTCTCTCGGTGAATTCCCGTAACTCCCCGGTACTCCGAAAATACCCGAATCACTTGGAACCTTTCCAATTTCCGAATATAGCCTTCCAATACATGAATCCTTACCTCTCGACCATTTCGAGACTCGTCATCATGTCCGTGATCTCATCCGGGACTCCGAACAAACTTCGCTCATCAAATCACATAACTCATAATACAAATCTTCATCGAACGTTAAGCGTGCGGACCCTATGGGTTCGAGAACTATGTAGACATGACAGGGACACATCTCCGGTCAATAACCAATAGCGGAACCTGCATGCTTATATTGGCTCCTACATATTCTATGAAGATCTTTATCAGTCAAACCGCATAACAACATACGTTGTTCCCTTTGTCATCGGTATGTTACTTGGCCGAGATTCGATCGTCGGTATCTTCATACCTAGTTCAATCTCGTTACCGGCAAGTCTCTTTACTCATTCCGTAATACATCATCTCATGACTAACTCATTAGTAATTTGCTTGCAAGGCTTATTATGATGTGCATTACTGAGAGGGCCCAGAGATACCTCTCCGACACTCGGAGTGGCAAATCCTATTCTCGATTTATGCCAACACCACAAACACCTTCAGAGACACGTGTAGAGCATATTTATAATCACCCAGTTACGTTGTGACGTTTGATAGCACACAAGGTGTTCCTCCAGTATTCGGGAGTTGCATAATCTCATAGTCAGAGGAACATGTATAAGTCATGAAGAAAGCAATAGCAATAAAACGAAACGATCATTATGCTAAGCTAACGGTTTTGTCTTGTCCATCACATCATTCTCCTAATGATGTGATCTCGTTCATCAAATGACAACCCATGTCTATGGTTAGGAAACTCAACCATCTTTGATTAACGAGCTAGTCTAGTAGAGGCATACTAGGGAGTAGGGACACTCTGTTTTGCCTATGTATTCACACATGTATCAAGTTTCCGGTTAATACAATTCTAGCATGAATAAAAGAAATTTATCATGATATATAAGGAAATATAAATAACAACTTTATTATTGCCTCTAGGGCATATTTCCTTCAAAACCGGCTTGCACTAAGCTGGGTTCCGCAACCCGGCTAAGACCGCGACCCGACGAAGACCGCGACCCGGCAAAGACTCCAACCCAGTGACAAGTAAGCGCCCATCACCTCCAAGCATACCGCGGGGCAGAGCCTCACGACGGACCGCGCGTGGCTATAGTACCCCACCTACCCCCACTGACCAGGTGCAATGATGGCTACAGTGCGCATCCATCCCGTCAACGGGTACAGACGGCGAGGGGGCGTCCTAGCAATATAGCTGATCAGGCTTGCGCATTCCGCGACGTACGACACTCCGAGGGACAATGTTTCACGGAGAACCCGGCGTACCCCGGTACCCGGCGGGCCCCAGCGCCAGCTCCCAGTCACTGGCAACCCGACCCCACGACATTGTATATTTACCATTGTAGCCCTGGGGGGGTTGACCAATAAAACCCCCCGGGAGGCCTCCATGTACAGGGGCGAACCATAGGTAATCAACACACACACACATACCGATCCACCGAGGGAGAAGCAGCCTAAGCCTTGGCTTGCCTTCCTTCCTCCTCCAAACAGCTCCAGGAGCAACTCTGTACTGCTACGCTCGCTCATGCCAACCCCGCCTATGGAGCCCACCGGTGCCCTCGAGGTTGTCCCTATCTTTAGCCATCCCTTGGCATCTGCCGTGCGCCCACTGATACGTCTCCAATGTATCTATAATTTTTTATTGTTCCATGCTATTATATTATCTGTTTTGGATGTTTAATGGGCTTTATTATACGCTTTTATATTATTTTTGGGACTAACCTACTAACTCACGGCCAAGTGCAAATTGCTGTATTTTGCCTATTTTAGTGTTTCGCAGAAAGGAATATCAAACGGAGTCCAAATGGAATGAAACCTTTGGGAGGATCGTTTTTGGAAGAAACGCAACCCAGAAGACTTGGAGTACACGCTAGGGAAGCCACGGGGTGGCCACGAGGTAGGGGGCGCGCCCCTACCCTCATGGCCCCCCGTAACTCCACCGACATGCCTCTTCCTCCTATATATACCCATATACCCTAAAAACATCCGAGAGCACCACGAAACCCTAATTCCCCGCCGCAACCTTCTGTACCCGTGAGATCCCATCTTGGGGCCTGTTCCGGAGCTCCACCGGAGGGGGCATCGATCACGGAGGGCTTCTACATCAACACCATAGCCTCTCCGATGAGTTGTGAGTAGTTTACCATAGACCTTTGGATCCATAGTTATTAGCTAGATGGCTTCTTCTCTCTCTTTGGATCTCAATACAAAGTTCTCCTTGATCTTCTTGGAGATCTATTCGATGTAATACTTTTTGCGGTGTGTTTGTCGAGATCCGATGAATTGTGGATTTATGATCAAGATTATCTATGAACAATACTTGGTTCTTCTCTGCATTCTTATATGCATGATTTAATATCTTTGCAAGTCTCTTTGAATTATCAGTTTGGTTTGGCCTAATAGATTGATCTTTCTTACAATGGGAGAAGTGCTTAGCTTTGGGTTCAATCTTGTGGTGTCCTTTCCCAGTGATAGCAGGGGCAACAAGGCACGTATTGTATTGTTGCCATTGAGGATAAAAAGACGGGGTTTACATCATATTGCATGAGTTTATCCCTCTACATCATGTCATCTTGCTTAAGACGTTACTCTGTTCTTATGAACTTAATACTCAAGATGCATGCTGGATAGCGGTCGATGTGTGGAGTAATAGTAATAGATGCAGAATCGTTTCGGTCTACTTGTCACGGACGTGATGCCTATATACATGATCATGCCTAGATATTCTCATAACTATGCGCCTTTCTATCAATTGCTCGATAGTAATTTTTTCACCCACCGTAAGAATCTGCTATCTTGAGAGAAGCCACTACTGAAACCTATGGCCCCCGGGTCTATCTTTCATCATATTAATCTTTCATCTACTAGTTATCTTTTATTTTGCATTATTTACTTTTCAATCTATACAACAAAAATACCAAAAATATTATTTCATTATCTCTATCAGATCTCACTTTTGCAAGTGGCCAAGAAGGTATTGACAACCCCTTTATCGCGTTGGATGCAAGGTTCTTATTTGTTTGTGCAGGTACGAGGAACTTGCGTGTAGTCTCCTACTGGATTGATACCTTGGTTCTCATAAACTGAGGGAAATACTTACGCTACTTTGCTGCATCACCCTTTCCTCTTCAAGGGAAAACCAACGCATGCTCAAGAGGTAGCACCCACCACGACAGGTAGGTATTTCCATCAGATGTGAAACCAAGGTTATCAAACCAGTGGGAGAATCAAGCAACACTATGTAAACGGTACCTACACGCAAAGAGCAAATACTTAAAACCCAACGTGTAAGAGGGGTTGTCAATCCCTCCTTGGTAAAAAGATAGATTTGTTTGTATAAGATTGGATAAATAGATCGTGCAAGAAGAGAAAATAAAAGATGCAAATAAGAAGTGCAGCAAGGTATTTTTGGGTTTTTGGAATAATAGATGTGAAAACAAATGCGATGAAAAATAGATCGGAAAGCAATATGATAAAAGATAGACCCGAGGGCCGTAGATTTGACTAGTGGCTTCTCTCGAGAAAATAGCATAAAGTGAGTAAAAAAATTACTGTTAGGAAATTTATTGAAGATTAAATAATTATGATGATACCCAAGGCAATAATCATCATATAGGCATCACATCCAAGATTAGTAGACCGAAACGTCTCTGCATCTACTACTATTACTCCGGACATCGACCGCTATCCAACATACATCTAGTGCATTAAGTTCATGGAGAAACAGAGTAATGCAATAAGAACGGTGACATGATGTAGACAAGATCTATTCATGTAGGAATATATCCCATCCTTTTATCCTTAATAGAAACGATACATACGTGCCTCGCTACCCCTTCTGTCACTGGGTGAGGACACCGTAAGATCGAACCCATCACAAAGCAACACTTCCCATGGCAAGAAAATTCGATCTAGTTGGCCTAACTAAACCAAAGATTCAAAGAAGAAATACGAGGCTATAAGTAATCATGCATATAAGAGATCAAACAAGACTCAAATAATATTCATGGATATAGATCTGATCATAAACTCAAAATTCATCGGATCCCAACAAACAGACCGCAAAAAGTCATTACATCATATAGATCTCCAAGAGACAATTCTATTTAGAATCAAAAAGAGAGAGGAAGCCATCTAGCTACTACCTATGGACATGTAGGTCTATGGTGGACTACTCACGCATCATCGGAGAGGCACCAATGAGGATGATGAACCCCTCTATGATGGTGTTAGATTGGATCTCATGGTTTTGGAAGTTGCGGCGCTTGGAATTGTGTTTCGTCTGCTCCCCTAGGGTTTCTGGAATTTTTGAGGATTTATAGAGCGAAGAGGTGGTGGAGGAGACCCCCATGGGCCCCATAACCCATCAGGGCGCGCGAGGAGCCTCTGGCGTGCCCTGGTGTCTTGTGGGCCCCATGGGCCTCCCCCCAGGTGCTTCCTTGGCTCCCAAGTTGTCTTCTGGTCCAAAAAAATCTCCAAAAAGTTTCGCTGCATTTGGACTCCCTTTGGTAGGGAGATTCTACGAAGTAAAAAACAAGCAAAAACAACAAGTGGCACTTGGCACTATGTCAATAGGTTAGTCCCCAAAAATGATATAAAGTTGCTACAAAATGATTGTAAAACACCCAAGAATGATAATATAACAGCATGGAACAAATAAAAATTATAGATACATCGGAGAGGTATCAAATTACAGTATGCATGTCTTTAATCATCTGAAAAGCTCGATGACAAACAATGGAGTGGAAAAACTACTTACTTCTTCTTAAAAAGATCTAAGAGGGATACCTCAAACTTGGAGACATTTTTAATTAGAACACCAGGCAACAATTAGAAGGAAAAACTGAACGAAGGTACTATGAAGGGATGAAGATACATGATTATGAAGAGACCACGATCCAACTATGAGAAATTTTGAATGAACCACCAGAAGAATTTGGAGACGAAGGAAGAAACCTTGATTTAAAAGAAATGGAGAACGAATGTTGAAACCTTGATTTAGAAGAAATGGAGTACGAATGTTGAATCCTAAAAGTTGATAACAAAGAGACATGCAAATGAAGATACTTTAGTTGAGAATACTTTTTCGTATAATTGAAACCAAAAACAACTCCTGAAATGCTCTAGATGGGTATTATAAGAGCTTCTCACAACCAGAAAACACACTTGGGAAAACACATAAAGCTTTGAGAGAAAGGATGGATATTTAAAGGGAACTCCTTTTCGGTGTTCAAATGCTGGGAATGATGATGAGGAAAATCATCTAAAATTGTTGAGATACTCCGGAACAAAAAAGAGAGAAAGGTTGGGACAAGGTTGAAAATGAATCCAAAAGAAGACCTTGAAGAAGACAACTGACTAATGGAATCCCATTCATACGTGAAAGTCGGAAAAAGGACTTGAGAAGATCTTGAAAAAAGTCTTGGGTGATATGACAACTGATCTTCAAATATCATCTATATAAAAATCCTTGATAAATGTTTATAAATTTCTAAAACTATTCTTGTTTCTAGTTTTGTTTGTGTTTTTCCAAAAATATATGATTTTTTTCAAAAAAATTGTTCGCATTTTGAAAATTGTTTGAGATCTAAAAAACGGTTCACATTTCCAAGAATATTCTCCAGTTCATATTATTTAAAAGTTAAAAAAAAGATAAAAATTATTTTGAATCTGAAGTTGTAGTATTTTCTTAAATATTTTCACTGGCCATTGGTTAGCAACACGCGTTTGTTCTATGCTGGTTGGTTATAAATGGACGACACTGTGGGCACAGCAATAAACGAGAATTGCGATTTTGTTATAATTAGAAAAACTATGGACCCGTGAGTTCTAAAATAATCAAAGAGAATAAGCCCCTAATAAAGAAGGGACATTCATGCCTGATTATGATAATGAAATAAGATTTATGTGCTGCAATTATTAATCCATCTAGTTACACCATCATAGGAGAGAGTGGTTGCAGCAATCGTGTCCCGAATGTCGCAGCGCGACCACCAAATGAGTAGGCAGCTACAACACCGAGATGAAGGCGGACCGGGAGGGAAAAAGAAGGCACGAGTAGGGTGCTCCCACCACTATCACAATTTCGTGTGCCAAACATGTCCTGTGAGAAGACCACAACTCCTTGCTCTGTTGCCGACCGTTGTGGAGAGTGTTTTTTGGTGGACACACCAATTATATCTCATGTTGCTTCTAGCA
>LR738714.1:749942466-749954734 GCA_902687465.1 Secale cereale
CCCCCCTTCCTTCCTCCCCCTCCCTCCCTCCCTCCTTCACTGCTAGTTCTAGGGTTCAGCACATGATTCTGCATCCATGCCCGATAGTTTGATTTTAGGGTAGTTTGAGTTCTAGGGTTCAGCACATGATTCTGCATCCATGCCCTAGATTTTAGGGTATTCTAAATCTAGGGTTCAGCACATGAGTTCTAGGGTTCTAGGGTAGTTTGATTTTTCGGCTGACCAATAACAACCAACAAGGGGGCAAAGAAGTCATCTACTTGTCAAACAAATTCACACCAGTGAACAACATATGTTTATATTACCCAGCTTATTCACCTTGATTTTATTATTATAGATTCTGGTTACTCAAAATTACAATAATGTACCCAGTAATACAACACTGCACAAAAAGTAAATAGTTGTGACAGCGTAGCAGAACAAAAAAAGACAAGTCCCACCGGAGCTTAAATAATTATTGTCTGATTTACTTGGTGCGTTTTGTGTTTCTAGTGTTGAAGGATGTCTCTGTTTGAGTTGTTGGCTGCTGTCATTCTAACCAGCAAACAAATGCCTCTGTGCGAGCCTATCTTGTCTAGATATGTGCTAGGAGCTAGGATATGTATCTACAGTGAGGAAACAGGTTGGGTGGGAAAGCAAAATTAATACTGGCCAGCTCTTTGAAACCCATGCACTCCCATTAGTTCAGAAGGATAGCCACTGTTACTTAAATATGCCATATTGCTGCTGCTTTCTAATTAATACTGGCAGCAACATCAATTTTTTAACTGTTCATGCTGCTGTTATGAATTCACTGCTGTTTTAAATATTTGAACTTCAAACTATTGTTTTACAAGCTTCTGCAACTTTTTCTTAACTGTTCATGCTGCTGTTATGAATTCACTGCTGTTGCTACTGTACTTGTCATGATGTTGTACTTGTGATGATGCTACTTGTGATCTTCTGAAATGACCCATTGGCGACTTCATTAAGCGGGGATAATGATTTTGCAGGTACCCCGAGAGGCCCTTGAGTTTGCTGGAATGTTGATTAACTTCCGTTCCGGCAAATTCGGGTACTCCATATGTCCTATTTTCAGCAAAGGTCATACTGAAATTTTCCGTGAATTTTAGCATGACTTTGCTAAAAATAGGACATATAGGGTACTTGTGACTAATGCATGGGCCGGGGTATCTTAGTGGTTAATTAGGTAGGATCAAGTGATTAGAGCCAAGTGATTAGGCCCAACTTACAATTCTCCTTCCTAGCTTAGCTTTTAGGATGCTTCGGTGTCGACAAACCATAAATTATGAAACCTTGGCTTTTAGGGTCCCTCGGTGTCGATAAAAAACGAAATGATGAAAGCTTAGGCTTTTAGGGTGCCTGGGCGTCGAAAAACCCTCAATTATAAAAGCTTAGCTTTTAGGATGCCTCGGTGTCGAAAACCCTAAATGATGAGACCATGATCTTGTTCCTTGACAATAACCAACTTTTAATGAGTTTATAGAGAGGATAGTAATCAGATTGTGAGGATGGTATGTAGCAGAACTAGTGCAAAAGTGTTGACAATGTTAGTCCTAATGAGCCTAGGATGATGCCACAGCTAGCTTGTCTAGGTACATATTTTTAGTTTATAAAGTTTAATCTCTTTGAAACATAGGAAATGTCGTCTTCCGACGACGATAGGATCCCGGAGTGCTCCTGGTGCGGTGACGACCGGGGTCTGTGCGACAGGCCTCACCTGGTAGACGGTCGTTACTTCAGTATTAAGCTCGACGAGACCTTCGATGTCGAAACGGTACACAACGACAAGTCTTGTTTCGTAATTAATTAAGCACGATTTCTAGCTACTTCAACGTGTAAGTAATTAATTTTCTTCTTTTACATGCAACTAGTTTATCCCGTGTCATGCAAGACGCTATGTCTTGGAGAGGATGGGATTTGAAGATCATGAAACTTCGGAGACAAAGCAAATTCAACTAAGGACCATGCATAATGTTGATTTAGAAGTGGATTTGTACAATTCAGATAACGTAACCACTTTTGGTTGCAAGAATTGGGAATCATTTTGCATGATATATGGTTTTTATGAGGGTATGCTTCTCACCATGGATCTTGGTAATCCGGATTCCATCGCCGAAGATGATTTGGACATTTGGGTCCTTGTTGACGATATGATTCCAATTCTACCGAGAAGTGAGTTTATCAAACATAGTTATTTAGTAATTTATATTGTTTATTTCAAAATAGTTGACAACTTATTTCCATTGATAGGTTATTTTGATTATTCAAATAATGTGAGGATGATTCTAGACAGAACCTACTACACCCCTGGCTCAGAATGTACTTATAAGGACAAAGAGCAGATCATCTTCTTTTATTCCTTTCTTCTGGATTACATTCAACATCGCAATATTGATCCACAATATAGTCAATACGTCCCACTAGTGCACGTATTGAACTACGTTAATATCAATGGAGATACCATGGTAAGATTTTTGTACTATTACGACATTCGTGCATGTTTTGCATTAGTTCTTCTCGAACTGAACTACAATGCTAACTACGAAGTCTTACTATATGTTTTGCAACAGATTCTCCCTAGTGACTGTGTGCCTCCTGTCATGTTTCAATCTGGTCAACTACAAGTTTTAAACATTCTACCAGGTGAACCTACAAATCACATGTGTCCATATCGGATTTCTTCTGAAAATGAAGGAATGAGAATCAAAGAATGGCGAAAAATAATGAAAACTCGTAAGGAGGTACTTGGAAGCAATAGAGTGAGAAGGGCAAGAAATGGAGACAAGATAATCTGCGTTCTTCATAATGGCCCTTTAAATCTAATTGATTTAGAGACAAACGCCATCTTGTTTTATGCCATTTTATCTTAGAAAATTGCTACGTAGTAGAAGTTGTATGGTCGATAATGATGTGTAAGACTTATTATTTAATACCTATGTTGAGTTTTTATTATTATTATGATCGATGATGCATGATGCTAAGTTGTTCTATGAGCTATTATATACTCCCTCCGTTCCGATTTACTCGTCGTGGTTTTAGTTCAAATTTGAACTAAAACCACGACGAGTAAATCGGAACGGAGGGAGTAGATTCTAATAGTTTCGATGTGCGTACCATATATGTTGGCTCCACGAGAAATTATATTTATATATATGCATAACCTGTGCAAAAAACAGAAAAAAAAAACAAAATATTCATACTAATGGCGCATCACTGCAGAGTGCGCCATTAGTATGCCAAAGCACCTGGCCCCTGGGAGGCATACTAATGGCGAACCACTGTGCATACTGATGGCGCATCAGTGGTGCGCCATTAGTATACCAGATACTAATGGCGCACCAGAGGTGCGCCATTAGTAAAGTATACTAATGGCGTGCTAGTAATGGCGCACCACCAATGCGCCATTAATGGCCAAACTAGGTGCGCCATTAATAGGCCTTTTCCTAGTAGTGCCGCCGTCATCACCCCTCCATCGCCGGAGTCGGGCACACCTTGTTGTAGTAGACAGTCGGAAAGTCGTCGTGCTAACGCCCCATAGGACCAGCACCCCGGAACAACAACCGTCACCGATGAAAAATAACGTAGATCGGAAGGATCCAAACCGAAGACACACGAACGTAGACGAACAACGATGAGATCCGAACAAATCCACCAAAGATAGATCTGCCGGAGACACACCTCCACACGCCCACCAATGATGCTAGACGCATCGCCGGAACGGGGGCTGGGCGGGGAGACCTTTATTCCATCTTCAGGGAGCCGTCGCCGTCTCGTCTTACTGAGCAGGACACAAACCCTAGCAATATTGAAAAAATAGACTAAAAGGCGGAGCCCTCCCGCCGGCCCTTGCCAGGATCCACCGCGCCTCCATGGCCCTAAGGCCACTGGAGACGAGGCGGACCGGCGTCGGCGAGAGGCAGGAACCCTAAACTTTCTTTCTTGGAGGAGGAGGAGGCGGCTGGAAGAGAAATTGAGCCGTTATTAAACATTAGCATTCAAATTAAAAAGACTTTGCATTGGAATTATCTTTGAGAATTATATTTGATTATTTTGCCACAACTGTATTCCATTATATTTTACATTTTCTAGGCACACAAAACTTGGTGTTAATCGCTCAATTACTATGATACCCTGATCATTCTAACAAGCAAAAATATATATGAAAACTCACCTCTAGTTGTTCATCCTTGTTAATCACTTGCTCGGTAGTGTGTGCTGCTATATGTCCCCTTCTATTATTACGTATAATTGGAACCATCCCCATCGGACATTCGACAACGGAGAGATGTGCTTGTAAAAGACCATTTGGGGAGGGAGATTTTATCCTCTGTCCAACCGGTAAAGAACTTGGTTCCATCTGTTTGATAATAAAACTTTAAAGCCTTATTAGTCCCATAAATATTACCAACACACAATCACATATATAAAAGAAATTGCATAGTTTAACTCATTTCTAATTAAGCATGCATATCATAAGGTTTATTTAATTGACCCCAACTTCCATTGTTTGTACAAGTATAGGTAAAGAATAGATAAACAATCTGAATCTAAAGGGAGTAGAACAAACTATGCTATGGAATTTTACAATTCAAAAAAAGTATTATCACATAATAGATGATCTATTCCCTCAAATTTGATGGCTAACTAACATTCATGTATTTATGAAAACTAACTATTCATTTATGTCTTCCGTCATGAATCGCGACGTCCATTTGAGCCACATAATGATTGTATTCATATCTTCATGAACGTAACTTACCTGAATTTTGTGATGTTTCAACAATGGGTGGACCAAAGTAGGTTGGACATTCACATCAATGCAATCATATACATCTCCACCTTCCATCTAGTTTTATGTTCATCTGCTTGTTAGCCAATGAAACCAATGCTATATATTTAAAATATGATGAGTAATTGTTCTTACCATGACAATTTTATTAACTTTTCGATGGGCAAGGATCTGGCTATCGTTTTCCCTTTGCATTGTAGTTGTATCTATTCCTCTGGTTACTAAAACAAGATATGAGAGTAGAAGGAGCGCTCTAATAGCTTGCCTTTCTTTCATTTTGGAAACCATGAATGGTTAATTTTCATACTGCATATGAAATATATTTATAAGCTTTCTGGCATATCAATAGTTTAATGGTTGTCATTCATGCCATTAATGTCCCAAAGATCGAAAAATCTTTTATATGTATATACAACCATATTATTAATGTCATAAGATAAAGATATGTATCTCAGTCTATGATCATATTTATTGCATAAATCTCAGATTTTAATGCCACACAGAAAGTATGGAGTATTTAATGCAGAGAAATATCCATACATATCCATTATATTTATTCCAGATATTCAAATGTGATCCTTCTTGCTCTCCCACCGACTCATCACTTCCTTTTATCTAATCACGCATCACATAGCGATGGCAATGGGTCGTGTTTGGCGGTAGAGCTAAAATATATCTATAGCCATATATCTATGAGCCTGGCCACCCATGAAAGTATCCATGGGCCACAGATGATGTCCACACCTACACCACTAGATATCCAAATACACAAGGATACACATCGATATTCATATCCATGTAGCAAACAACGATGGTAATAAAAAGGTTACAGAGCATCATATAAAATAAATATTAACAACTTTGCGCACTAGCACAACTACAAATGTCAGACCAAAATATGGTTAATATGTAATGGTCGATACGGAGTTAGCACATGTTTTATGACCCATGTCCATATGTGTAACAGCCGAGACCGGTTCTCTAGATTCTTTGCATAATATAATAATTAAATCTTATCACGTCAACTATTTCTTCGTTGCATTCATCACGGCATCATCCTTTGTTCTTTAGCCTCTGAAGATTATTTATAATTGTGACTAACACATTGATTCAGCCAAGGAAGTTACCACACATACAGCTATTACAATGACACGTGGCATCGGTGCCTTGACAAAACATGGGGAAGAGGAAGAGATGTCATACATAATATACAAGAGAAATATATATCGGGAACAGACAATGTATATCAGAGATGTCAATATTAGTGCACATGAGAAGCTGATCCTCACGACCACGTCTCCAACTAGAATGCACCATCATACTGAATGTTAGAATTAATCCGAGGACCAAGCAATCATACGAGCACAACACCGAGATTCGTTAACGAGGTTCACCATCATGGCTACATCTCCGGGGCCTGACTACGGGCGCTCCTCCCCATGTCACCGTCACAATACCGCATCCCGGCCGCCCGGGCGCCGGCACACGCCGCCGGCTCCCCCGTGTGCCTGTGCTATTATGTTGGCATAGGTTACATCGTGTGTCTACCCCGCTATATATGAGAGGTCTAGGACAAATGTCCTATTAGGACACAACTCCTACCCTGTCTACACACAGTCCAAAACCAAATCCAACTGTAACCTACCTTGTATAGTAATATTCGACACAACTCGAACACTGAATCCAACCCTTGATTTTCTCAGTAACTATTATACAAATTGCGAAACACGATCTTTAGTCTGTACACAACAGACATGATGGATTTGCAGAATTAATTGCACGAATCTTGTTCTTGTGTGTTACTCCCTCCGTCCGGAAATACTTGTCATCAAAATGAATAAAAGAGGATGTATCTAGATGTATTGTAGTTCTAGATACACCTCTTTTTGTTCATTTTGATGACAAGCATTTTTGGACGGAGGGAGTAGAACTCAAGTAAACAAATGTGAACATCGTCGCAAGGAATGTAGAAATGTAAAGAGTTAACCTACTAAATTGCTTTTTTTCTACTTTGGACATCTATATATAGACGACCAAAGCAGATTACATTTCTTTGCATCAGTTTTTTTTAAGTAACATCTCTTTGCATCATTGGGGACATAGAAGAAGCTAGAAGCTGGAAAAGCTTATTTTTGTTGTTGTTAATTAAAGTAGAGATGATCTGCTACTTCGACAATCCAAAATGAGTATGTACAGGAGCATACTGTTTTTTCAGAATCCTATAAAGAGCTTCGTTTTTCCAGAATCAGGCAGTGAGAAAGGAATTACTGTACTTCTGTCGCCATCTTGGCACTAACTATATGCAGCAACCTGCACGGATTACAGGATCTCGCTTAAATGCCATGGACGTAGCATTACAAACTACATCTTAACTTAGCCATCACAGAGATTGATCAATCGGAACAAAAATCAATTGTTTTATTTTATTTTTATAACAATAGTTTTGGTAAAAGGTGGCAACACAATGATTAATAACAAACAATTTAAACAACGAGAAAGAACAAGCCGATGAATCCAAGTGCATCTTCATCAGCCAGTGAATTCCAATCAGAGTGGTGAGGAGCCGTTACTTGCCAAACAACGAATAAGGAAAAGAACAAAAGGGGTCAATTTTACCACCAGAACTGCAAGCTTCAAGTAGCTGCCATATGCTGATTGAGCATAGGATGCTCCGACGGGACAATCCAGCAGAACAAGCCGTGTGAGCCCGAGGTGCGTGAAAGGACCAATCCACAGCCAAACCTGTAAGCACAACACACAATGTTAAGCGCAAGTAGAACGAGAAAGCCCGCAAAACTACAAAAATGGTGCACTGGAATCCACTATGAAAAGATACTTCTGAATATGGGCATTGCTAAGAGAAAGCACACAAGACAACAAATATTGTGCACTGGAATCTACTATGAGCAGATACTTGTAAAGAGATACTGCGGCGTTGTTACTTACTTTATAAGTACCAACATGATCAAGACATTCGTGCACACGAAGGAACAACTACACAGCATTTGAATCCACATTCCACAGATCCCACAGTCCCAGGAAATCTACAACATGTTGGCACTAGTAGATAAAGGGTATTTAGCCCCGGTTCATTTGGCCTTTTAGCCCCGGTTCTGGAACCGGGGCAAGAGGGTCGGTACTAATGCTCTGACCCTTTAGTCCCGGTTCAATCCAGAACCGGGGCAAAAGGGTGTCCACGTGGCCTGTGCACCGAGTCCAGGCAGGAGGGGCTTTAGTCCCGGTTGGTGGTACCAACCGGGACCAAAAGGCATCCACGTGTCAGCATTTCTGTGGCTGTGGTTTTTGTTTTTTTTTTGAAAGGGGACGGGGGGTTTTAGGTTTTGGGGGTTAATTTAGGTGTTTCATATATTGTGTTAGCTAGCTAATTAATAGAGAGAAGTGTTCTCTCTTATGTCCGTGCTTGGTCGACGCTACATACTACACATACGTATATGGAGAGGACTAGAGTCACGCTAGCTAGCTAGCTAGCTGCTAGCTACTAAGCAAACGAAGGAACAGAAGATCTCGTATATATAATCAACATATATATATATGCATACAGAGAGAAGTAATATCGACCACCTCTCCTTCTCCGAGAGATTGGTCGAACAACAAGTTCTCGTATATCTATCCGACACTACCGGGCACATATATACAATAATTATCTCTTACAAAAATAATCTCCTAACACATGGATGCATGGTCCACATAGTATTCTCCGTCTTCAGCGATCACGTGTTCAAGGAAGAATGCCGCCAATTCCTCTTGAATTGCTCGCAGACGATCTGGTGTTAGGAGTTCATCCCGCATCCGAAACATCTAATTTGAAGTAGGGGTCAATACATGAAATGATGCTATAAATTTGTGAATATTATTGATTGCTTACGCACTTCAAATTGTTCATCAGTGTAGCCCCGCTCACAGGTCGTGTGGCGGATGGACTCGCAAATGTAGTATCCACAATAATCATTCCCGGGTTCCTGCCACAACCACTTTACAAGAAATAGAGGTCAATCAAACTGATAAGCAAGAATGCCAAATTGGTATTGATGAAACTAGCGCTTGAATCAAGATATAGGAGATGCGCGCGCGGAACATGCTACTATATAGTACTTACTTTCGGGTATCTAAATTGTAGCTTCTTCGGCAGTCCCGGAGCTTTTTTGGTGAATTTTTTCCAAGCCCTGCCAGACAAAGAAAACAATTAGTTGATATCAGAAATGAAGTTGTTGATATATATGCATGGTGGATAATATTGATCGATTTAACTTACCTGGCTAGCATTTGAGTCATGTCCGCATACTCCTCGGGATCTTTACGTTTAGAGTCGAAGACAGTTACTACTCCCTTCTCAAGCTTAATCTCTAAGAGAATATAGTGGAAGCTGCGCACGAATGCATGAGATCATCAATTACATCACTATAACCTTGACTGATATATAAGGGAAACCAAATATGCACAAGACATTAACACTCACTTGAAGTTGTAAGGAAAGAGTATTATATCTTTGTTTTCATTTACCACCAACGATCGTAGCAAGTTGGTCTCGGTATCGTCGGGATGCAATTTAACCTCGGTTGCATCTATGAGGTATGTGTTAATAAACCCAATATCACCTACTTGTCTTTTCTTCAATTCGACGATCTTCAATCTGCATAATATAGTGAGGATAATTATAAATACATGCAATGAAGATCAGCTATATAGAGAGACTTAATGACAGAAGTAGTACTACTTACAGACAGTAGCAGGTGACCGTTACTTTATCGAGGGCCAATTGATTGAAAAACTGATAGAACTCCTCAAATGGAACAGGCAACAGGTCAATTCCAACGAGGTCATGCTCCGGTTTAACTGTCAAATACAAGTTATTCCTCCCCCCAGACTCTCTGCAGATTTTCAAGTACCAATCATGCAATCTTCGCATATTCGTTGATAGAGATCTTTCATTTTTGACGAGAGGCTTCCCGTACTCGTATCTTTGCATCTGCACTTCCATGAAATCATAGTGTACATCGTCGGACGCGTAATCTGCAAGATTGGTATAACCGGGCACCATCCTCGGATCATTAGCGACCATGTCGCTAGACACCTTGAGCGGGGGGCACGATTGGTTCGCTTGTTCGCCGAGCTGGGCAATTTGTTTCCCAGCTCGCCCTTCTGCTAACCTCTGATCACTTTTTGTACTTCCGGACCGCTTGGCATCTTGAAATGTCTTTTGAATAATGCGGTCATAGTTGCCCTTCGGCTTACTTTTCGCTGGTTGCTTCAGGGCAGCAAGAGTGCACTTTGCTTTCACCGCATCTATCTTCTCCTCTGGAGGTGGATGTCTCTGTGCTTTCAACCCTTCAAAAAAGTCCTTCACTTCGCCTTCAGCGATCTTCGTGTTTTCCTCGTCGGACCTCTCGTACGGTAACTTCTCTAGAGGCGTGAGAGAAGGACCGAATCTGCATCGCCTCCCGCCTCTGGCTGTACTGGTAGACGTCGCCGGACCAGACGAAGCGGCTGTCTTTTTTACTTGCTTAGGCGCCGGAGCAGGAGCAGCCGGAGCGGCGGCAGGTCTCTTCCGCCCTTGCTGATTAGGCGAAGGAGGAGCTGGCTGTCTGCTCGGGCGCGCCGGCGGCGAAGGAGGCGGAGTGCCGCCACGCGCCGGCGGCGAAGGAGGCGGTGTGCCGCCACGCGCCGGAGAAGGAGCCGGAGTGCCCTGATGGTCACTCGCCGGAGAAGGAGTCGGAGTGCCCTGATGGTCACTCGCCGGAGGAGGAGGCGGTGGAGGAGGCGGAGTGTCCTGACTCGTCGGAGGAGGAGGAGGAGGCAGAGGCGTCCAGTTCAGAATGTTGATTAGGTCCTTCCGCCATAGGCATGGAGTCTTCAGTGAAGAACCCAGCCGAGTCTCCCCTTCACCGGTAGGGTGGTCAAGCTGGAGCTCCTCAAATCCCTCCGTTATTTCATCGACCATCACCCTAGCATATCCTTCTGGAATCGGCCGGCAGTGAAAAGTGTCGTCTGGTCCAGAAGGATAAACAGAGCCAGCAGCCGCCTTGACCTTCAGATTCATCCACTGTGCCATAAGGTGGCAATTTTGTGCCTGCGTGATAGCATCCACAGGATTCCTGGCAGTAGCCGTCAAGGCAAGCTCTGGCTGAAGCAGCTCGGTGGAAGCCACGCTGCTTCTCCGCTGAGATGGCGGGGTAGCTTCGGGGGAAGCTTCGGCAATTCTTTCCCGATCTGCTTCCCGTTCCTCTATCGCTTGTATTCTGGCCCGCAGCGCCTGGATTTCGGTCATCTCCATTTTCTTCCTCCTGTCGTGGCATTTGTAGCCTCCTGCATCCGGAAACCCAGCACGCCACGGAAGGGAGCCTGGCGTGCCTCGTGTCCGTCCAGGGTGCTCAGGATTCCCGAGGGCCATTGTCAGCTCGTCGTTCTCTCTGTCGGGGATGAACGTCCCTGCATGCGCTGCTTTGATATACTGCCGCATCTTCCTGAGTGGTGTTTCCAATTGCTTGTCCGTCCAAATGCACCACCCTGTTACAGGGTCCAAGGTTCCGCCAGCCCCGAAGAACCAAGTCCGGCAATGTTCTGGCCAGTGCATTGTCTCTGGTTCGATCCCTTTCTGAAGCAGATCATTCTCAGCCTTGGCCCACTTAGGCCGGGCTACGAGGTAGCCGCCCGACCCCGTGCGATGGTGATGCATCTTCTTTGCAGCATTTATCCGGTTTGTCTCCGACATCTTCTGACTCTTTTCCGACTTCTTATGGGCCACAAATGCGGGCCAGTCATCTTTGATCTTCTCATATATGCCCACGAATTCTGGAGTCGTTTTCTCTCTGACAAACGTATTCAGTTTTTTCTTCCATGCCCTGAATTGGTCTGCCATCTTCGAAAGTGCATAAGACTTGATTAAGTCCTCTTTAACTGGCTTCACCGGATCAACCTCTCGCGGTAGGACGAAGTTTGACTTCAGCTCAGTCCAAAGATCTTCTTTCTGCATATCAGTGACATAAGTCACCTGAGCGTCGCTTGCAGCCGGCTTTAACCATTGATGGATGCTGATCGGGATCTTGTCCCTAACCAGAACCCCGCACTGATTAACAAATGCGTTCTTTGTGCGGATGGGTGCAATCGGCTCGCCGGAGCGCGAGATTTCTGAGATCTCAAACTTTTCATCCGGCCTCAACTTTTTCTTCGCTCCTCGTCTCTTTACCGAAGATTTGCTCGATCCGGAGGGCTAGAAAAGGAACAAAGACGAGAGTTAATGAATGAATCAATTAACTAGTCAGCACATGCTTAACTAACATATATACCTCCTGGCCGGACTCGGTTCGGTCACCGGAGCCAGCATCACGGTCTCCTTCTTGCACCGGCATTGGGTCACCGGAGCCGTCCTCACGGTCTACTTCTTCCATGTGCATTGGGTCACCGAATTCATCAATATCATAGCCTAGATCTTCCAGCCGCAGCTCTTGTTCGACCTGC
>LR738714.1:749960774-749990606 GCA_902687465.1 Secale cereale
ACCGGGACTAATGCCCCCCTTTAGTCCCGGTTGCTGCCACCAACCGGGACTAAAGGTCCCTTTTCAGCAGCCCAAAGGGCGGGAAGGAGGGGCCTTTAGTCCCGGTTGGTGGCAGCAACCGGGGCTAAAGGGGGGCATTAGTCCCGGTTTCAGCCACCAACCGAGACTAATGCCACCCTTTAGTCCCGGTTGGTGCCACCAACCGGGACCAAAGGCCCTGTGCTGGCGCGGGTGCGGTGGGATGTTTAGTCCCACCTCGCTAGCTGAGGGAGCTCGAGAGTGGTTTATAAGGGTTGCTGCTCCCACCATCTCGAGCTCCTCTCAAATGCAGGCTTCTGGGCCTAACTCTGCGCGCTGCCCTGTGAGCTTGCTGGGCCTTATATTACAGGTGGATCCTGTGCTATAGGCCTTGCAGGCTCACTGGGCAGCGCCCAATTTTTTTTTTTCCTTTTTTGCTTTATTTATTTCTAAGTTGTTTTTTGCTGTATTTAGAGTTGCTTTATTTATTTATTTTCTTTGTTTATTTCTAAGTTGTTTTTTGCTGTATTTAGAGTTGCTTTATTTATTTTACTTCCTTTATTTATTTTCTTTGTTGCTTTATTTATTTTATTTTGTTTATACTTAATTACAACAAAATACTTATTGTTGCTATTTATTTCTAAGTTGTTTTTTGCTGTATTTAGAGTTGCTTTATTTATTTTATTTTCTTTGTTTATTTCTAAGTTGTTTTTTTGCTGTATTTAGAGTTGCTTTATTTATTTTACTTTCTTTATTCATTTTCTTTGTTGCTTTATTTATTTTATTTTGTTTATACTTACAACAAAATACTTATTGTTGCTATTTATTTTTCAAGTTTGTTTTGTTTTGTTTTGTTTTGTTAGTGCAAGTAGTATTGAAATTTGAATAGTACAAACGGACAATGGTATCATACTCGTTTGTTACAAAGTTGGCATGGTATCATCATAATAGTTGCGGAAATAACTCTTCACTTTTTCTTCGCTTGTGTCATTTGCTTATTGCGCCGTAACCATGGATAATCTTCATCGTTTATCGGGATGCTTGGGTCAGCCTTGACTTTGAAGGGAGGAATTTCATGAAACTTTTCATAATCTTCAGACATGTCTGTCTTGCCCTCCACTCCCAGGATGTCCCTTTTTCCTGAAAGAACTATGTGGCGCTTTGGCTCATCGTATGATGTATTCGCTTCCTTATCTTTTCTTTTTCTCGGTCTGGTAGACATGTCCTTCACATAGATAACCTGTGCCACATCATTGGCTAGGACGAACGGTTCGTCAGTGTATCCAAGATTTTTCAGATCCACTGTTGTCATTCCGTACTGTGGTTCTACCTGTACCCCGCCTCCTGACAGATTGACCCATTTACACTTAAACAAAGGGACCTTAAAATCATGTCCGTAGTCAAGTTCCCATATGTCCACTATGTAACCATAATATGTGTCCTTTCCCCTCTCGGTTGTTGCATCAAAGCGGACACCGCTGTTTTGGTTGGTGCTCTTTTGATCTTGGACAATCGTGTAAAATGTATTCCCATTTATCTCGTATCCTTTGTAAATCAATACAGTCGAAGATGGTCCCCTGGACAACAAGTACAACTCATCACAAACAGTGTTGTCATCTCTGAGACGTGTTTCCAACCAACTGCTGAAAGTCCTGATGTGTTCACGTGTAATCCAGTCGTCGCACTGCTCCGGGTGTTTGGAGCGCAGACTGTTCTTGTGTTCACCGACATACGGGGTCACCAATGTAGAGTTATGTAGAACTGTGTAGTGTGCTTGAGACCAAGAATAACCGTCCCTGCATATTATTGAGTCCCTTCCAAGCGTGCCTTTTCCAGTCAGTCTCCCCTCGTACCGCGATTTAGGGAGACCTATCTTATTAAGGCCAGGAATGAAGTCAACACAAAACCCGATGACATCCTCTGTTTGATGGCCCATGGAGATGCTTCCTTCTGGCCTTGCGCGGTTACGGACATATTTCTTGAGGACTCCCATGAACCTCTCAAAGGGGAACATATTGTGTAGAAATACGGGCCCCAGAATGACAATCTCGTCGACTAGATGAACTAGGACGTGTGTCATGATATTGAAGAAGGATGGTGGGAACACAAGCTCGAAACTGACAAGACATTGTGCCACATCACTCCTTAGCCTTGATACGATTTCTGGATCGATCACCTTCTAAGAGATTGCATTGAGGAATGCACATAGTTTCACAATGGCTAATCGGACGTTTTTCGGTAGAAGCCCCCTCAATGCAACCGGAAGCAGTTGCGTCATAATCACATGGCAGTCATGAGACTTTAGGTTCTGGAACTTTTTCTCTGCCATATTTATTATTCCCTTTATATTCGACGAGAAGCCAGTCGGGACCTTCATACTGAAAAGGCATTCAAAGAAGATTTCTTTCTCTTCTTTCGTAAGAGCATAGCTGGCAGGACCTTCATACTGCTTCGGAGGGATGCCGTCTTTTTCGTGCAAACGTTGCAGGTCCTCCCGTGCCTCAGCTGTATCTTTTGTCTTTCCATACACGCCCAAGAAGCCTAGCAGGTTCACGCAAAGGTTCTTCGTCACGTGCATCACGTCGATTGAAGAGCGGACCTCTAGGTCTTTCCAGTAGGGTAGGTCCCAAAATATAGATTTCTTCTTCCACATGGGTGCGTGTCCCTCATCGTCATTCGGAACAGCTAGTGCGCCGGGGCCCTTTCCGAAGATTACGTGTAAATCATTGACCATAGCAAGTACGTGATCACCGGTACGCATGGCGGGCTTCTTCCGGTGATCTGCCTCGCCTTTGAAATGCTTGCCTTTCTTTCGACATTGATGGTTGGTCGGAAGAAATCGACGATGGCACAGGTACACATTCTTCCTGCACTTGTCCAGGTATATACTTTCAGTGTCATCTAAACAGTGCGTGCATGCGTGGTATCCTTTGTTTGTCTGTCCTGAAAGGTTACTGAGAGCGGGCCAATCGTTGATGGTCACGAACAAACGCCTTTAGGTCAAATTCCTCCTGTTTGTGCTCATCCCACGCACGTACACCGTTTCCATTCCACAGCTGTAAAAGTTCTTCAACTAATGGCCTTAGGTACACATCAATGTCGTTGCCGGGTTGCTTAGGGCCTTGGATGAGAACTGGCATCATAATGAACTTCCGCTTCATGCACATCCAAGGAGGAAGGTTATACATACATAGAGTCACGGGCCAGGTGCTGTGATTGCTGCTCTGCTCCCCGAAAGGATTAATGCCATCCGCGCTTAGAGCAAACCATACGTTCCTTGCGTCCTTTGCAAACTCCTCCCAGTACTTTCTCTCGATTTTTCTCCATTGCGACCCGTCAGCGGGTGCTCTCAACTTCCCGTCTTTCTTACGGTCCTCACTGTGCCATCGCATCAACTTGGCATGCTCTCTGTTTCTAAACAAACGTTTCAACCGTGGTATTATAGGAGCATACCACATCACCTTCGCAGGAACCCTCTTCCTGGCGGGCTCGCCATCAACATCACCAGGGTCATCTCGTCTGATCTTATACCACAACGCACCACATACCGGGCATGCGTTCAGATCGTTGTATGCACCGCGGTAGAGGATGCAGTCATTAGGGCATGCATGTATCTTCTGCACCTCCAATCCTAGAGGGCATACGACCTTCTTTGCTGCGTATGTACTGTCGGGCAATTCGTTATCCTTCGGAAGCTTCTTCTTCAATATTTTCAGTAGCTTCTCAAATCCTTTGTCAGCCACAGCATTCTCTGCCTTCCACTGCAGCAATTCCAATACGGTACCGAGCTTTGTGTTGCCATCTTCGCAATTGGGGTACAACCCTTTTTTGTGATCCTCTAACATGCGATCGAACTTCAGCTTCTCCTTTTGACTTTCGCATTGTGTCCTTGCATCGACAATGACCCGGCGAAGATCATCATTTGGTTCCTCTTGATCTTCAGCAGCTTCACCCGTTGCAGCATCATTGGGCACATCGTCTGGTTCCTCTTGATCTTCACCAGCTCCCCCCATTGCAGCATCACCGTATTCAGGGGGCACATAGTTGTCATCGTACTCTTCTTCTTCGCCGTCTTCCATCATAACCCCTATTTCTCCGTGCCTCGTCCAAACATTATAGTGTGGCATGAAACCCTTGTAAAGCAGGTGGGAGTGAAGGATTTTTCGGTTAGAGTAAGACATCGTATTCACACATTTAGTGCATGGACAACACATAAAATCATTCTGCTTGTTTGCCTCTGCCGCATTTAGAAACTCAAGCACGCCCTTAATGTACTCGGAGGTGTGTCTGTCACCGTACATCCATTGGCGGTTCATCTGCGTGCATTTATATATAATTAAGTATGTCAAAAACCATTACAGAACATCATAAATAGATAATTAAGTGACCAAATGGATAAAAGTTCATCATCACATTAAAACCAAAGTACATACATATATAGTTCTCATCTAACAACATATAGCTCTCCATACACATCGAAACTATGTAAAACATTTCAACGCGAAAACAAATGCTATCATAATCGCAACCAAGGTAACAATTGATCCAACGGCATAATGATACCAAGTCTCGGTATTAATGGCATATTTTCTAATCTTTTTAATCTTCAACCGCATTGCATCCATCTTGATCTTGTGATCATCGACGACATCCGCAACATGCAACTCCAATATCATCTTCTCGTCCACAATTTTTTTTATTTTTCCTTCAAGAATTTGTTTTCTTCTTCAACTAAATTTAACCTCTCGACAATAGGGTCCATCTTGATCTTGTGATCATCGATAACTTCCGCAACATGCAACTCCAATTCCATCTTCTGCTCCTCCATTTTTTCCAATTTTTTCTTTAACGAAATGTTTTCCTCTTCAACTAAATTTAACCTCTCCACAAGAGGGTCGGTTGGAATTTCTGGTTCAACTACCTCCTAGACATAATAAAACATCTATGCATGTCAGGTTGGTCGGCATAACTATCATAAGCACTAAAACATATAGTTATAAATTAAAGATAATATACCACATCCGAATCGTAGACCGGACGAGGGCCCACGTGGGCGGATATCAAAACCATCGCACTATATAATAACAAGCAATAATAAACGTAAGAAAATTAGACAAATATCTATCTAAAGCAATAATAAAAGTAAGAAAAGCATGGACATAACAAGAGGCTCACCACGGTGGTGCCGGTGACGAGATCGGCGGGGGCGATCGACGGCGGCGAAGACGGGGACGGGACGTGACGGACCGCTAAACCTAGACAAATCTCGGAGAAAATAGAGCTTCGAGAGGAGAAAAGTTTAACTAGTGTGGCTCGGGCATTCCACCGAACACGTTGTGTGCATAGGAGGTGAGCTAGAGCACCACTAACCCCTCTCCCCCTCGGCCAGAAAAAAAATAGAGCAGTGAGCTCTGCTCTTGAGTGAGGGGGTTTATATAGGCAACTCACTGGTCCCGGTTGGTTCTACAAACCGGGGCTAAAGGGGTGCCTTTGGTCCCGGTTCATAAAACAAACCGGGACCAATAGTGGTGGGCCAGGAGCAAGAGCCATTGGTCCCGGTTTTTAGCTCCAACCGGGACCAATAGGTCCAGACGAACCGGGACCATTGGCCCACGTGGCCCGGCCGGCCCCCTGGGCTAACGAACCGGGTCCAGTACCCCCATTGGTCCCGGTTCTAGATTGAACCGGGGCTAATGGGCTGGACCAATGCCCTGTTTTCTACTAGTGTGGGGAAGTGGTCAGTTGGGCTTTGTGACTGCTTCGGCGATACCGGCACCTGTACGGAGAACTATCCCTCATGCTCTTCTCGCACATTCTTATGGCATTCGCATTGTGGGGTTTATAAGACTTCATTTCACTTACATATCGATGCTCCATTTCCTCCCCTAATGTTACAGGTTGCTTGACTTGTTGGTGCCCCTGCATTACATTTGGTCGCATTGCCAAGGTTGTGGACGGAGGTTCATCGTGTATGTGCTTCCTTATATTTTGCGCTGGGGGTCAAGCATAAAAAATGCCCATCTTGTTGGCTAACTACCCTTGTTTCCAGCATGCTGCATGCATGGGACCCTCTATCTTTTGCTAGGGTCCGTAGGCTGGAACTGGTTGTATTCTTGTACCAAGCGCTCCTCAATGCGGGCACAATACAACTTCCCAGGGTCACCCTACATGGACTGCCTTGTTCACCTGTGCTGTGAGAGGTGCGCGCTATGCCAAGAGTACAAAGAGCTGGAAAATCGGGGCTTCAACATGTCCAAAGGTATCTCTCCTTCCTGATACAAGATACTACTCCCTCCGTTCCTAAATATAAGTCTTTGTAGAGGTTCCACTATGAACCACATACGGATGTATATAGATGCATTTTAGAGTGTAGATTCACTCATTTTATTCCGTATGTGGTTCATAGTGGAATCTCTCCAAAGACTTATATTTAGGAACGGAGGGAGTATAAGACAAAACATTTATGTACACAATACATGCCTTGATGACTAAAATACTAACTTGTGATCTGCATCACATTTGCAGGAAAGATGACGGAAAGCATGGCAGCACCAGAAAAACAAGGGATGGATGCGCTTCTAGACCATGAATAAATCCAGAAATTTGATGGCTATGATGGTTGGCGCCTGTCTTCAACAGTTCTCTGTTAATCTTCATTTCCCTATCTTAGTCCACACCACATTTGGGATTCAAGTTGTTAAATCTCCTTTTTATGTAACCTTGTGTTTCGGTTTAATTTTCTACTTCTATTTATGTCCAACACCACCAGGAATATATGCGATATAAATTGCTATTCAGTGAGCAAGCTATAAAATTGTTTTTGCATTGTGATGCAAAAATATATTGCTCATTCCGAAATGCAATGACTCATTAGTTCACCACTCAGTGGCAAACTGGCATAGGCAAATAAGTGTTTACTTAAGGACAAGGCATCATCCAGGTAAAGTTAAACCGATTGACAGAACATGGATGAATTTCTGTAAAGTTCTGCTAACTACAGAACCGCATAACTGCAACGCCAAAAATGACTAGACAGAACATGGATGAATGTTTGTAAAGATCCAGTATCTCTACAAAACCTCATGACAGAGCCAAAAAATGCACACAGAAGTTCTACTATAACAAAGCTTTGTCCTAATCAACCTAACAAACACCTGCGGAAAGGTTTAAAATCCAAGGGAAATGTACCTCAAATATGCTCCTCACTGAAGTTCCATTTCTTCCACAGGAAGGCTAAGACCCTAACTGTCCTCAAATATCTAATAATATCACGGGGCTCTGTTTTGTAGTTAGTCAACTGCACATCCTTGTATGCAACATTTTCTGCTCATGGGTTTTGTTCTCTCTGACGATATAAGACCAGTCTGCTTTGTCATTTCACTTGCAAGTTCCTACGGATCTTTCGATCTTTGTCACACACATTGTCAACTTATTTCATCCATATGGTTGTCTTCCACGACAGAAATCCCTTTTACACCAAAATTCCATCATTTATTTTCATGTGTGTTAGAGTTGTGTCGAATATAGTGTACAAGATAGGTTACAGTTGGACTCTGAGTAGTATTGTGTTTAGGTAGGATACGGAGTCGTGTCATGTAGGACACTTGTATCCTAGACTTCTCATATATAGCGGGGGTAGACACACGTGTAACCTATGCCAACATAATAGCACGGGAACGCAGGGGAAGCCGACGGCATGTGCCGGCGTCCAGGATGACCCGGTGCGGTATTGTAGCGGTGTCATGGGGAGGCGACCATAGTCACACCCCGCACTACCAGAAAAACTTGCGATGCTGACGGCCTCCGTCGGCATAGATGGGCATATCCCGACGGCCCAGCTAAAGGCGTCGGCGCAGAAAGGCCGTCGGCGTATATCCATCTATGCCGACGGCGCCCGTCGTCTTAGATCAGCCGTCGGCGTTGCAAGAAATATGCCTACGGCGGCCGGCGGCATAGGGGAGGCCGCCGGCATATCACGTGGGCCCGGCTACCCGGGCGGCAACGGACGTTTGACGGCGTCAGGCTACGCCGACGGGCTAGCCGTTGGCATAGCTATGTCGACGTCATCGATCCGCGTCGCTCCCCGGTACCGTGGGTGGCACATCTATGCCGACGGCAAACGGCCGTCAGGCTACGCCGACAGGCTAGCCGTCGGCATAGCTATGTCGACGTCATCGATCCGCGTCGCTCCCCGATACCGTGGGTGGCACATCTATGCCGACGGCCTTGCCGTCGGCATAGGCCTAGCCCATGGATCTTGCCATGTCATCGATCCCCGCCCTACGCCACGTTATCGGTCCAGGGCTCTACCGTTCCTTGGCCGTAGCTATGCCGACGGCTTTGCCGTAGGCATAGATTTCTAATAATATTTTAATATTTTTATTTATTTCTCTTTTTTCTTTTTTATTGTTTTCCAAAACTAATTTAATTAACTTAAATGTACAGAAAACATATATCGATTGCCCCCCCCCCACACGGGCCTTGCTTCTGTCGTGTCACGGAGAGGTTAGACGGGACGGGGTACTTGTGGGGGGGGGGGTACCAATGCCGCCAGGTGTTGCGGTGGGCCCTCCTACGGTTGTGGAAGCGTGGTGGCAGGCGCAGGCACCCGACACGCGGCTCCGGGGTGTGCCCCCTCACGGGCGTCGCTGCAACCGTGTCTCGGAGAGGGGAAACGACCACGTCGGGCAGACGCGGAGGGAATCTTGGGGTGAGTTGGGCCGGGACTGTGTTGGGGGTGTAGCTATGTGCTGGGCGGTCGTCCGTGTCAGGGTTAGACGGGACGGGATACCTGGGGTAGCAATGCGGCTAGGTGTTGCGGTGGGCCCTCCTACGGTTGTGGAAGCGTGGTGACAGGCGCAGGCAGCCGGCACGCGGCTCTGGAAAATATTAAAACGTAAGCAATATTTGAAACCTCGGGAAAATAGGAAGGAAAACATTCTGCGTTAACCGGCTGAAACATGAGTTATCTCTTCGTACATAAACATCACGCTCCTCTCTCTCTTGTCCCTATTTTTCTGCAACATTAACTATGTTGAAAAAGTTCTTCTACAACGCCACCTTGTTGCAAAAAAAAGAACAGCAGCAAAAAAATACGCAACATAACCTATGTTGGAAAAAATATCCCGCAACACAACCTATGTTAAAAAAAAAACCTCGCAACACAACGTATGTTGCAAAAAAAAGTCCGCAACGCAACCTATATTGTCAATATTTCCGCAACAAAATCTTTGTTGCAAAGTAGAGGAAGAAGTTCAGCCGCTAGATTGTTCAGACCTCGTGGTCCGCGAGGTGACATATCTTTTCAAAAGATCCGTCGGCGGACGCGTAGCAGGCCCCAAATATTAAAGTATGAACACTTTTCAAATTTTGGAATATTTTTAAGAGAAAACAAATAAATTTTTGAAAACGCATTTTGAAAAAGGGAACATAACATAAACATTTTTTTAAAAACAGGAACACATTCTGAAACCTGAACAAAATATTAAAGTGCAAACACTTTTTGATTTTTTTTAATAGGAACACAATTTGAAACATGAAAAAATGTGTTTGAAAAATGTTCCAGACATCTAAAAATGTCACGAGTTTAAAATAGATATTTACACATTGTCAATACATATTGGTCTGATTCAAAAAATATCTCGAAAATCAAAAAATTTAACATTTCAAAATGTTCATGGAAAATTCAAAAAATGTGTTTGTGACATTTTAAAAAAAGTACTCCCTCCATTTTTGTATACAAGGCTACAAACTCAAATTACAGGTACCAAGATAAAATTAATGTGTGCTTTACAAGCCAATTTGTTTTCTCGTTTACCGGGTTAATTAATAGGGTGCATGCACATTAAAGGAAACTGAGTGGTCATGAGAGAGGAAGTAGGTGAGTGTGTCATTATCATCCACTACATACATGCTACTCCCTTCGTTTGGAATTACTTGTCGCAGAAATAGATGTATCTAGACGTATTTTAGTTCTAGATACATCCATTTCTGAGACAAGTAATTCCGAACGGAGGGAGTACTAATTAAGCCATGGATTACTAGTACGAGGAAACATCATTAATATTTGACTCGATTACTGTTGGTGGCCTTGTATTGATGAAAAATGTGATTTTCATAGTGACTTTGTATACAAAAATGGAGGCGAATGTTTAAGGGTAACAATGTTTAAGCCATATTTGCATGGTTTACAAAAGGGTATGGTTTACAAAAGGGTGCCATATCACTAAAATAATATACGTAACATTTATTTTAAAAAGGTATACAATTTTATAAATGTTTGAACAATATAAAAATATTCATATATTTTTATAAAATGTTTATTGTCATTTAGCAAATGTAAAACATGTAAAAAGTGTTATCGCATATTAAAAAAAGTGTTGAAAACTGGTATTAAAAATGTAAATAGTGTATTTGAAAATGTCGCAAGTGTGTTAGAAAAGAAAACTAAAGAAAAACGAAACAACGAACAAAGAAAAAGCAGAGAGGAGTGAGCGTGCGAGCGACTGCACTAATGGGACGGCCTGATTTGACTTGCCACATCAGATAATATCAGCTAAAAACTGTCAAGATATAAAATAGACCGGGATCAAAAAGTTTTGTGTGCTGATTTCAAGGATTTTATGTTCAGGGTTCGATTTAGCTTTTGTCTACAAGTTCTAGGTTTATTTTAGACTTTTTCCTATTAGGAAGGAGGGTTGCAGCTATAGTACATATGTCAGCATGGCGGCTGACTTATTGGCGAGTTTTTTGGCCATTCTATCCTATAGAGGTTTTGTTTGTTTGCTTAGTATTTTGGCTGCATGATCATGTTGAAAAATTTGCCTGTTTTTTTTTTTAAATATCTGCCTGTTGAGTAGTTTGGCCGCTCACAATTTCAGATGGGTTTTAGTCACTGTTTACAAGAAAAATACGCCGAGGACATTTTAGTCCATGTCCACACGCACTAATCGCCACCGTACTACAGTAAGCAGTAACGCTATTTTAGTCCATTGTCAGGATTTGAACAAAATATATCCACCATCACGATGCACATGCCGGATCTCGATTAAAAATCTATTGTATACAGTATATAGTAAGAAATCATATTCTGTCACGTATCGACAAAAAAAGAAAAAAGAGCAACCCCACCAAAAAAAAGCAAAACATTGCGTACGGCCTACAGCCACTGGATGTGTCACTGACGCGTGGACCCGTCGCCCACACGTCAGTGAGGTGTCCGTCACCAATACGTTGGTGAATCCTCTCGCGCGCCACCTCTTTCGTGGTGGTAAGTTTTAATCCCCTGTGACTTCCTCCCCCCAAACTCTTCCTCACTCCCCGGCCTCCACTCCTCCTTCGACGGCGCTGGGCGACGACCCGCCGGATCTCCGCGGGCCAGATCCCGCCCCCCACTCGCCGATAAGGACCGTCCCGCACAAGCACCCGTCCCGTTTGCCGCGGCGGCGAGAGCAATCCAAAATCGAAATCGGAAACATCTCCGAGAGCTCGGTTGGGCGCCGCCACCAGGCCCTCCTTTATCGGCGATTCCTTCGTGCGGCCTCCGTGATCGATGGCCGTGGCCTCCGCCAGCGGCGGCGCCATGTTCCCCCCGCCCGCCAACTCCCCGCAGAAGCTCTGGGAGGACCCGACCTTCTTCCGGTGGAGGAAGCGGGAGGCGCACGTGCCGCTCCGCTCGCAGGACACGCTCGAAGGTGAGACGAATCTCGCCGCGCCCACACGAGATCGATCATCAGGAAGAAACAATCCTCATGCCGTTTTCTGAATTTTATTCTCTCTGTTTTTAACTGTCCAAAAAACAGGGGCGCTGAAGTACTGGCGGGAGCGGAGGAACGTCAGCCACCTGGACGCGGAGGCCGCCGTGTGGGACGACGGCGCGGTCGGGGGCGCGCTGGAGAGCGCCGCGTTCTGGTCCCGGGGGCTGCCGTACGCGCGGTCGCTCAGCGGGCACTGGAAGTTCCGGCTGGCGCAGTCGCCGGAGACCGTCCCGGACAAGTTCTACGACGCTCAGTTCAATGACTCTGACTGGGAGGCCTTGCCAGGCACGGTGCTCCTTGCTTGCTCTGATATGCTTTTAGTCTAGATAGATGCTGTTATTTAGTACTGTACTGTATTTTCTGTTCTGTTTTGCTGGAACTCTGTTCTCAAATGGGCATAAATTTGGCTGCAGTTCCCTCGAATTGGCAGATGCACGGGTTCGACCGACCGATCTACACAAATGTCACTTACCCTTTCCCGATGAACCCGCCGTTTGTGCCTTCGGAGAACCCCACGGGCTGCTACAGGAAGGTTTTTCACATCCCAAAAGAATGGAAAGGTATGCTATCTATACTACAGCTTACGTGGGAAGGTTGTTACACCTGCTCTACTTCTGACGAAATCAAAATCTTGCATATGCAACCAGATCTCCATTATGAATCCATTGATTGCATTGCAACTAGCATAAACAGCCTGAATGCTAAGGACAATTCTAGATAAAGTGATGATGCCTCCAACGAAAGTAGTTTGTTTACTGTGATGATAAACACATGGTTCATGCAATTGAAAATTTGTTAGGGCATCAATTAACAATACAGAGGGAAAAGATGTTTACTTTTATGAGTAGTTGGTTCATTAAATTACCTCAAAAATCTTGACAGTGGCAAATCCTGCTGTCAATTTTTTTGTCATCTAGGATTTGCCTAATCTTTTTTTTTTTAGAAAAGCAGGAAAACCCCCGGAGGATTTGCCTAATCTGACCGGGCAGTTCTCCAAGAGTTTGGCTGGTTTATATTTGTTACCTATCTCCTTAATTACACAGACATAATTGTTTGCCCTTTACATTTTCTTCCTGTTTTTATGGTATGCCTGTGCTGTCTCCTGTTATGCTAATTATGACATGTTTGTTCTTTCTCATCGTGCATAATATTTCTTTCTCTGATTGACATGGACATAGCACTGACTGTTATTGTATAATATGTCCATTCCATTTTAAAACAATTCTGAGTTGATTATGATAGGTCGGAGGATCTTGTTGCACTTTGAAGCTGTTGATTCAGCGTTTCTTGCTTGGGTAAATGGCGTACCAATTGGCTATAGGTATGACACAGATAACCTCACTGCTTGTATTTTTTTTTTTATCTTCAAAACTGTACAGAGACTTATCAAGTTCCTATATACTCCCTCCGTCCGGTGAAGAGTGTGCATCTAGAGATTTTAGGACAAATTATGGAATGAAGTAAAAAATGCATTGGAAAAGTGCAAGCCATAATCTCTCTCCTATTTAATTACCCAACCCCCAATGAGCTAAGTGCATGTAAAAATTAAGAAGACCATGTGTAGATTGTTATTGGTCTTGATTACCGTGTGATGAGAGAGAAGTACTTTAATGTGCATTGGGAAGTTAGAAGTACACTCTTTTGTGGACAAATTTTGAAGCTAAACGTACACTTTTCACCGGACGGAGGGAGTAACCCACATAATAAAAAATGAAGTAATTTCATGTTGGTGACTTGTAATAGATCCTTGCAGTATTTACTTGAGTACCAATTGGCTATAATCATCTACTGGAGTTTGCTATTTCATTGTTCAGAAAGTAACTCCATGTTTTGTGTATTTATGCAGCCAAGACAGCAGGCTTCCTGCTGAATTTGAAATCACTGACTGCTGCCATCATTGTGATTCAGACAAGGAAAATGTTCTTGCTGTTCAAGTCATGAGGTGGAGTGATGGTTCTTATCTTGAAGATCAAGATCATTGGTGGTTGTCGGGTATTCACAGAGATGTGTTGCTATTATCAAAGCCACAGGTTAGTTCTTGAGTTCTGCTCGCGTCTTATTGAATGAATTCTAAGCTGTTATTTTTGGCACATCATGAATTTAACACTTGAGTAAAGTACATTACATGAATGAGTAATAGTTTGTTTCGGGGATCAAATGAGTAATAGCAATGTTCATGTTGCCAGCTATGTCCGGAAAGTCAATAGAGTACTCTTATTTTTTCATCTTTACACTTTGCGAAATGTCAGCTGATTTTTTTTCTTGTACTATATTAGCAGTGACCAGATTATTATGTAATATATCACCCATGTAAGCAACTATGCACAAACATGCTACTTTTAAACTTGTGACATGTAAACTGCATTTGTCATTTAGTTCGTTTTTTGTCTGTGATCACTGATCAGTGTAAATTCTTGGTTAATGAGTTTGTATTTTGTTTTCCTTGCAGATCTTTATCACAGATTACTTTTTCAAAGCAACCTTGGATGAGAACTTCGAGGTAGCTGATATTGAGGTAATTTTGCTAGCCATCTTGGTCAGATTATAAACTTATGCTACATGATGGAGCACATGCTGCAAGAAAATAGTGAACAGTATCATAAACCTTTTTGGGATGGGAATGCTAATTTAAGCTTCAAACAAAGTAACCTTCAGCATTGTTAAAACTGCAATTCACAACTTTTTTATTATTTATAGTTGAACTAAACCCAACATATCTTTTTAAGTTGATCGCATATTTTTTTTCTTTTGAAGAAAGTCCGTCTGCCCTTTTCCAGAGTGGCCTTAGCGTCTTATATAATCCTATATCATGAAGTCAAAACAGACAAAAGATGACATGTTTATCCAATGTTTCTGCATGGCTCCAATGATATAGATTTGTATGTCTCACCCTTTTTAAGTTTTAACTCTATAGTGGAAAACCATTTTCTACCGTTCAGATGGTATAGCTGCTAACTTATGCATTATTCAAGGGAGCAATTATTCTGATTCTGTTCCACAGTTATACCGACTTTTAATTTTGTTCTATACGTCAGGTTGAGGTGGAAATTGATTCACACAAGCAAGACAGGGAGCATATCTCAACTTTGTCGATTGAAGCAACATTATTTGATAATTCTAAACAGTCTGATGATTTGAATTCAGACATGTCAGCTGCTAACGTGGTCAATTTGAAGACAAAGCCAAAACCTAAAGGCGGCCCTTGCCATGGTTTTCATGGTTATGTTCTTGGTGGAAAAGTGGAAAATCCGAAGCTTTGGTCTAGTGAAAAAGTAAGAAATCTAATCCTGGGGAAATTCTATAAAAATGTTAGTATGTACAATTGAATAACTATATCTTATAACTATATTTCCTTTCCCAACAGCCGAACTTATACACTCTTGTTGTTCTCCTTAAAGATGCCGATGGGAAGCTTATTGAATGTGAATCATGCCAAGTAGGGATTCGTAACGTGGTCCTAGCACACAAACAGATGCTTGTCAATGGATCTCCTGTTGTAATTAGGGGTGTCAACAGACATGAGCATCATCCACGTCTTGGGAAGACAAATTTAGAAGCATGCATGATCAAGGTTACTCATTTCCTCTGTAAACTGTCATATTTGAGAGGATAGCATGCCATCCCGTCAGTTTGATGTTTCCAGTCAGCAGCTTCAGTTATTTACTATTTGCCTTTTGATAGGATCTGGTTTTGATGAGACAAAACAACATCAATGCTGTCAGAAACTCCCATTACCCCCAACATCCAAGGTGGTATGAGTTATGCGACATTTTTGGTCTTTATGTAATCGATGAGGCCAATATCGAAACACATGGCTTTGATGAAACTAGCCATTTCAAACATCCTACACTAGAACCAATCTGGGCAAATGCTATGCTTGATCGTGTCGTTGGCATGGTGGAGAGGGACAAAAATCATGCGTGCATAATCATTTGGTCCTTGGGAAATGAAGCCTCATATGGACCAAATCACTCTGCTATGTCAGGTAAGTGGTAAAATATTTTCTCCCATAGCGGTTCAAGTCTTGCAGTTTTTTAAATGATTTTGTGAATGAAAATCTTGTAGGGTGGGTTCGTGGAAGAGACCCAACAAGGCTCCTCCATTATGAAGGAGGTGGCTCCAGAACATCATCCACAGATATTGTATGCCCCATGTACATGCGTGTCTGGGATATTCTTAAGATTGCAAATGACCCATCTGAAAACAGGCCCCTCATTCTTTGCGAGTATGGTAACTGTGGCATGCGCCACATGTTTACTTGATTCCCTTTGTTTTTATTCAAATACCTGAAATGTTAAGTAAAACATTTTCCTTTTTTTAAAGATATTCGCATGCTATGGGGAACAGTAATGGAAATATTGACGCGTATTGGAAGGCGATAGACAACACGATGGGACTCCAAGGAGGTTTTATATGGGACTGGGTCGATGAGGTTATGAGCGATTTCCTCTCATCTTGTCCTTAACCTTCTTTTTTCCTTAGAGCATGCTATGCCAAGAGTCTGTTTGCTTGGTTGTACTTGTGTTTATTCTTGATTCTAGTGTCCATGACATACATATTGCTATTGGATTGCTATTGGCCCATTTTCATTGAAAATAATATTTACTGATAAACTAAGGGTTAGTCTAATCTAGAATACACAACATTGAAATGCCAACATAGATCATTGACTCTGTTTCTTGTTGTTATGGTATCTTAATTTTGTTTCTCCACTACGGGCTTTTCAAAAAATATTCAGGGTTTACTGAAGGAGAATGCTGATGGATCTAAATCTTGGGCGTATGGTGGTGACTTTGGAGACATTCCAAACGACTCAAACTTTTGCCTTAATGGCATTGTGTGGCCTGATCGGACGCTTCACCCTGCTGTTAATGGTAACCGGAAATACCAGTCAATTGGAAAGAAATTTATTGCTGTTTTACGTGTACTTAAAATCCTGATAATATTACTTAACAAAGTTGTTATACATAAGATCTTCGCCTCACTGGCCTCTAGATGTCAAACTTACTCGGTCAATTAATTCTGCTTGCAGAAGTTAAATATCTTTACCAGCCTATCAAAATATCGCTGGTGGATAATATTCTCAAGGTAACCTATGATCAATATTCGTCAAGTTGTTTCATTATTAGGGTCAATGGAGGATCTAATAGATCCATTGTTATCGTCATGCAGATTAAAAACGGACAATTTTCTGAGACAACAGAGGCTTTGGACTTCAGCTGGATTCTTCATGGGGATGGAAGCGTTTTGGGCTCTGGTTCACTCAGTGTCCCAAACCTAGCACCACAAAGTAGCCATCTTATTAACATGGAATCATCGCCTTGGTTTACTCTATGGAGTACCTGTGCGGCAAAAGAAACTTTTTTGTCTGTACACGTGACACTGAGGGACCAAACACGATGGGCTAAAGCTGGTCATGTCTTGGCTTCAGCACAAGTTTGTTTGCCTCAGACAAAGGGCTTTGTTCCTCATGTATGTTTCCTCAGACTGATCTTGTTCACTCCAGTTTCTTCTCATTTATCTTACTGCTCACCAGACACTACCATCTTCAGGTGATAGCATTGTCCAAGAGCTCTCTGACCTCTGAACAGGTTGGGGATGGTGTAATCATTAGCAAGAACCATGAATGGCAAATCAAAATAAACAGTCAGTTGGGAACAATTGACAGTTGGAAGGTATGTTGTGCTCAATCAAGGAAGTTTCATTTACTTTACTTTTCTGTTAGCACATTTGAGTCTACATCCTATCCTAGATCTGGGAGACAAGTACCGGATATAAACTTAAGAAATCCAAATGAGGCAATGCTCAAAACCATGAAAGGAATTTTTTGGGGGGTTAATCTAACCAGATAACAATTTTAAGTCAAACTGACCTGCTTAGCTCTCGGTTACGTCGCTGCAGTTTGCTCCTGTTGGTTCCAATAATTGGAACTCTTATAATTGTATTTATTTTCCATGTGTTCTGAGTAACTACAGTCTACAGATGTACTCTTCCATCGTTAGTTATTACACTTAGTATGCCAACCACAGAATATTGTTCAAATTTTTAACAGGCTTATTGCTATTTTGTTCATCAAAATGTGGAACTCATGATATTACAGATGAGCACTTCTATCATTAGTTTATTATACGATTACCTTAGTATGTGAAACTCAGAATATGGTTCAAACAGTGCCGCTACTATTCCATCCATCAAAATGTGGAACTCATGATACTTGTGTGAACAACAGATCAACAACGTCGAGCTTATGAGCAAGGGAATATTTCCCTGCTTTTGGCGCGCACCAACCGACAATGACAATGGAGGCTTCTTCACCAAGTCCTATGCTATAACATGGAGAGAAGCCTTCCTCGACAACGTCTCCTTCTACAGCAGCCAGTTCTCGGTGAAGGAGTTGCCAGACCACACGGTCGAGGTTTCCACCACATATTACGGCCTTCCCGGTCACCTGCCAAAACCGGACGATGCCACTCTTTCAGAGGCTTCCGACTCCGTGCTTTTCCGGGTCCATATGCGCTGCTTGATCTACGAGTCCGGCGACGTGACTCTCGACTACGAGGTAAACCCCAAGAGCGACCTCCCCCCTCTCCCGCGGGTGGGCGTCGTGTTCAACGCAGAGAAGTCCCTGAACCATGTCACATGGTACGGGAGGGGCCCGTTCGAGTGCTACCCCGACCGCAAGGCCGCGGCGCACGTCGGTGTGTACGAGAGCGGCGTGGAGGACCTCCACGTGCCTTACATCGTCCCGGGCGAGTGCGGCGGCCGCGCGGACGTCCGGTGGGTCGCGCTTAAGAACGCCGACGGGTTCGGCCTTTTCGCCTCGACCCACGGCGAGTCCCCGCCGATGCAGGTGAGCGCGAGCTACTACGGCGCCGCGGAGCTCGACCGGGCCACACATCAGCACAAGCTCGTCAAGGGGGACGACATCGAGGTCCGTCTCGATCTGATATATCTTTGAAACTGAAACTGTTGGAAACTGAGATGACGGAGTGATGCTGAGAATGGTGGTGTGGATTGTGTTGTTGTGTGTTTGCAGGTGCATCTTGATCACAGGCACATGGGGGTGGGCGGGGACGACAGCTGGACGCCGTGCGTGCACGAGGAGTACCTGCTGTCGCCGGCGGCGAGCTACAGGTTCTCGCTGCGGCTGCGCCCCTTGTCGCCGTCGTCGTCGTCGTGCCAGGACATCTACCGCTCCCAGCTCCCCCATTGATGGTCTCGTCTGTCTGACGTGCCCGCCAGAGGTACGTCTGAGAGAGAAAGAACATTGGAGAGACTGAAACAATAATACCCGTGTCGCTCTCGCTCGTGTAAACGTAAGTAGACTGTAACCGGACAGGTACCTGTCGATAAAAGAAGCGAGCGTGATGTGCTGCTCTTCAATAAAACCGTCGTCTGCTTCTGCTTGTGACCTGTTTGGTCCTTTTTTTTCTTCGAAATGTCAGTTATCCTGCATTTATTAAGAAGAAAAGAGTTGCTCGGTTAATTAAAGAAAACCTAGCGAAAATCAGATTACCCAGATAATTATGAAGAACCGGACGAAAATCATCACAATTGCTGTGCGGCACACATAAGAAACCCTACGCACACCATTCGAAAGAGAGCCTCAGCGTTTGGTCGTTTGTTTTCATGGAGAGTCTCTTCTGCGTCACTTATTTTGGGACGGAGCGAGTACATGGTACTCGCTCCGTTCCATAATAAAGAAGTGTTTTTCTTACTGAAGATTCTTCCCGATTTATTTGCGAGATGTGCGAAAAGAAAAAAAAAATTGTTTGCTGATATTATTTGAGAGAGACCGATACCCGCCCGCCCCCGCCGACCCCAGCCGATTGCGCAGGGCACGCAGCCACCCACCCCACCAGTCCGCCACCATGGCCGCCCGGAGCGCCCTCCTCGCCGCCGGCGCCGCGGCACTGGTCGCCGTCGCGGCCGTCTTCCTCCTCCCTGGCCCCGCCGACCGCCTCCCGTGTACGCGCCCCCCTCCTCCCTACCACCGGCAGTATTGAACGCCGCCGGGGGGAAGCTCTAATGCTCAGCTCGTCTCCTCTCCTCGCAGGGCCGCAGGGGGGACGCTTCGCGGACATGATTCTAGCCAACGCCACCATCTACACCGCCGACCCGGCCCGCCCCTTCGCCGCCGCCATGGCCGTCCGCGCCGGCCGCGTGCTCCGGGTCGGCACCTACGACTCCCTCAAGGTCGCCCTCCCACCTGCCACCCACGCAGAGATTAATTATCTCTAATCTGTTTCTCCCGTAGTTGTTTCCGCGAAACTGCTTGCCGCGTCACTGCAACTGCAAGCACACATATTGTCTGTCTCCTGAGTTTCGCTGCAAACTGACTGTGGCCTGTGAGGTGCAGGAATTCCGGGGCCAGCACACGGTTGAGCTGAATCTCAGTGGGAATGTGGTGCTCCCGGGATTCATCGACTCCCATGTGCACCTAATCGACGGCGGCCTGCAGGTATCACCGCCTATCTGACCCCCCTCTCCCAATCCATGACATCCGCAGCCCGTGAAATTACAGAGCCAACATAATTACAGTTGGTGTAAAATTTAACTTCAGTGTGCTCCTGTCTGAACTTTGCTGCAGCTGGCGAGGGTGCCGCTCCGAGGCGTTAGGAGCAAAGACGAGTTCATCAGCAGGGTGAAGGGAGCCGTCAGAGGTTCATGAACTATTCTGTTCCTTCTCTGAGTTTAGTCATTCTGTTTTTGTTACTTTTGTTGCTTAGTACAACAAGTGATGATATGGCGAATTGGCGGTCCACCGAGATGTTTCTGGTTTCTGTTAACTAGTTACATGTATCCGATTAGTTTTTGTCTACATATGATCTTTCTGTTACATGTATCCGATTAGTTTCTGTCTACTAACTTGTCTGGTGTTACCAGTTACCAAATCTCTCTGCAATACTACTACTCTACTAGTATCTTCGAGACTTGTTTTCTGAACAGATAAACATCCTGGCGAGTGGGTGCGAGGAGGAGGGTGGAACAATGATTTCTGGGGCGGTGATGTCCCCACTGCTGCTTGGTTAGACGATATATCTCCTGACAATCCAGTGTGTTTTCAGCTCAATCTCGCGAGCTCGACATCTTTTGAGAAGCCATTACTTAGGGACTGCTACTGACTAATTTCAGTTGCAGGTCTGGCTCTCACGCATGGATGGTCACATGGGATTAGCCAATTCACTAGCTATGAAGATTGCTGGGATCGACAAGAACACAAATGGCCCAGTTGGTGGGACTATTGTAAGAACAACAGAAAGAGGTAAACTGAAGCAATTGGCATACACCTTTATATTTACAGACCTGAAATTTCTTTGTGAATTAACCTTGAACCAATATAAATCGCTCTATAAAATACAGAGAATTCTAATTCAAACATAATTAACCTTGAACCAATATAAATCTCTTATAAAATACAGAGAATTCTAATTCAAACATAAATATGCCCTTACCAACCAAAAAAAATCTCAGAAGCAAATCTTAACTGTTATAATCAAGACAGTTCATGATGAATTATAATGATTGTGTGTGCTGTTCATAATTTGTTTATATATATTTTTCGCAATTCGCATGGATTCATGGTTCCCCCGCATTGCTGTTAGTGATACATTATTTATCAACTGACACGTACGCACTGATCTTTTGTAATTAGTCATGTACTTTCAAATGCAAACATATATTAAGGTGAGGGTTAATAATTTATCTGATCCACATTATTATTTTAATTTTGTAGAGCCCACTGGTCTACTAGTTGATGCTGCTATGAGGCTTATATCTGATGTGATTCCAGAAGTATCTGTAAATGATAGAAGAGAGGCTCTCATTAGAGCAAGCAGACACGCCCTAATGAGAGGGGTGACTACTCTTGTTGATGTTGGAAGTTATTTCCCTGGGACCTCAGAAATACAAACTTGGCAAGATTTTTCAGGTATCTTGTGCCACTTTTGCTTGTAATATTGAAGACAGCAAACAAGATATAAAATACCTAACAAATATCTACAGTTAAAAGCAAAACATATTTTTAGTTCCATATATATTACTGTATTATGCTTTGTGAAAGTTATTTATAGTGGCATGTCCGCTGTAGATGTCTTTGTGTTGAAACAACAAATGACAACTTCTCTATTGTACGTTTTTGTTGTCATTATTCGGGTTTGTACAACCAATTAATATTTTTTTATTGATTCTCTTAGACATCAAGCTAATCTGCTTGATTACTCTGCCTATTCAAGTAAAAGAACCATACTGCAAATGTCATGATCAAATCTTATGTAGAGTTGGACATTGCTTCCGTTGTTTGGATGATTCCTAATGAATTTCAATGTGATTCATTTGTACCTTTCATTTGAAGGACCAAGGATCTACTTTTGTAGTTTTTCATCTGTAACCTTTTTTTTTTGGACTGGAACCTTATTTGTTCTGAAGTATTGTGCTTATCACAACAGATGTCTATGAATGGGCTCATTCTATGGGAAAGATGATGATGAGAGTCTGCTTATTCTTCCCAATGCCGACATGGCCTCGTGTTTCTGTAAGTTATGTTTCATGGAATATACCAAGCTCTTCTGTTCTAAGTGCTTAATTTTATGCGAATACTTTTTATACTTATCTACATATTATCTCTTGTAGAATCTTATTCATGAAAGAGGTCGATCTTTAAGTGGGTGGATTCATCTAGGTGGTGTGAAAGCTTTTCTTGATGGTTCTTTGGGTTCCTCAAGTGCATGGTTCTATGAGGTAAGTAGTCTTGAGTATGGGTTTGAGTACCTATCAGACAATGTTGTTAGTGTTAGTGCATTTATATATTGACGGTCTAGAAATTTATGTCCATAGCACTTTTTGTGGCTAAAGCTTCACAAATACTCTGTTTTATGCTCGTGCGTGGAATGTGATACATCATGGTACTAGTTTTTTATTGGTCTGGTTATGTATAAAGGAAACCAATATGATTAGTCCGATCAGTCTGTGTTTCTGCAAGACACTGTAAATTGAGAAAGGTTGTGTCAGCAAGTACATTCAACAGGTCATTCTAAATTTCATATCTACACCATATTTTGGAAGAGATGCACATCATATTCTTATCTAGAGGGTTGATATTTTACCACTAAATCTTCTTTGCATTTTGAATTTCTGGATGTAAATTTGTGATGGTCCATTAGCAAATAAGGTTTGGATTTTTGTTAGCGTTGTTTTAAAAAGGTATCTGGTTTTGGTACTTAATCATTTGGTGGTGGAAACTGTAAAGGTGTACAATTATTAATCATTTCCTTTTTTGCTGAACTAAATACTCCGACTTCTTTAGCAATAGCTTGCTAATTTATACTCCCTCCATTCATAAATATAAGTCTTTTTAGAGATTCCAACATGGACTACATACGGAGCAAAATGAGTGAATCCACACTCTAAAATGCGTCTATATACATCCGTATGTAGTCTATATTGAAATTTCTAAAAAGACATATATTTAGGAATGGAGGGAGTATAAAGCTTATCCCATTTTTAAAAATAAAATATGGGTGCTTGGGGGAGCAAATGTCTAATCCAATAATCTAGGCTCTACACAAACCCCCCTCCCTGACTTTGGCATAGCTCCGCCCGTGGTTGTGTCAGCCAGGCATTTGATTTCGCCATATTAATATATCCCCTTTAAAAAAAATGATTTCGCCATAAATTCAAATAATGAACTGTTATGTTCTGGTTTATAAGTGTTTAATGTATATGGTCAGCCTTATGAGGATGCTCCTGGCGATTATGGTCTCCAATTGTTAGATATGGATGTTCTGCTCAATGCGACATTGGAATCAGACAAAGCAGGACTTCAGGTACACGTTTTCCATTTGTGCAGATGCTTAATCATGTTTACCATCATTTGAGAAAGTAATATTGTTCCTTTTAAGGTTGCCATACATGCAATTGGAGATAAAGCTAACGATATGCTGCTGGATATGTTCGACAAGGTTGTTAGTTTGAATGGAATGAAGGACCATAGGTTCCGGGTATGTTTTTGTGCTAGCATACTGCAGAGGAGATTTTGCCCTCAAATCACTTTTGTAGTAACATATAAGCTGAATGTAATTTGAACTTGCTGCATGTGGAATCAGATTGAGCATGCCCAGCATCTATCCCCAGGCGCAGCAAAGCGTTTCGGAGAGCATGGTATCATTGCATCTGTGCAGGTCAACCATTCTCTTCCATTGCTATATGTTATATAATGCCCTTAATGATGGCCTCTGTTCGCTGTATGACAACATTTAGGAGTCTGAAGGCGCTGGTATTGCATGAAAATCGAAATCATGATAGCACTTCTGTGACTAGAGGGCTTCATTCAGTTACTTCACTTCTAG
Source organism: Secale cereale (assembly GCA_902687465.1). Lineage (NCBI taxonomy): Eukaryota > Viridiplantae > Streptophyta > Magnoliopsida > Poales > Poaceae > Secale > Secale cereale. The sequence continues at coordinate 749,984,896 of LR738714.1, forward strand.
TTATGAGTTGAGAAGACAAAATCTACGTTTATAGTAAAACCTGCCATTTTTATAACTAGATATTCTCATGTTGTTAAGGGGCTTTTGCAATTCATGATCCTGTTACTTTGGAGATCATTTGTAACATTCCATATACTAGTTTGTTACAGTTCTCCTTCTCGTTATTTGAAATTATCTGAAATGCTACATATTGGTATTGTAAGTGTAGATCGCAATCTCCATCTTCTGAAAGACATGCTTGTTTTTGGCAGCCAGATCATTTGTTGGATGACGCTGACTCTGCTGGGAAGAAGATCGGGGTAGAACGAGCTGAGCGGAGCTCCTACTTGTTTGGATCGCTACTGGCCGGTGGCGCACATCTGGCTTTTGGTTCTGATTGGCCTGTATGTATTTCTCCGGAATCCCTTCAACTATCATATCAGTTTTGTACAGGCAGTTTTGTGTGTGTGCGCGCTCTCGCAGATATAGGCAGTTAACTATGTGCGTGTCTGTTTTACAGGTTTCGGATATTCACCCGTTGCAAGCTATTAAAACCGCAATGACCCGCAAGCTGTCTGGGTGGGAAGAGCCTTGGATCTCCGCCGAGCGGTTGCCCCTGGATGATTCGTTGAAAGCGTGAGTCTCTTTGCAGTCACGCATGTTCCATTTGGTTACACTCTGTTTCTAAATGCCATGGAATGCCTCACTGACATCTGGTCCCGGCGCCCGGCATCCATTCGGCGTATGATGTTTGAGATCTCCATATCGCAGACTTTGCAAACAGCGTGTACGACGAACGTTTGCCTGGGAAAATATCGAAAAATTACCGCTTGTTTTTGCGAACGTAGATCTGGGATTGTTTTGCAGGTTAATGTGCTAGCTGTATATGTGTGTTTATGAAGTAGTATGACACTTGCAGGAACTCGCTATGTTTTTCAGTCTGTACTAATCGAGTTCTTTCTTTCTGCACGAGCTGCAGGCACACGATATCTGCCGCCTACGCCTGCTTCCTGGACCATGTTGTGGGCAGCCTCGCCCAAGGGAAATTCGCCGACTTCGTGGTATTGCCGTCCACCTCGTGGCGCGAGTTCACCGCCGACATCCCGGGGCACGTCCTTGCGACGTACGTGAATGGCAGGCAGGCCTATCCATAGCCCCGTTCGCGGCAAACGGCTCTCTCCAGCAGCCTCCATGGCCGGTCCGGATACAGATAGAAGACGCACGTATGTTAATTCGCACCAACCATTGTTGGTTAAAATTCTGGAAGCACTTGTCATAGTACCAATATTACTAACTTTGTTGTCATAGTACCAATCTTATTTATTGATACTGTTGTGACATGAGGATTATTACGTTGGATCCAGATATTTTTTGTACTGTATATACATTACGAACCGAAAGCTTGTGGGTAGCAGACTGGTGGTGTGATGATGCACGCCCAATTTTAAATCCCAGCGTTGAACCCTTTCAACTCCGGCTTGAATTTGTCTCATCGCGCGACCGGCCGGTCCACAGCTACCATTGCTTCCCTTTGGGCCTAGTTTGATTGAAATGTTCGTGGTGGTTGGTCCGTGGATGGACTCGGCCGGAGGATCGTCGACGACTACGACTGAGCGGAGCTGAAGCCTGGAACTACCCGGCCCGAAAAATCCAGGCCGGTCCGGGTCGGGCTTGCCTCTCAGGCTGAGCTCGGGCTTTGTTTTGCTGCTAGAAACTATATTTGGGCCGAGCTCGGGCTTTCATATTTGCACCTTTTGGGGTGGGCTTACACGTAACAACACTGAGAAACAACATTCGGCCATGAGAAAGTGTGTGTTTTCGGGCTTCGGCCTGGTCTCGGGCTTGAAGCGGGTTCGGGCTTTTCGAAGCCTGACCTGAAACATGGCCTGGCCCGACATATGATCAGGTTTAGTAGGGAGTTGGACTGGAGAAGCTCGGCCGAAAGTAACCTTAGCTTCCCCACCTAAGGGCATCTCCAGCATATCCTCATCCCCCGATAAAAAATATTGAAAATATTGGGGAAAAAAACACAGCTCCAGTAGATCCCTGGTGTGCGAAAATTTATTGGGGACCCGTATAATTCAGTCTAACTTCCCCACTATCGAGGAGAAAATGACCTTCCCATAAACCTTTCCCGATACATGGTGTGGGACGTAACCATCTGGATTTCACTCTTGTCTGCATGACGCGGTGAGCCACGGCCCCACCGCCCTGGTATTCTCCACGCCACAGCGGCCGACCCCCAGCCGACCCGGTTGCCTCTCCTCGCATTCCCATCCCGGCGGTGGCCTCCCGTCCATGTGTCCCGATGCGTGCGGGCCGAATGACCACCGCCTCTCGCTTGTCGCCTCCGGGCTTCTCGAGCTCAATAGACCTCCATCGACCTGCCACCTCTTCCTCTCATTCGTATCACTTCTGGACGTCCGCAAGTTGGAGAGAATGCAGTCTTTGGGCATAAATCTTTTAGGAGAAGGTTCTGAATGTCGAAGGATTTGTCCTTGCTCATTTTGATAGCACCGGTTGTATGCATTGAAAGTGGAAGAATTGCCCTTAAACATTACACGGACAATTTAAAGAAAAGGGTAAAGATGCAACCATGATTCTAGAAGATGTGGCTTCAAATGACCTTTTAATGGAATTCATATTTTGGTTTGCAAGGATACACATTGACCCGATCATGTTTTGCAAAGATCTCATTTCTTTTCAGGCTTTTCGTTGGGGAGGCACCATTGGTGAACTTCGAAGTCAATGCGATCCATACAATATGGGCTACCATCTATTGATGGCATATATCCGTCATGGTCTACGTTTGTGAAGACAATATCAAACCCTCAAGGTAACACGGGAATTCATTCTGCAAGGTGTCAAGAAGCATGTAGAAAGGATGTCGAGCGACCATTTGGGGTCCTGCAAGATTCTGACATCAAACCATTTGTGACGCATCATGATCGCATGCGTGATCCTGCATAGCAATGACCGTAGAGGACGAGCCGTAAGAGCTGCAAGACTTTCGTTATGAGTTAGAGAGGGGTGAACAACGAGAATTTATTGAAATATATCGATGGATCGAAAACTGAGCGGCGCGATGATCTTGTTGAGTATTTGTGGGCAGTCCTTGGTAAAAAAAACTTCTCTATAAATTGTTCTACTTCGAATGATTTGGATCATTTTTTACGTTTACTTTGAATAGTTTGGACAACCCGTTATGTTCAAATTTGCATTTGAATATTCAAATATACAATCTGAAATGATGTTCAATTACATGTGCCCGAAATATAATTATTTGAATTATTATCTTGATAGAACAGACATGCATAGACCATCTGTATATATAAGTTTAAAAAGAAATAAAGAAACAAATTATTGGTAGATTTATTGGAATCTGCGCGCTAAAGCGCTTCATCAGCAAACAGTCCCTAAATAATTAGGACAGCTTCAGTAACTGATGTCAAAAAAGGGGGAAAAAGAAGAAAAAAGGACACTTGAGTAACCATTTTTTATTGAAAAGGTTCTTATGGGATCAGTCGGAGATGCTCCTACTGTCACCGTCCACTGATTTATCCGTAGTAGCAGTTGGTTACGGATATGCTTGCCACTTACTTGATGTGTTCTAGAAGCACCATTGTTTCCGATTTTGCGGTTCAGACATGTAGTGGGCTGGTCAAACTGATTTATCCATTTTGTCTTCTTGCCGGGAGCAGTTCGGCCACGTCATGCAAAAACAAATACCACTAGCATGCCTATTCTTTTTAAAACAAATGTATGACTTGTCCTCACATAAAAAAGGAGTAAATGGTACTTCCTCTGTCTCATAATATAAGAGTGTTTTTAACTCTACATTAATATTTTATGAAACGAGGGGAGTAGTTGTATATAACCTGTAGGCGCCCAAATTAGAGACCAACAAGGCTGCACGCCCCTAGTTTTTGCCTCCATTGAAAGCTGACTGGCGCCTAAGACTAGGAGTAGTTCAGCGAGAACAGCCAGCAAACAAGATTAGTTGGCGAGAACGTGCACCATGGTCATGCAAAACAGTGTGCGCGACGTGGAAACAACTCCTTCATTCTGCTATCTACTGTATGATCTATCTATCTATCTATCTATCTGTAGCTTGTGATTATTTCAAAGCAAAACTTTCAGGCTAGATTGAAATGCCCGTAGCAGCAGCAGCAGCAGCACTATTCAAGCTTACCTGTCCCGGCGAAACCGGAAAAGATGGTTATATCATAACCTGCAATGGGCCCCAAACCAAAGAACAACGAGCCATAGTTTGACTGGCTGGTGGTGCCCAAGACCAGGAGTAGTCGTTCAGCGAGACCGGTCAGCAGCAAGATTAGTATTTTGTCCTGTTGTTTGTTTGTTAACTCTCGCGGCGGAGCAGCAAGGTTGATTGGTGGACGAGGAGAGGACGACCTGGGGTAGTGTATGCAAGCAAAAAAGCTCTGCTAGGGCCTACGAGATGATGTGGGTGATTTATAGCACAAAGGAAGGTGATGTGGGTATCTTGAATGTTGAGATCCACGGTAAAGCAATGCTCATGAAGCATATTCATAAATTCTTTAACAAGGAGAACATTCTTTGGGTGAATATCATTTGGTAAACATACTACTACAACACTTTACCTGGTGGGAATCTTTGCTCAAACTCCTGCCTAACTACAAAGAATTTGCCTCTTGCAAAGCAAAATCGGGAAATGCAACACTTTTTTGGTCAGACTACTGGTGGGACCAACCACTTGTAACAAAATTCCCTGAACTATGCTCTTTCAACACCAACAACTCTATTTCCCTGCAACAAATTCACAATACTCCAAGACTTGACAGAACATTTTCACACTCCCATATCTCAGCAAGCATTTCTACAGTTCAACCTTCTCCAAGGGCACTTACAAGAGAGAATTGTTTCACCATATACAGATAGCTGGACAGTAAAAGGAGCAATCAGAGGATACTCTTCCATCAAGATGTATGCACATATGATGGGTCCCAATACAGTACACACTTTGTTCAGAGGTATTTGGAAAACATCATGTAGATTGAGACACAAAATATTCATATGGCTCCTTCATGACAGGATCAACACAAGGAATCTGCTACACCGAAAACCTATGCACCTGGAAAGCTATAATTGTGCAGTCTGCACTGATAACGCTGAAGAAAAGATGTTGCATCTGTTTTGGAACTGCCCTTTTGCACTGCAATGCGGGGATAGTATCATTCCCCAAAGGAAAAGAGGTATATCAGTTCTAGATGACATTCAGCTGGCCATTCAACAATTGCCTCAAGATATGGCACCCGATATTGTGATTATGGGATGTTGGAGGGGTTTGGTCTATCCGAAATGATAAAATCTTCATATTTGCAGCCCCACACATCGGCAGATGGTGTTACTACCTCCAGGAAGGACTTTGGGCTGTACAGATCAGAGCTAAGCATACCAAAGCTGAAAGGATTGGTGTCTGGGTAGAACAGCACATTATTATTATTGATGTTCCATAGAACGGCCATTGGTTGATGGTTTCTTTGTAAGACGTGTTTTTTTTACATATTGAATTAATTAATGAAAATACCGTAGAAGAATTGTTCTATGGTCAGCGCTTCAAAAAAAAGGTGATGACTGCGGAAAGTGTTGCGGTAGTTTGTTGCCTCATGTAGATTAGGTTGGGTCGATTAGATTGAAGACAAGGGTCGAGCACAGTGCCGGAGCTTAGTACAACTTTGAGGAGGCCATGC
>LR738714.1:750003348-750020075 GCA_902687465.1 Secale cereale
CTGGGGCCCCTGTGGCCCCCCAGGCTCCCCTTCGGAAGCAGTGTCGTTCCCGATACGCTGATTTTTTATATCTTTTTTCTGTATTTTTCTGGGCAGTTCTCGAAACGTGAAATCCTGAAATACAAAAACAGCCGAAAACAGAAACTAGCACTGGGGTGGACTGGATTAGTAAGTTAGTCCAAATATGATCAAAAGTGTATGGAAGTGTATGAATATCATAGCAATATCACCCAAAAGTGGCATGGAGCAAGCAGAAATTATAGATACATTTTGGACGTATCAACATCCCCAAGCTTAATTCCTGCTCGTCCTCGAGTAGGTAAATGATAACAAGAATAATTTCTGTGGTGACATGCTATTAACCATATAAGACTTTCTCATAGTCATATGAAAAAAGCTTACTGAGACAATGATTCTAAAGTAATTAAGTTGTCTCAAGAGAAAATCACAAATGACTGAAAGTTTTACAACATGAAACTGAAACATCAAAAAGATTTGCAATGAACATGATGTGAATATGATCAAGTGATATCTAGCTTGCCCCCTTTAGTGATGCAAAACATAAATGCAAGGGCACCTTCAAGGTTTAAGTGATGACTAGATACAATCATTTCAGAATAAACGATATCACAATCATGCAAAAGACAATGCTACTTTGGGACAATGCACATTACACTCAGAATGACAATCATGCTCTCAGTAGTTGATGCTTGAAGTGCTAGAGCTTTTTATTTCGAAACATGGAAGCAATTGTGTCAACGGTAGTAGTACTTCATATGTGTCATGTATAAAACATCTTATAAGTTGCAAGCCTCATGCATCGAATACCAATAGTGCTCGCTCCTTGTCCTAATTAGCTCGGATCCCCATGGGTTATCATTGCATTGCATATGTTTTAACCAAGTGTTACAAAGGGGTACCTCTATGCCACCTGTACAAAGGTCCAAGGAGATAGATCGCATTTGATTTCTCGTTTTTGATAAATCTCAACTTGAGGACATCCATACCGGGACAACATAGAAAATAGATGATGGACTCCTCTTAAATGCATAAGCATATTCTCATGAGAGATTGAGGATTAAGGTCCAAGCTAAAACTTCCACCATGATGCATGGCTTTGGTCGGCGGCCCAATGTTCTTCTCTAACAATATGCATATTAATTCAACCCACGGTAAATCACCCTTACTTCAGACAAGACGAACATGCATAGCAACTCACATGATATTCAACAAAGGTGTGACAGTTGATGGCGTCCCCAGAAACATGGTTACCGCTCAGCAAGCAACTCATAAGAAATAAGATACATAAGCAACATATTCTTTACCACAATAGTTTTTAGGCTACTTTCCCATGAGCTATGTATTGCATGGTTAATTTGCTTAGTGCAGGTGGAGGTTAGCAAAAGACTGGGAGCGACCAACTAAGAGAGCAATGACGGTCATAATCATGCAGAGCGACAAAGCAATATTGAATCAGGCATGGTAGTTATATCGCTACTCAGAAACAAAAGATCATCAAGGCTTGACAGACTTTCTTTACAGTCTTGAATATGCGTGAGCATACGCCAAGTCAATCAAAATAAATTCTCGAAGGAAGACATTACTAAACCATACCACATCATAGGCAAACAAACCAAGTTGGTACTCCAATAACACATTGGGAACCTCCCAGCTATCTGAGATTAACCATAAGAAAACCTGAACTACTAAGCACCATCATGAAAGTAGCATATTTATCATAGACATATTAACCCATGCAACGGAAGCAAACTCTCTTAATAAGGTGAGCATGGTAATTAAAGAGAGTTCAAGCAACCAACTAAATAGAAGCTCTTGAAAAGATAAGCATGAATACTAAGAGCAGAGCACGATAGTAGCTATTTAAAAGACAAAGAACACACACAACATAGATAGACATGAAAATTCTATGTAATGTTCTAGGCTGAGTTCCGACTCGTTATGAAAAAACTAAAAAGAAAACTAAAAGCAAGACGCTCCAAGCATAGCACATAACATAAGAAGTGATAAAAATATAGCGGAACGAAAGACGAACCGATAATGTTGATGGAGAAGGGGATGCACGGGGGGCATCCCCAAGCTTAGACGCTTGAGTCTACTTGAATATTTCTTGGGGGTGCACGGGGGCATCCCCAAGCTTGAGCGCTTGACACTCCTGAATCTTTTTATCATCTTCCCTCGCACACTTGAAAACTCCCTTCATACACAACTCATTCATAATCTGATTAGCGAGGTTAGTACCCTTAATAAAATAATTATACCTTGCTGGAAATAAGGATATTCTTGAATTTCTACTGTATCTCAAGATTGCCAAAAGGTTTTTGCAAAGAAAAAGCAAGTTCTCAATTTGCAAAGTGAAGGTAAGGCAAAACAGGACAGAATCTGTGAAAAACAAAACAGCAGGCAGTAATTGACCTGTTCGGGATACTTCTGCAACTCAAATAAAAAAACTCAGAACTGACGCACGAAAGACAATTATATAGAGAACTCTGTCGAAAAAATTCAGACCAAAAAGAGGATCTGGTGATTTTATACGAATTTTTCTATCCAAGGACAAAATCTGTTTCCTGGACAGCACCTCACAACTTTTGAACTTTCTAGCAATCAGAGGCTATACTTGGCACAAATATGAAAAGTAAAGATATAATGATGATGCTACAGCAGTAAACAACATCAAGACACAACAAAAGCAAAAAATTTATTCATGTGGGCTGCCTCCCAAAAGAGCTTTCTTTTATGCCTTTAAGCTAGGCATAATGCATAGATCATGTTTTATCAAGAGTAAAAGAATAGCTAGCCCGTACAACGGACTCAAAAGGTAACTTGACCTTCTTACGAGGGAAGTGTTCCATCCCTTTCTTGAGAGGAAACTGAAATTTTATATTACCCTCTTTCATGTCAATGACAGCACCAACGGTGCGCAAAAAGGGACGTCCCAAAATAATTGGACAAGAAGGATCACATTCAATATCCATAGTAGTGAAATCAACGGGCACATAATTATCATTGACAACAATAAGAACATCGTCGATCCTCCCCAAAGGTTTCTTTATGGAAGAATCAACAAGACGAACACCAAAAGAACAAGAATCATAAGGTTTCAATTTAAGCATATCATATATCCTTTTGGGCATAACAGAAGTACTAGCACCAACATCACATAATGCATAACAAGAGAAGTCATTCAAATTAATTTTTATCATAGGATCCCAACCATCCTCTAGCTTTCTAGGTATGGAGGCTTCTACTCTAAGTTTCTCCTCCCTAGCTTTGATGAGAGCATTAGTGATATGCTCTGTGAAGGCAAGGTTAAGCGTGCTAGTACGGGGATCTCTAGACATTTTGTGAAGGAAATCAATAACTTCTGTATGAGTACAATTATCAAAATCAAGGTCACGAGCATCAAGCAAGGTAGTAGTGGTGTCCTTAAGGCTCACCTGGTTGGTAGTTTCTATAGCATCACCATTAATAGGTCCATTGGGACCAGGAGTACATTGGGTGCTAAGAGTGTGAACATTCTTAATAACTTGGATAGTAGCAACAGTGTGGTGGGTAGGAAGGCTCTTAATTCTTTCCTCTTCCTCCCTTTCTCTAGCCCATCTTTCTTTAAGCTTAGCCATCATCCTAATGTTTTCATTAATTTGTACTTGAGTAGCATTAATAGGGATGACTTCCTTCTCCTTAAGAGAAGAAGTTTCAATTTTTAGCAATTTTAACTCATTGGCTAAGTGGTCTACCTTAAAAGAAAGATCATCTAGTTTATGTAGTCTCTCTTCTACATTCTTATTAAAGGCTTTTTGGGCAGTGATGAAATCTCTAAGCATGGTCTCTAGTTCAGTGTTGGAGTTCTTGGTACTAGGATAAGCATTGTTGTTCCCATAAGAGTTAGAGGGGAACGGTCTAGAATTGTTACCAAAGTTACTCCTATAAGCATTGCTGTTGAAATTGTTTCTAGAGATAAAGTTAACATCTACTTGTTCTTGAGCAATCAAAGAATTTAAAGGAACATCACGAGGATCAATAGTAGATTGCTTCGAAAGTAGAGACATGATCAAGTCAACTTTTTCATTGAGGGAGGAAATCTCCTCGACAGAGTTTACCTTCCTACCTGTTGGAGCGCGTTCGATGTGCCATTGGGAATAGTTAGTCATCATCTCATCGAGAAGTTTTGTGGCAGCACCAAGGGTAGTTGACATAAAAGTTCCTCCCGCGACCGAATCTAACAAGTTCCGCGAGGTAAAGTTCAAGCCTGCATAAAAAGTTTGGATAACCATCCAAGTAGTCAAACCGTGAGTAGGGCAGTTCTTGATAAGAGACTTCATACGTTCCCAAGCTTGGGCAACGTGTTCATTATCCAATTGTTTAAAATTCATGATGTTACTTCTAAGTTGGATAATTTTAGCAGGTGGATAATAGTTTCCGATAAAAGCATCTTTGCACTTGTCCCATGAATCTATGCTATTTCTAGGCAAAGACTGAAACCAAATTTTAGCTCCTCCTCTCAAAGAGAAAGGAAAAAGCTTAAGCTTAACAATATTACCATCTATTTCTTGGTACTTTTGCATATCACAAAGTTCTACAAAGTTGTTCAAGTGTAAAGCAGCATCATCTCCAACACCGGAGAATTGTTCTTTCATGACTAAGTTCAGTAAAGCAGGTTTAATTTCATATGAAGGTGCTGAAGTGGCAGGTGTAGTGATAGGTGTGCTGATAAAGTCATCGTTGTTGTGACTAGTGAAGTCACACAACTTGGTGTTCTCGGTGGAACCCATAGTAGCAAGCAAGCAAGATAACTATTTTTGTGATTTTCGATAAAAAGGTACTAAAGCAAGTATGATAGGTAAACTAACAAGACTAAAAAGCAAAGGTAAAAGATAGCATGCAACTCCCCTATCCTTAAGAGTGGAGTCCCCGGCAACGGCACCAGAAAATACTCCTTGATGGGCCTCGAACCCCTCGTTGGATTACCCCAAGTGGAAGGTGTAAGATGCAGTAAGTAGAAGTGTTTTCCCCTAGCAAAGATGCCAAGGATCGAATCCCCAGAGACTCCTAGGTTCAACAGGTAGGTGTCAACTGCTAACGGCGCAATTAGCAATCAACGTGGACCTGCACACAGATACAAATAACTTTGCTCCCAACGAGTACAGAGAGGTTGTCAATCTCTCCGGCCTTGTAGTTCACAAAGGGTTAAAAGCAATATGATAGTAGTGATAGATAGTAATTTGCAATAGTAAGTAAAATAGCGGAAAGTAAAATAGTGTATGTGATCAATGATAGTAATATGGACCGGAGTCTCATGATGTTCACTAGTGATGTCTCTCTCCCAAAAGACGATAAAACAGCTATGCGAGGTAACAAATTACAGCTGGGCAATTGACAGGACCACGAACGCAAACCAATGCTGACTACATTACAAGAAAGGTTGAGGTTCAAAGCATGGGCGGTACGCCAAAGTAAGTAGACCGAAATCCATCTGCATCTACTACTAATCATCCACCTTGAGATATCTATCCAGAACATCTCGCTGGTATTAAGTTGCGAGTCCCACCCATAGTGTAAACTCAATGCAACAGACAACTGCATTAAAAGAACTTTGCGTAAAGTAAACAATCCTTGCACCCGCGGGCACAAGCACTGTTGTTTTCCCCCTTGTGGCAACAACACATCCCCTAGACTCATGTTTCTGTCACTCAAGCTAGTCATCGAGGGGCATGAACCCACAATCGAGCATAACGTTCCCTCTTGGAGTCACTACCTATTACTCGGCCAAAGCAATAAATAACAACGGAGAACATGCAAGAATTACTTATGAACTAAAATATAAAAGAGGTGAATCAAATATATTACTCAAGATCAATCTGAACATAATCTCATAATCCATCGGATCCCAGCAAACTCAACATAGCAACAACATAAGGATTACATAGGTGCCTCGATCATGTAGGGCAGCTCACGAGGACTAATTAGTGAAGCACAAGAACGGGAGGAGAACATCACATAGCTACTGGTCATGGACTCATGGTCCAAGGGAGACTACTCACGAGTCATCCGGGAGGCGTCCATGGTGGTGGAGAAGCTCCTGGTGGTGATCCACCCCTCCGGCAGGGTGCCGGGAAGAGTTCTCCTGGTGCTCCCGATTTTGGAAGCGGCGGCGGCGGCGGAACAGAGATGGGATCGCGAAAAGAAGTCCTGTTTCAAGGGTTACGGGGGACCCTTTAAATATCTGCCAAAGTAGGGCACCGGGGGGCTCTCGGGGTGCTGAGGCGCCCCCCCGGCGCGGCCCAGGGGGGGGGGGGCGCCTGGGGCCCCTGTGGCCCCCCAGGCTCCCCTTCGGAAGCAGTGTCGTTCCCGATACGCTGATTTTTTATATATTTTTTCTGTATTTTTCTGGGCAGTTCTCGAAACGTGAAAACCTGAAATACAAAAACAGCCGAAAACAGAAACTGGCACTGGGGTGCACTGGATTAGTAAGTTAGTCCAAATATGATCAAAAGTGTATGGAAGTGTATGAATATCATAGCAATATCACCCAAAAGTGGCATGGAGCAAGCAGAAATTATAGATACGTTTTGGACGTATCAGCAGCCCCGTCGTCGGACGCTCCCACCCGGCGGTCTCGGGGAGCCCTTGCGCTTCCCTCGCCGCGTCCGCCTCCCCCTTCGGGCCTCCCGGCGGGGCCTCTCTCGTCGGCTCAGGAGGAGCTGGCCTCGCCTCGACAGGCGTCAGCAGCAGCATCTGCTGGCCCCGCCTCATCGGCTGGGTCCTCGGTCGCCTCTTCATGCGCGACTCCGCCCATGCTCGTCGTGGCCTCGCCCGCGGAGGCGCCCTCCCCGCCACCCGCGGCCTCGCCTACGACTCTGCCTCCGTCGCCGTTGGTGCCACCTACGGCCTCGCCCGCTGGTTTGTCGCCATCACCGGTGCCGCCACCCGCGGCATCGCCCGCGGCTTCGCCGCCATCACCCGCGGCCTCTCCTTCGCCCTCGTCATCTGCGGCTACGGCTGCAGACACACCGCCGTCTTCGGCGGTCTCATCTCCGACCTCGACCGCCGTCTCGTCACCCATGGCTGTCACCGCGGCCCCATCTTCACCCGAGGCTGCGGCTCCTCCTCGACGTCGGGCTCGGCCCCCGCCTCCGCCGCCTCATCATTCTATGGTGACACGTGCCAAGGACGGGATTCGGCAACCGAACCCTCGCTATCATAATCTCAGTGTCACGGTCATCTCTCCTATACCGCGCTCGGTGCGCTCTGCGTTGAGTGATCCGCATTGGCTCGCAGCCAGGCGCTCTGAGTATGATGCCCTCGTCGCCAACCGGACTTGGACGCTCGTCCCTCGTCCCCCTGGAGCTAATATCATCACCGGCAAGTGGGTATTTCGGCATAAGTTTCTTCCGGATGGATCTTTGGATAGGTACAAGGCCCATTGGGTTGTTCGCGGCTTTGCACAACGTGCCGGCGTTGATTTCTCGGAGATCTTCTCTCCGGTTGTCAAACCCGCCACGATTCGTGTTGTTCTTCAGCTCGCTGTATCTCGTCATTGGCCTGTTCATCAGCTCGACATCGACAACGCCTTTCTTTATGGTCATCTCCAGGAGCGTGTTCTCTGTCAGCAGCCTACTGGTTTTGTTGATCCCACTCAGCCTGATGATGTCTGCTTGCTCTCACGGTCTCTATATGGTCTGAAATAGGCGCCTCGTGCTTGGTATCAACGCATTGCAGCATTCCTCACTGCTCTTGGGTTTCGCAGCATCACCTCGGACACATCCCTATTTGTGCTTCATCAAGCTGATCATGTCGCCATGCTTCTCCTCTATGTTGACGATATTGTCATCACCGCCTCTCGCGCGGATCTACTTCGCGACATCATCGGTCGTCTTGGTTCTATGTTTCGGCTGAAGGACTTGGGCGCATTGCACTTCTTCCTCGGCATTAATGTGCGATGTGATGCTTTCATATTCTTTCTTCACCAAGGACAGTATGCTGTTGATCTCCTAGATCGTGCTGGTATGACCGACTGCAAGCCTGCTGCCACTCCTGCCGAGGCCAAGCCGAAGCTTTCTGCCACTGTTGGGCAAACTGCCACTGATGCCGCTCTCTACCGCAGTATTGTTGGTGCTCTTCAGTACCTCACGCTCACCAGACCAGACATTCAGTTTGCGGTACAGCAAGTTTGCTTGCATATGCACTCGCCTCGTGATGTTCACTGGTCTTTGGTATTGCGCATTCTTCGTTATATTCGTGGCACACCGACTTTCGGACTTCGTCTTCGTGCCTCCGCCTCCACCGAGCTGCTTGCTTACACTCATGCGGATTGGGCCGGTTGTCCTGACACTCGACGATCCACGTCGGGATATTGTGTCTTCTTCAGTGACTCTCTCATATCTTGGTCCTCCAAGCGGAAGCCCACCGTCTCCCGCTCAAGTGCTGAGGCCGAGTACCGTGCCGTTGCCAATGTCGTTGCCGAGACATGTTGGCTCCGCCAGCTACTTGGTGAACTTCGGGTTCCCATCCCGAAAGCTACGGTGGTTTTTTGTGATAATGTTTCGGCCACCACCTATCTCGCGGCCAACCCGGTGCAGCACAAGCGCACCAAGCATATTGAACTTAATGTTCACTTCGTTCGTGAGAAGGTACAGTTGGGTCAGCTTCGTGTTCTTCATGTACCGACCACCCAGCAGTTTGCCGACATTATGACCAAGGGACTTCCAACCGCTGCATTCCAGGAGTCCCGTTCCAGTCTTTGCATCGCCGACGCCGACGCTTCGACTGCGTGGGGGGGGGGGGTGTTGAACGTGACATATCTTGTATTGCTATTCCTATCTTCTCTAGCCTTGTATAGCTGATTTCTAGAGATATGGTAGGATTAGTTTTCCTTGTCACGCAAGACATCCTGTGTATATATTGTAACCTACTCCATGGAATACAATGAGTTGCATCCTATACCTTTCTACACACATGGCGACAAATCCATACCGAGCATATGGTAGATGGTCATGGCCGAGAGCACCACGCCGATCAGCATAATCGTTCCGCTATGGGTGATCATGGAGGTCCACCACATAGCCAATCGACGAGCCGGCCACTTTGCATATCAGCTTTTGTAAGGGGCATCGGGATAGGGGAGACCAAGATTCTGACACGGGAATTTTGCCACTTGACAAGGAAGAAACCAGGTGATCTCCTGGACCTCTTCAATCGCACATCTGATCGGGGAGATAGTAGTCTTATACTCCCTACATTCCGATTTACTTGTTGTGGTTTTAGTTTAAATTTAAACTAAAACCACGACAAGTAAATCGGAACGGGGGGAGTATTAGATTCACGACAAGAATAGACACATCTGCAAATAGCCCTAGTAATTCCTTAAATGCCTAAAGCTCAGTGGGAAATGGCGTAATAAACATGGAGGTATCATTAGTGAAGAGCGATATCCTGTGTCTCACACCCGATTATACCAAACACCCCAGAATGTCGTTGTCCTCAAACTTCAACTCGAAACAGTCTTTCGCCCCGCTTTTTATATAAAGCAACAGCCGAACAGAGTACATGTGACCGAAAGATACAAGATGATGAGGTTGCCCTCTTACAAAACAAGTCATAGGATAAATGGGTCACGCAGACCGCAAGTGACTACGCTACCGAAAGATAACACCGGAAGGTTCGAGTACAACGCCGCGTAATGCCCTAGTACACCTAAGCTCAACGACAACGCCCCCAAGAGGGAAAACAACGTAAAGTGTTGCCCCTGCCGAGCCGACAATGGACAATGGTTTTCACCTGAAACCTTGACACAGAGACGAGCACCATGACGACGTCTTCAAGAAGAAAGCGGTGCCCTCGAGCGTCACCGTCGTCTGCGACAAAGTGCAGAGATGTCGCTTAGCCACTCCCCCGTGCCACTTCGAGGTCTCCAGAACAAGTGCAGCGAGAATAGATCTCCAGATCCGGATCTGGGCATCGCACCTGCCCAAAACAGAGAGCATGCCCGAGCCACCCTCTGCTCCACCTCTAGCTATCCACACAACCAAGAGGGAAAGCCATCACCGCCGTCATGGTGCCCGCCGGAGAGCACACCATGCAGACCGCCACTCTGGATCGTCGCCCCGACATCCAGGTCCGAGACACCACTAACCGCCCACATCACGGTGCACCCACCACGGTTGGAGGAGTAAGCGGCATCTCCTTTCACCCCTATCCTGACATCAGCCACGAAGTTTGGATCGACGCCTCCAATGTAGGAGGCCTCCACGACTGCGCCTCTAGACAATCCCTATGGGCCAGGGGAGGCACAACCCTGTGACTACCGACGACCGTCGCCAAGCACGCTCGCACAAAGCCATGTCTGTGGTCTCCGACGCCGATATGCCTGACGGATTCGCAATGTCCCGACCAACATCAACTACCACTGCGCCCGTGATAAGAGGGACCTCGTCGCTCATGGGAACCACCCGGACCGAGCCAACCATCGCCTACCCAGAGCGGGAGCTCCAACCTGCCTAGGGCCCAAATCTTATCTGCCCAAGCACGAGTCCCAAGTGTTGGCGGCACCACGTCCACCAGGTGGAGTTAGAAGTCGCCTTCAAGGAGATCGACAAGGCGATGGAGAAAGTTTATGGACCCGATGACGAGGAGATTGGCCTCGATGACGTCGGGTCCGTAAACTTTCTCCACCGCCTTGTCGATCTCATTGCCAACCTCCTCGTCATTGGGTCCATAAACTTTCTCCACCGCCTTGTCGATCTCCCTCTCCTCGTCATCGGGTCCATAAATTTTCTCCACCGCCTTGTCGATCTCCTTGAAGGAGACTTCTAATTCCACTTGGTGGACGCGATACCGTCGTCGTAGGATCTACACTGGAAGCTAAAAAGTTCCTGATCTACGGCACGAGAAAATATTAAGTGCGGTCAGTGCAAAATATTACTCCCTCCGTTCCATAATGTAGTGCCTATAGATTTTTATAAAAGTCAAACATTATAAATTTTGACCATGTTTATAGAGAAAACTCAGAAAAGTATGTACATCTAGAATACCAAATGCACATCATTGGATACATCATGAGTTATGTTTTTAGAATGTACATGTTTGGTATTGTAGATGTAGACAATTTTCTCTATACACTTGGTCAAAGTTGGCAAAGTTTGACTTTCACAAAAATCTATAGACACTACATTGTGGAACGGAGGGAGTAACTATTATGAGCACATAACTTAGATAACAACATGGATGAATCAACTTAGAAGATATATCGATATGTATATCTAACAAGAATGCACATCCCACTAAAAAAGCACGCATGATCAGCCTAGCGCGTTGATGATTCACACACAAGAGTACTACATCTTATATTTTGGAATGGAGGTAGTAGATACTATATTCGCAAAAAAGTAGATAAAGTAGATACTACTACTAGTAATAATTTTATCCAACACATTTTATTTCTAAATAACTCCTTTTCAAAAACAACTCCTTGCTAAGTAATGGTCACAAGATGGTATGTAATGTATTTGAGCATTGTCCATGGCTACCGACTACCAAGCCGAGTAAGGAAGAATGTCAACCAACTCATTTGCAATGGCACGACATCCACACGGTTAGCATGACGTTTAGGCCAATCTATCAGCTCGTCCACCGTCTCGGTTTCAAGGTCGACAACATACACGCGCAAATTACTACCCATGGCAATCATCGTCCCGTACCTTTCTCCTAACATGTGTAAGCTTGCTATTCTTTGAGTAAGCTTCTTGCCTGGTTCTTTTAACTCGATACTCCGAGTGCACAGCCAATTTGTAGTCTCGTCCAAAATTTCCCAAATCTCTACCCGGGCCTCTTCCCTTTCAATATAGATTAGCGAAAGTGTCCCATCGGCGGAGAGGGTAAGGCACGGGTGACATCTCATGTCGTCCATCTCAATCTCAAAGGGGATCCTTGTCAAGGAGACGTGGTCCGTCTTAGCGTCCATACCAACAATGCATAAATCTCGCATCATCCCTTCGTAAAAGAGCCAGTGTGCCGTGCCGCGGCACACGACGGCAGGGCCATGATAAACCGCGGCATAGTTGCTGGTGGCCTCATCGCCGAAGCACCTGGTCGCCGTGCTCCAGCTCCCTTCATCGGATGAGAACGTGTAGAGATTGTAGTCCAGGTCGATGATTACCACTTTGAAGGACGACGGCTGGTTGCTTGGTGGTGGCTGCTCCTTGTGAGAGCAGCTATCCACACCACTCAAAATAGCGTACCCACTCCAGTACAAGGGGAGTGGGTCGATCTTGCTGCACTTTAGAGGTGGGAGCATGTGGCACTCGCCGACTAGCAGATCGCACACCGCCAGGTGGACGACTCCCCTCTCATGAGAGGGAAGGCGCACCAGCAGGAGGCCGTGGCGCGAGACAAGCGGCTCCGCGTGATCTAAGATCTGGCCGGTAGGTCGCACGAAGGTGGTAAGGGCACGACGACCACGACCCATCGTGGACCGCGGCGCAGGGACGAAGCACGGCGCCCCCACCCCTTGTCCAGGGCGTTGCTCCCTGGTGAAGAAGCCGGCGATGGAGGCGGACGTGTCGTCCGGCCAACAGCGCCGGAGGAAGGAGGGGTTGGCCACGAGGCTGTGCCATAGCTTGCACACCCTGGAACACCGGAACAGCGCCGCCATGTCGTCCTTGACACGGACGAGGATCTCGAGGAGCAAGTCATCGGGGAGCGCAAGCGAAAACGCCGCCCGTTTCATCTGAGCAGCCAGGACAGGGCTACGCGGCCACACCAGCGCACGTGTGTGCCCTATTATTTTGTATCCAATATATCAGATGGAGTTTGGCTTGGGTTGCTATGGAGTAGCGTACCGAAATAGACTTTGGGAGGTTGTGGCTGGAGTCCGTCTACAACCCAAACTGCCCAAGGTCTCCGACTCCGAGTACTGTTCGTATGCATGGCTGGAGTTTTTCATCAATGAAAAAAATAGCGGCAAAACAATGCCGGCCTCAAAATACCATATTAACATGCTATATATCGCGCTATAGCGTGTTATTAATGAGGTGTTGTACACTAATCTATTTAGCGAGACAACTTTCTATAGCGTGCTATTAGCGACCCTATAGCGCGCTATTTTTTCCATTGATTTTCTTTCTTTGAAATTCAAGAAACCCCAATAGCCTTTTTTTTTGGAGTATTTCTGTTTTCCTATTTGTGTGTTTCTGCTATTTTTACAATATCTTGATTGCCACCACGTCATCACCAAAATCATTCCTTACAATGAGAAGTGGGACTGAATTCGGGACCAAGAATGTCCGGTAGAGAGTTTCAGGACCAAACTGAGATTTTGCAATAATTAAGGAAGAAATAAGGCTTTGTAACTATGCAGTTAAGCAGTTTGTCAGTGGTTTGAGGCCCTTGGGTGGCAATTTAGAATGGGTTTAGGCCAAACTCCTTTCCACCATGTGTTTTGCTAGCAGAAGGAAGAGAACGCTTCTTTCCAAGATGCGATATAGACACGGCTAACAGTCTGTTTGAAATGGGTGTAAAATTTGCGTGGCCACCGGAATCTTTGGCCTTCCCTCGTTCATATTCAAGGTACCTGAATATATTTGAAGTAGCCTCTCCACGTCTCTTCTCTTGGCAGCATCTGTGCCAGTCTTACTCTTAGGCTCTGGGTCTGCGCGCTGGATGACGGCGATGTTTACGAGTATTTGTTGACCAGGAAGGATATTTATATCTAATAACAAGATGACCCATTTTGAAGCCTCTTAACAATATGGAAGAAAGGAGGAATAAAGTTTGTATGTTATATGTCGTGGTTGATTTGTTCATTTCAAGTCCTATTCAGGGATCATGTATTGGCATGTCAGAGAGGCCCATGTAGAATCAGTACTTCAGACAATATTTCTCACTACTTATATGTCAACACTCCTCACGTGTGACTCCCTAAGGCCTAAACATGGATCGAAAGTGAGCTGCAATTTAATTACGCCAGCCCGGTATTGAACTCAACACCTCTTCGCTCTGATAATTGCACACACTAGCCAGTACCCAAAAGTTCAAGCTGATGGGGGAAGGTGGGCTATGCATTTATATGTCAACATTTCTCAACATCGTTGTTCCTCGCCATCTCCATTGTTCATGGCTGCCGCCTTCTTAACCTCTTCGACATCAGGCTGCTGTGGACTGTGGCTGTGTTGGCAATGGCGTGCCCGCCTCATTGAAAGTGTCCAAGAACAATGTTCCACCAATGGCAGATGTGATTTATGTGAACTGAACTAGTATACCACCACATCCAACATGCATCCTCCACATCGCCCTCTTGATGGCACTCCATGTACAAACGTCATTACAAACTGTTTGACACCACCACACAAAAGTACCTTCTGCGAGACAACCCTACTTGCAATGTTCGCATCATGGGCCTCTCATTTGTAGCAGCGAGGACTGTGCGTGCATAGAGGAGAGTCGATGCTGCCGGAAATAGGCTTTCCCCACATTGCCTATAAGAGGTACTCCGGAAATAGGCCAAGGTTTGATGTCCTTCGGTCTGCTAGCCGATCGAGAGTTTCTCTTTTGGCGTTCCTCGTCCTCTCGGCGGCCGATGCATGCTGGAGTTTGCTGGTCTTGATGATCTAGCGAGGAGGCTTTTCTACAGACTTGTTGTCCCCTAGCAAGAATAGCTAGGGTTTATGGTCCTACGGTTGTTCCTATCGTTGAGAGTTTTTTCCTTCATCGTTCCACGTTGCACCGACTATCGGCAACAATGAAAGTCCTTTCCTAGAATTGTCGCAACATGCTCTCAATAATGGCAATACGTGAGCTCTTGGATCTTCAAGGGCAGGTGAGAGCAAATGTGATCTTTTTGTCTGAATCCCATCTAAACAAAGTGAAGGCAACGAAGTTGAGGATTAAGTTAGGTTAGATCGCCTTCATGTTATTGAAAGAGATGGCCGCCCTAGTGGCCTCTTTTTACTTTATAATAATGAGAAGGAAGTGGTTCTAAACTATATGACACCAAAATATATTGATCTTCTCATTATAAAGTGGGACATGCCAGATTGCCGATTGACCGGGTTCTATGGAGAACCAGCTTTGGACCGGTGTTATTTGTCTTGGCGCTATCTTTAGGATCTTAAGGGAGATACTGCAGTTCCATGGCTAGTAATTGGAGAATTTAATAAAATTCTAATGCTAAGTGAGAAGGAAGGTTGGAAGCCTTGACCACCATACATGCTTCAACTTTTAGTGATTGTCTATTTGTATGTGGCCTGGACAAAGTTTTTGGGAGATTCGGCAGAGACTGGATTGGGCGGTAGGCAATGAGGGATGGTCAAAATAGTTTCCACTGGCGGCGGTTGTTCACGTGCACCATGTGCACTCTGATCGTGGGTCGCTGCTGCTGGTCAGGGAGTATTATGATGAATCTCAGTTAATGAAATCATTCTACAAAAAGTTTCAGGCCCGTTGATTATGTGAAGAAACAATGAACAAAATCGTTAATACGACGTGTGAAAAAAAGCGACGTTAGCTGGTCTAGGACCATCCTTGGCCGATAGAGGCCAAAGGCTGTACATGCAAATTTACACCAATGAGACAAAGATGTCTTAAAAGGCCTGAAGAAGCAGGTGAGTAAACTGAAAAAGGAACTTGAGAAACTTAGATGTGGGGTTTTGTCTCTCAATTCCATTGCTAGGAAGACAACATTTTTTCTTCTGCTGGAGAAAATTATGGAGCACGAGGAGATCTTTTGGCCTCAAAGAGGCACGACAGAATGTTTGTTACATGACGATAGAAACACGAAGTTTTTCCACAATGCTACCATGACAAGAAAGAAACAAAATTGTATAAAGAAGTTGCTCGATGACACAGAGTGTGGCGTCAAGGTATAGCCGAAGTTAGTGACCATATTATGCTGTACTTTTCTGGTGTATTGACAGCCGAAGTTGATGCTCCTGATACGAATGTCTTGGCATCAGTTCAAAGTGTAGTAACACAACACATGAATAATGCTTTGCTAGCTCCTTATTCGACCGAAGAGGTCAAGAAGGCGTTGTTTGATATTTGCGATCTGAAGGCCCTAGGACCGGATGGCTTGCACGCAATATTTTACAAGATGTTTTGGCCCATGCTTGGAGAATATCTTGTTGATGAAGTGTTGAAGGCCGTCTATTTAGGTACAATCCCACCAGGGTGGAATGACACTGCTATAGTTTTGATCCCGAAAATAAATTCTCCGGACAAAGTGTCTCAGTACCGGCCTATCAGTCTACGCAATGGTATTTACAAGGTTATCTCAGAGATGCTAGCAACAAGGCTAAAAGTTGTTTTTACTAGACATTATTAGCCCAACGCAAAGTGCTTTTGTTCTTGGACGTCTGCTCACAGACAATGTCTTGGTAGCTTGTGAAAGTTTTCATGGGATAAAGAACATGAGACATGGCCACAATGGTTGGTGTGCGGTGAAGTTGGACATGCATAAGGCATATGACCGGGTTGAAGGGCCATTTCTTGAAGGTATTTTGCTGTTGAGGGAGTCCAGGATCGGGGGGGTCCTCATGTGGCCGGACAAACTCCTGGTGGGCTGGACTGGTGGGCCACAAAGATTATTATAGAAGATCATCTCTTGTATCCGGATAGGACTCCTGTATTCCTGTAATGGCAAGTTTAGGTTCGGGTGTAGATTTTCCTTCCTCTACAAGATGGCATGTACAAACCCTAGGCCCCTCCGGTGTGTGTGT